>CM031597.1:8061269-8081783 GCA_018398815.1 Conus ventricosus
TGTGCAGGTCAGTTATTGAATTGATGTGCAGGTGAGTTATTGAATTGATGTGCAGGTCAGTTATTGAACTGATGTGCGGGTCAGTCATTGAATTGATATGCAGGTCAGAAATTGAATTGATGTGCACAGGTCAGTTATTGAATTGATATGCAGGTCATCTGTTGAACTGATGTGCAGACCAGTTAATGAATTGATGTGTAGGTCAGCTGTTGAACTGATGTGCAGGTCAGTTAATGCATTGATGTGCGGGTCAGCTGTTGAACTGATATGCAGGTCAGTTATTGATTTGATGTGCAGGTCAGCTGTTGAACTGATGTGCAGGTCAGTTATTGAATTGATGTGCAGGTCAGCTGTTGAACTGATGTGCAGGTCAGTTATTGAATTGATGTGCAGGTCGGTCAGTCCTGGGACTTGTTCATGGGAACCCACTCAAAGTTCGTCTTTATAGTCCTTCATTTATTTCGCCTTGTAGCTGTTCATCCTGTGTGCAATAGTCCCATGGCTTAGACGATGGGTGTGGTCTCTGTGGATTAGTCCACACGCAATAACCGCTCCTTAATAAAACTGAAAGTGAAAGATACTTCACTCGGTGCAGAGAGGTCTCGTAACGTTTGTGTGTGTGTGTGTGTGTGTGTGTGTGTGTGTGTGTGTGTGTGTGTGTGTGTGTGTGTGTGCGCGTGTGCGTGCGCGCGCGCGCACACAGAACGACATGGTGATGGTGTTTGACGTCAGCAAGGAGAGGGCACAGCTGACCAACATGTATCCTGGGGGTGGCCCCCTCACCTCCCTCACCCTCTCCTACGACTACCTCCATTTAATACTGGGCTCCTCCAGGGTAATGCTCTCTCTCTCTCTCTCTCTCTCTCTCTCTCTCTCTCTCTTCTCCCCTTCTCCTGCGATTACCTCCATGTAGTACTGGGCTCCTCCAAGGTAGTGCTCTCTGTTTCTGTCTTTCTCTCTCTCTGTCTCTGTCTGTCTGTCTGTCTCTCTGTCTCTGTCTCTGTCTCCGTCTGTCCTCTCTCTCTCTCTCTCCCCTACGTTTACCTCCATGTAGTACTGGGCTCCCCCAAAATACCTGCTCTCTCTCTCTCTCTCTCTCTCTCTCTCTCTCTCTCTCTCTCTCTCTTAAAGGTAGGAAGGAGGCCAGCGCACAGCTGGAAATGCTTTGTACTATGTAGCTAAACCGGCAAGACTGTGAAGAGACTGACTGAGTGATGCTCTCTATTATTGTGTTTTTGTTTCTAGTGTCGTATGACCATCCATGTGTGACACGCCCACTGCAGGCTCCGACTTCACGGGCCTGCAACAGTATCCAAGGACACCCCTCATACAGGCATACTCCGTGACACAGCTGACCCACTACAGAAAAAAAATTAACTGCAGCAGACGAGAACTGGCCCTATGGAGGCAATGCCTCCGACACAGATACCACCTGACAATCTACCCAGTCAGTTCTCAGTCAAACGTAGAGTCAAGGGACTTTGACGAATGTGCCATAACATCAGTGAGACTTCCCCAATTAACTTGTGCTCCCACTACCATCTAACTTCGCCAAAACTGTTATAAGATTATTAGTTCAGGGCGTCAGATAATCGTAATCACACTGTATGTTAGGAGTGGTGAAGATGTTGAGGGAACAGTGTTATTGCAAGGTGCCGGCTGTCCTACGTTTGGTTGAGGAAATTGACCAAATTAGCCCAATAGTAGGTCATCTTTCAGCCAGTGACTTAGCAGCTGGCATTGACAAAACTTTTCATGAACAGATCCTAACTTTACCCTTCCTGATCTGGAAGACAGTCATACATGTACCAGTCCAATGCCCAGAATGTCGAAGAGGAGTCCACTGAACTAGATCACCACACAAATGTAAAAAAAAACCCGGCAAACCTACGGCTAGACATAGACCACTGCAGTGTCAAACGAGCCATCGATGAAGATCGTCAAACAGATTCATTCGCCACCCTCCCAAAAGTGACCACATCGCCAAAGCTCATCAGGTCACTGCAAACCCTGCGCGAAAATGTGGACTACAACACACACCGTTTGTCGGATGCAGAAAATTTTGTTCATAAGCTATATTCTAGATTTAAAAGAACAGATCAAAAATGAACTCAAAAGCTTTGCCAAAGAGAAATTGAAGTCCCTTGAAGATCTATGCAAATCACTATCTACTAAAGTTAAAACATTAGAAAATGAAAATCACAAATTGAAATCAGATGTTGGCGAGCATAAAAGAATTATTACAGATCTCAAGAAGCGGCTTGCCACCAGTTCTTCTCATGAGTACTCCCCATTGAAACCTGCCTCTGAACCTGCCATGTCCACTGCCCCTATTCTTTTTTCCACTGCCTTAAAGAGGACCAGTCTGCATCAAGCGACGACACCATCACAGATGCACAGATCACCTGACCTGTCTAAAGACCCACCAGCCCTCCACCCTACCCAAACACCCAGCGGTCACCCAGTCCCACCTCCGTCCAAGTAAAAACACTCTCTGCACCCAGCCTCTCTTCAACCCATTCCCACCTCCCTTCCTCTGCCTAGCTGACACCAGTCTCCATGCCAATCCTGCCCCTCCCAAATTAGACAGTGCTCCTGTCTACTCCATCCCAGTCATAAATCGTTTTGATCCATCACCATCATCACCTGATCATCAGTCCATTCCTGCCCATGTCTCCAAAAGACAAAGAGCTACTCCCAGCCCACCCCATGGTCTCCAACAAACATCACTGGAAGAACAGACGGACTGTTGATTATAGGAGATTCCACAATACATAACAGGGATGCACACAAAATGAACACAGGTAGCTTCTACTCAGTTCAAAAAATCAGTGTGTCCGGTCTCAGGGTCTCTGACATAAACACTGGCTTGAATCCCGTCCACCCAATGCCCATATGGATAGAGTTTTTTTGCATGTAGGAATCAACGACTGTAAAGGGGGAGAGATTACAACACACCAATGGAGGGCTCCCCTTTTAAACTCATGTCAAACGACCTTCCCCAGAGCAACAGTCTGGCCTCTTCCATCATCCCCGCATGTGGTAGACATTAAATTTTAATGAATCCGCCATTGTTCAATCCAACCTAAAGCTTCAGACAGTATGCAGGGAACTGTCTGCAGTATTTGTAGACAACAAAGATTCCTTTCTCGCTAGGAGTGGTGCCCCCAGGAAAGACATGTACAAATCTCCCCTAGCCATCAGCCACAAAGGTTTGCTAAAACTAGCATGGAACATCAAATACTGTGCTAGTACCTCATCTATGCACGACTCTGCCCTGCTGCAAGCCACAGATGTCAATACAACACACAGGCCAACACACCATCAGCCCCATGTTCCGGCCAGCGCTGCTCAACCATCCCAGCGCTACACTTCAGCGGTCGCCCCCTAAGCAGTACAACACAGGCCACGCCCCTGTTGAGAACCCCAGCTTCTCATATTCCGATGGCCGGCCCTGTCAGTACTTCAGTGACTAACGCCAACGCGCAGAGCACCGGTCCCAACCACTGCCCACGTACGGCACCGCTATTCACGCCACGGTGCCTCCCTCCCCCACTAATCCTCTACAGGCCATTGCTGAAGCAGTGCGACTGCTACAGGCAGCCTGTGGCCTTTCTCAAGTGTGAAGACTGTCTTTGTAAGAATCAGCCCTTCCACACCCACCAGCCCCATAAAAAAACTGGGGGAAATAGACGTGTGTTATACGTACACGTCCTTGATATAAGTGTGTGTTTGTGAGTGTGTGTGTGTGTGTGTGTGTGTGTGTGTGTGTGTGTGTGTGTTTTGTGTGTGACTTTCATCCTTCCTTGCCAGACTGAGAACTAATCCTCAGGATACTACTTGTGCGTGTCATTATGTTCTTAGCAATAATAACTATCTTTTCACATCGGCATCTATTGTTGACAGTGATCACCGTAGGCTGTGCTGAAACATTTTGTGTTCTACTCATTTACTATCAAGACCTCTCGTGTTACTGAAGACATTTCGCCCCATGTTTCAGAAACGACTGAACTGTGTGGGTCATATGTGCCTTCATGAATGTCAACTAAATTTGTGTTTCTTATACCTGCGTTCGGCGGATGTGACTGATTGGAGAGCGCTCCATAAGTGAACGCATTTGTGCCAAACAGACTTGGACCTATAGACAATTTAATCTGATTATCAGCATATATATGTGTGTTCAGATACATATGAGTTGGTGATTCTGTGCATGCAACATACAGGAATTGTACTTTTTAGTCTTGCAATACTTCGTCCTGTACAACCTGATAGCAATTAGTTGTGTGCACATTAAATTGTAAGTGCATTCTCAGTCACCTATTTCCGGACCACTGCTGTGGTATCTAATCTACCAGTTTGTTTGATTTGGGTTTTTCTTGTTTTTTTTTGTATTGTTGTTTTTGTTGTTGTGTGTTGTTATTTTCATCATTTATTTTACTTTTTTTTGTACGTGTCCTTTCTTCCCCTTTCTTTTTGTTTTTCCTTTTACTTGTGCACACAGGACATAAAATGACCACAAACCAGAACTCATGGCCATCGAAAATACCAATAGTGCAGTCAGTAAGATCTCTGATATCTCGACCCTGATATCGAACCACCAAAAGCCATTCCGTGTTCTGGGTCTCTCCGAATCAAGACTAAATACCTACATTAGTGATAAAGATGTATCAGTCCCAGGTTATATATCGTTCGAAAAGACCCTACTAAAGACAAAGACACAGGTCTTCTAGTGTATGTCAGTGAATCTCTCAATTCAAGAGACTTTCCCACCTAGAACAGCATGACGTGGAAGCAGTGAGGATACAAATCACACTGAAAAAATCACGATCCATTTTTAATCAGGTTTTGCTATCGGAACTCAGCAGAAAGAGTCAGCTGGACTGATAAATTTGTTACTATGATGGACGCAATTTCCTTAGAATGTAAAGAGATTGTTTTACTCGGTGACTTCAATGTAGATCTTTTGAAATCAAACAGCCAATGGAGCCAAACGATAAGTGTGTTGAATTTACATCAGATTATCAAAACACCCACCAGAGTCACACCAACTTCAGAGACAATCATTGACCATATCTATGTCACAAATGAAAATAACATACTAGAAACTTGTGTACCAGTTTCTCTTCTAGTGATCATTACCCAGTGTGCGTTACATGGTCTAAACATGGAGTGAAAATCCCAAAAACCCGGCCACAAAACCATAACCTATCGTTGCTTCTCAAAATTAACGAACAAATTTTTTGCTTGATTTAATGAACTCAGAATTTAATACAGTATACAATATAGCTGATCCAGATTCAACGATTGACTTTTGGATCGAAATTTTTACAGAAGTCTGTAACAGACATGCTCCGTTAAAAACAATCAGAGTAAAGCATATTCCTAAACCACCGTGGTACACGAAAGAATTACAGGGGGCATGCTACCTTAGAGACCTTTTGAAAGACCATGGCTATGAAGAAAAATCAAGATCACTAAGAAATGCAATAAACTCTCAGAAGCGCAGGGAAAAAACAAAATACTATCGCGAGTTATAATTTCCAAACAAAATCCAAAACTGGTTTGGCAAGCAATAAACCAGCTTAACAATAACAGTTCTTCTTCAAAATCAACTGTCATCAAAGGGATTTCTGCTGAACAACTTAACACTCACTTCTCTACCATTCCAGATACAGTTGTTACTACTGATCATTCAAGCTGTAATGAACTTAAAAGAACTCCATCAATTTTGTCACAACAAAAAAATCACGTCTGAACTACATGTTCCACTCATAACTGTGCACGAGGTGTATCAGTACCTACTTCATCTCAAACAGTCAGGAACACGTGGACTAGATGGCATACATGGCAAAATTCTGAAACTCTCGGCTCCAGTTATAACTGACACGTTAACGTATATCTGTATTTTGTGCATAGATAAAAGCTATTTTCCTAATGCATTCAAAAAAGCAAAAGTTATACCCATTCATAAATCTGGTGATAATACTGATACTTCAAACTACAGACCAATATCAATCTTATCTATCCTTCCAAACCTCTAGAAAAGCATTTAAATAAACACATCCTTCATCACTTCAACAAGTACGATTTGCTCCATCCGGACAGTCTGGTTTCAGACAGAAACATTCCTGCCATTCTGCATGAATCAATCTTGTAGATGTGTGGGTTAATAATATTAATAACAACAGATATTGTGGCGTCTTATTCGTTGATTTAAAAAAGCATTCGATGTCATTGACCACAATCTCCTTATTCGAAAACTGGAGGTATACGGTCTTTCAAAATCCCCCTTATCCTTCTAAAATCATACATCACAAAACGACAACAATGCGTCTTATCGGGGACGACTGTCTCTTCTATAACAACTCTTAAGTATGGCGTTTCACAAGGCTCCATTTTAGGCCCTCTACTCTTCTCAATCTACATTAATGATCTACCCCTACATGTGGGATCTGCATGCGACCACTTTGCAGATGACACCACAATTCACACCAGCCATAATGATCCTACCAGTCTTTCAAAGCATTTGCAAGAGAGTACCAACGACCTTGTAAAATGGACCGAACTAAATCACATGTCACTTCACCTAAAAAAGAAAACTGATGTACATTACAACTAGGCACAAAAGACAAAAGCTCACCATTGATTTCCCTCCTATACACCTCAATAATGTACTTGTGGGAAAATTTTACTCATAAAGTATTAGGACTAATAATTGACAATAGTCTCAGCTGGAATCCCCACATAACGTTTACTATGCAAAAGGCTTTCCCAGAAAGTCTATCAGCTCACCAAAATCAAACACTTTCTTGACCTTCATTCACGAAAATCTTTTTCCCTGCTCATATTCAGTCTTATATTGATTATGCATCGACAATATGGGATTCTGCAAGTGCAAACACACTAAAACCATTGTTCAGCCTACATAAACGAGCGCTCAAATTAATCCTTCTGAAGAAAACTAGCCTCGAAAGCTCTGATTATAAACATCTTCACATTCTTCCATTCAGCCAGAGACTCAAATACAACATAGGACTAATGATGCACAAGATTCTGACCAGGAATGCTCCAACAACTTTAATGAGACGATTCTCAAGTGTCTCATCGAAAACTCCCACAAACTCCATATCCCAATCCCCAGAATTGACCTATTTAAATCAAGTCTAACGTACTCGGGAACCTCTTTGTGGAACTCCCTTTCAGAATCCATCAAACAAATCCATTGTACCACAACTTTCAAAAAACACTTTACCTTACCCATCTTCTGCGGTAAAAAAACAACAAACAACAAAAAACAACCCCTAAGTAATACCCAAAAAGTAATCTCGAAAGCATAAATTATCACATTTTCATGTACTTAACCAATTTTTTTTTTCTTTTTTCATGTATCAAGTGTGTATATATATATATATATATATATATATTGAATTATAAACAAAGCTTGCTCTTATGTCTTAGATTGAAGAATAGGGGAAAGACGCATTCCTATCTGCAGTGGTAGATGATTCTGCCTAACTAACAGTATGTGCTTGAGTGGGTGAATGGGGAAAAATAAAATAAATGCTTCTCAAAATGAGCCTTCAGCAAGCTTATATTCTCCAAGGGGGGAGACATCCTCCAATAGGGAGGGAAACTCACTAACATATAACTCCTGGTCATATACCGATATTTCGAAACTTGGTCGTTTCTCCTCGGTGACCGCGGAAAGTGGTAATTTGACTCCTTTGCCTTTTCAGTTTTAAGAAAAATGCAATCCCAGAAAAGGTTGGTGTGCAATACCGTAGTATGTTTGTTGAGTTTTCAAAAAACCAACCAAAGGTGCCATCTAAGAAGCAAAAGAAAATCATGAAAGAGCAAAACAAGCTACATTTTCTTGTGAAAAGTAGAAAATATAAAAAGATATCCTCTAAGACACAAGTGCTGAGGGCCGGTTCTTGGAATGAATCCGCAAGGGACTAAAATACAACAAACTAATAATTCCAAGGATTATCTATTATCCCCGTAAATAAAGAATTGTGTCTTGTCTTGTCTTGTCTTGTCTTGTCTTGCCTTCTCTCTCTCTCTCTCTCTCTCTCTCTCTCTCTCTCTCTCTCTCTCTCTCTCTTTAACTTGTGTAGCCATATGTGATTGGGGGATGGCAGTTGAAATGTCTATTCACTCTTTACCGTGTATTGTCACTGATGTGGTATTTTCTCTGATGAGAGAGAGGATCATTCAGATCAGACAGGAGATATCCTATGATGGTGTGTCTGGTGAGGAGATAGCCTATGATGGTGTGTCTGGTGAGGAGATAGCCTGTGATGGTGTGTCTGGTGAGGAGATAGCCTATGATGGTGTGTCTGGTGAGGAGATAGCCTGTGATG
Organism: Conus ventricosus; assembly: GCA_018398815.1. Classification (NCBI taxonomy): domain Eukaryota; kingdom Metazoa; phylum Mollusca; class Gastropoda; order Neogastropoda; family Conidae; genus Conus; species Conus ventricosus. The sequence continues at coordinate 8,069,633 of CM031597.1, forward strand.
GTGTGTCTGGTGAGGAGATAGCCTATGATGGTGTGTCTGGTGAGGAGATAGCCTGTGATGGTGTGTCTGGTGAGGAGATAGCCTGTGATGGTGTGTCTGGTGAGGAGATAGCCTATGATGGCGTGTCTGGTGAGGAGATAGCCTGTGATGGTGTGTCTGGTGAGGACATAGCCTGTGATGGTGTGTCTGGTGAGGAGATAGCCTATGATGGTGTGTCTGGTGAGGAGATAGCCTGTGATGGTGTGTCTGGTGAGGAGATAGCCTATGATGGTGTGTCTGGTGAGAAGATAGCCTGTGATGGTGTGTCTGGTGAGGAGATAGCCTATGATGGTGTGTCTGGTGAGGAGATAGCCTGTGATGGTGTGTCTGGTGAGGAGATAGTCTATGATGGCGTGTCTGGTGAGGAGATAGCCTGTGATGGTGGTCTCGTGACGTGTGTAAGGTCCGTGACGAAGCAGCAGCTGGTGGTGACCTGCAGACAGCCTCTCCCTGACCTGGCCTGTGTGCAGGGCTCCATTTCCATGATGAAAGTGACCAGCATGCCCACAGGTCACACAGTGGTCAACACTCACTTTGGACGGCTGGTTGGTCTGGGAATCGTGGATGCCGAGGCCAGTGTCTGTGTGGTAAGTGGTCTTGACCACTCCCCCTGGCATAATTACTGGCACAAATACAGCACAGCTAGGATGGGCTGGGTTCACATGCTTGTGAATTGTGGTCACGCTGCTGTCTGATCTTATTGTGTGAAAAAGTGATCAAGTCCAAGCAGAACGTTGTCCACTCTGAGTGCCTCCCGTTCAGCGCTCATTCTTGGGTATGCTCTTGTTTATCCCCCACCCCTCCCGTCCATAACGTGAAAATGGAGTAATATACCCTGGACTGCTTTGTATACAGAGACACACAACGGAGCCAGCTCCATACATCCGCACACACATACACACACGCGCGCGCGCCAGCACGCACACGCGTACGCTTGACACATGCACACACACACGTGCACCACACCCCACACACACACACACACACACACACACAAACACACACACACACACACACACACACACACACACATGCGCGGGCACACACACGTGCTCGCACGCACACGCCGCGTGCACACACACACACACACACACACACACACACACACACACACACACACACACACACACACTCACACACACACACACACACACACACACACACACACACACACACACACAAAGGCGCGCGCGCGCGCACACACACACACACACACACACACACACACACACACACACACACACACACAGCCACTCACAAGCACACACACACACACACACACATGCACACACCAACGCGCGCGCGCACACACTCACACGCACGCACACACACACACACACACACACACACACACACACACACACACACACACACCCCATACACACACGTGATTTCCGTAATTCTTTTGCGATAGAGATGTGTTTGGTCAGTCCGATCCTCAGAGTGTTTTGCCACAGGAACCTGTTATATCTTTCTGTCAGATAAACGATGGGGAGTGTTTTGCCGCAGAAACATGTTTATGTCATTCTGTCAGATAAACGATGGGGAGTGTTTTGCCACAGGAACCTGTTTATGTCTTTCTGTCAGATAACGATGGGGAGTGTTTTGCCACAGGAACCTGTTTATATCTTTCTGTCAGATAAACGATTGGGAGTGTTTTGCCGCAGAAACATGTTTATGTCTTTCTGTCAGATAAACGATGGGGAGTGTTTGCCAAGGAACCTGTTTATGTCTTTCTGTCAGATAAACGATGGGAGTGTTTTGCCACAGGAACCTGTTTATATCTTTCTGTCAGATAAACGATGGGGAGTGTTTTGCCGCAGGAACCTGTTTATATCTTTCTGTCAGATAAACGATGGGGAGTGTTTTGCCACAGAAACATGTTTATGTCTTTCTGTCAGATAAACGGTGTGGAGTGTTTTTGTCACAGAAACCTGTTTATATCTTTCTGTCAGATTAATGATGGGGAGTGTTTTTGTCACAGAAACATGTTTATGTCTTTCTGTCAGATAAACGATGGGGAGTGTTTTTGTCACAAGGGACGTGTTTGTCTTTCTGTCAGACAGATGATGGAGAGTGTTTTGCTGACTGTTGTTCCGTCAGACAGATGATGCGGAGTGTTTTGCTGAAAGGGACACGTGTGTGTTGTTCCGTCAGACAGATGATGGGGAGTGTTTTGCCACTAGGATGATGGGGGAGTGTGCTGCGACTAGGATGATGGGGAGTATTTTGCCACTAGGATGATGAAGAGTATTTTGCAATTAGGATGATGGGGGTGTTTTGTTACTAGGATGATGGGGAGTGTTTTGCCACTAGGATGATGGGGAGTGTTTTGCCACTAGATGATGGGAGTGATTTGCAGTGTGGAATGAAGGGGAGTGTTTTGACACTAGGATGATGGGAGTGTTTTGCCATTAGGATGATGGGGAGTATTTTGCCAATAGGATGATGGGAGTGTTTTGTTACTAGGATGATGGGGAGTGTTTTGCCACTAGGATGATGGGGAGTGTTTTGCCACTAGTATGATGGGGAGTGATTTGCAGTGTGGAATGAAGGGAGTGTTTTGACACTAGGATGATGGGGAGCGTTTTGGCCACTAGGATGATGGGAGTGTTTTGCCACTAGGATGATGGGAGTGTTTTTGCCACTAGGATGATAGGAGTGTTTTGCCACTAGGATGATGAGGAGTGATTTGCTGTGTGGAATGTTGGGGAGTGTTTTGCCACTAGGATGATGGGAGTGTATTGTCACTGGGATGATGATGAGTGTTTTGCCACTGTGATGATGGGAGTGTTTTGCCACTAGGATGATGGGGAGTGTTTTGCCGCTAGGATGATGGGAGCGTTTTGTCACTGGAATGATGGGAGTGTTTTGTCACTAGGATGATGGGAGTGTATTGTCACTAGGATGATGATGAGTGTTTTGCCACTAGGATGATGGGGAGTGTTTTGCCACTAGGATGATGGGGGGTGATTTGCCACTATGATGATGGAAGTGTTTTGCCACTATGATGATGGGGAGTGTTTTGCTACTAGGATGATGGGGAGTGTTTTGCCACTAGGATGATGGGGAGTGATTTGCCACTAGGATGATGGGAGTGTTTTGCCACTAGGATGATGGGGAGTGTTTTGCCACCAGGATGATGGGGAGTGATTTGCCACTAGGATGATGGGAGTGTTTTGCCACTAGGATGATGGGAAGTGTTTGCCAGTATGATGATGGGGAGTGTTTTGCCACTAGGATGATGGGGAGTGTTTTGCCACTAGGATGATGGGGAGTGTTTTGCCACTAGGATAATGGGGAGTGTTTTGCAGAGTGTCCGAGACAACGGGATGCTGCAGGCCTGGTCTGTGGCCAGTGGAGCTCTGCTGTCCTCTCTCTCACTGCCAGAAGAGGTTGGTGCTGACGGTTCTCGCTCACATACAGTATGATGCAATGCATGACTATGGTCATTTACTGGGGTCACGCCTTTCTCGCTCACATACAGTATGATGCATGACTATGGTCATTTACTGGGGTCACGCCTTTCTCGCTCACATACAGTACGATGTATGACTATATATGGTAATTTACTGGGGTCACACGTTTCTGATGTATGACTATGGCAATTTACTGGGGTCACAGCTTTTTCGCTCACATACAGTACGATGTATGACTATGGTAATTTACTGGGGTCACGCCTTTCTCGTTCAGACACTGTATGATGTATGAATGTGGAAATTTTCCTGGGTCACACGTTTCTGATGTATGACTATGACAATTTACTGGGGTCAAAACCTTTTTCGCTCACATACTGTATGATGTATGACTATTATAATTTACTGGGTCACACCTTTCTCGCTCACAATACTGTATGATGTATGAATATGGTAATTTACTGGGGCACACGTTTTTCGCATACATATGATGTATGAATTTGGTGGGGTCACACTATTTACTGGGGTCACACTATTTTCGTAGTAAAACGTCTGTCTTTCACATACCAGCCTCTACATGAATCTTGTTGTTTGCCTTGGGTTACATAATGTGGCCATTGTACACAACAACAAGTTAATACAAGTTTAATGCATAAACATTAATTATTCATCATTGTCGTCATTATGTATCCTGATAATTGTGGCGTCTGTTTGAATGTATGCTAGAGGCTTCAAAGGAGAAGGGGGCTTAGAACAAGAGGTACTGGAGAAAGTGTGTGTGTGTGTGTATGTGTGTGTGTGTGTGTGTGTGTGTGTGTGTGTGTGTGTGTATGTGCGTGTGTGTTGTGTGTGGTGTGTGTGTGTGTGTGTGTGTGTGTGTGTGTGTGCGTGCGTGTGTCTGTGTGTCAGATTGTATGTGTGTGTGTGTGTGTGTGTGTGTGTGTGGTGTGTGTGTGTACTGTCGCTGACCACTCCATGCTGCCTGCCATGTGTCAGGCCCGCTGTCTGTCCTGCTCCCCCCTGGTGGCTGTGACTGCCGTGGGCAGTGTGGGGGGCCACGTGTACATGCTGGACTTCACCCACCCCGACAGCCCGCGACTGGTGCACCGAGTCCACCTCTACACCGTGCCCATCACCACCCTGCTGTGAGTGCCCCCCCCCCCCCCCCCCCCCCCCCCCCCCCCCCACTTTCGTGCTCTTTCAACGCCGTCACAGGTCTGGGCAAGTCCTGTCACAACCTGACCAGCGTGGACCAGCCTTGCCAACAAGCTGCTAGAGAAGAGCGTGCCTGAATCCACGGCTGAAACAGCCTCACGTTGATGTATCACATCATTGTAATTCAGATCAGATGGTTGATGATTGTGTGGTCCCGGGGTAGATATATAGGCCAGATGATCATGAAGTCCCATAACAGCTAGACAAGAGGACTGTGAAGCCTTAAAGCAGATACATAAGTCAGATAATATTAGAGCATCAAAGCATTTAGATCAGATGATAGTAAAGCCTAAAGAAATGATAGATAAGTATAATGCCTCAAAGCAAATACAGTAGATGATTTTAAATCCGAAGTGAAGACATATCAGATGATTGTAAAGCCCCAAACCAGATCGATCAGTTATTGTAAAGCCCCAAACCAGATCGATCAGTTATTGTAAAGCCCCAACCAGATCGATCAGTTATTGTAAAGCCCCAAACCAGATCGATCAGTTATTGTAAAGCCCCAAACCAGATCGATCAGTTATTGTAAAGCCCCAAACTAGATCGATCAGTTATTGTAAAGCCCCAAACTAGATCGATCAGTTATTGTAAAGCCCCAAAGGAGATTCTTCATTACAGAGCCCGCGAAGCAGACGGACAGTAATTCGTGTTGCGTGATTGGAGGTTTGATGATGATGATGATGACGGTCTGTGATTCACATTGTTTGATCGCAGGTTTGATGATAATGGTCTGTGATCCGTCTTGTTTGATGATAATGGTCTGTGATCCATCTTGTTTGATGATAATGGTCTGTGATCCATCTTGTTTGATGATAATGGTCTGTGATTCATCTTGTTTGATGATAATGGTCTGTGATTCATCTTGTTTGATGATAATGCTCTGTAATCCATCTTGTTTGATGATAATGGTCTGTGATTCATCTTGTTTGATGATAATGCTCTGTAATCCATCTTGTTTGATGGTAACGGTCTGTGATTCATGTCATTTGATGCTAATGGTCTGTGATTCATGTTGTTTGATGATGACAGTCTGTGATTCGTGTTGTTTGATGATGACAGTCTGTGATTCGTGTTGTTTGATGATGACAGTCTGTGATTCATGTTTGATTATGACAGTCTGTGATTCATGTTGTTTGATGATGACAGTCTGTGATTCATGTTTGATGATGACAGTCTGTGATTCATGTTTGATGATGACAGTCTGTGATTCATGTTGTTTGATGATGACAGTCTGTGATTCATGTTGTTTGATGATGACAGTCTGTGATTCATGTTTGATGATGACAGTCTGTGATTCATGTTGTTTGATGATGACAGTCTGTGGTTCATGTTGTTTGATGATGACAGTCTTTGATTCATGTTGTTTGATGATGACAGTCTGTGATTCATGTTTGATGATGACAGTCTGTGATTCATGTTGTTTGATGATGACAGTCTGTGATTCATGTTGTTTGATGATGACAGTCTGTGATTCATGTTGTTTGATGATGACAGTCTGTGATTCATGTTGTTTGATGATGACAGTCTGTGATTCATGTTGTTTGATGATGACAGTCTGTGATTCATGTTTGATGATGACAGTCTGTGATTCATGTTGTTTGATGATGACAGTCTGTGATTCGTGTTGTTTGATGATGACGGTCTGTGATTCATGTTGTTTGATGATAACACTCTGTGATTCATGTTGTTTGATGGTAACACTCTGTGATTCATGTTGTTTGATGATGACGGTCTGTGATTCATGTTTGATGATGACGGTCTGTGATTCATGTTGTTTGATGGCAGGTTTGATGATGACGGCCTCTATCTCTTTACTGGGAGTGATGATGGCAACGTGTTTGTGCTGGATGGACGCCCTTCCCACACATTTACCCCCCTTGGATATGTTGGTGAGATTGGGGATGTTTTGTCTATTTACCCCCCCCCCCCCCCCCCCCCGCCCCCCTTGGATATGTTGGTGAGATTGGGGATGTTTTGTCTATTTACCCCCCCCCCCCCGCCCCCCTTGGATATGTTGGTGAGATTGGGGATGTTTTGTCTATTTACCCCCTTGGATATGTTGGTGAGATTGGGGATGTTTTGTCTATTTACCCCCCTTGGATATGTTGGTGAGATTGGGGATGTTTTGTCTATTTACCCCCCTTGGATATGTTGGTGAGATTGGGGATGTTTTGTCCATTTCTTTGCCTTTTCTGTCTTTTTCAGAAGGGGTGGGGGGAGGGTTGCATTCCTCTTTACTTCTTTTTATCGATTCATCTATGTATCAGCAGTTTATTTGTTTATCTTTCTTCGTGCTCTTGCATATGTTTGCAAGTCTCGGATTCGTAGCACGCCAGATGTCCAGTGAGCTAGAGGCTTGTAGGCCGATAGCATTGCCATGACAACCTACAACTTTGACGCTGCATGACAGTTGTGTCCCTCAGTCATGACCACACATGACGCTGCATGACAGTTGTGTCCATCAGTCATGACCACACATGACGCTGCATGACAGTTGTGTCCATCAGTCATGACCACACATGACGCTGCATGACAGTTGTGTCCATCAGTCATGACCACACGTGACGCTGCATGACAGTTGTGTCCATCAGTCATGACCACACGTGACGCTGCATGACAGTTGTGTCCATCAGTCATGACCACACGTGACGCTGCATGACAGTTGTGTCCATCAGTCATGACCACACATGACGCTGCATGACAGTTGTGTCCATCAGTCATGACCACACATGACGCTGCATGACAGTTGTGTCCATCGGTCATGACCACACATGACGCTGCATGACAGTTGTGTCCATCAGTCATGACCACACATGACGCTGCATGACAGTTTGTCCATCAGTCATGACCACACATGACGCTGCATGACAGTTGTGTCCATCAGTCATGACGCTGCATGACAGTTGTGTCCATCAGTCATGACCACACATGAACAGAGTCGTGTTATGTACTTTGTGCCCTGTAAGTGTTATGTAATTTGTGCCCTGTAAGTGTTATGTACTGTGTGCCTTGTAAGTGTTATGTACTGTGTGCCCTGTAAGTGTTATGTACTTTGTGCCCTGTAAGTGTTATGCCCTGTAAGTGTTATGTACTTTGTGCCCTGTAAGTGTTATGTACTGTGTGCCCTGTAAGTGTTATGTACTTTGTGCCCTGTAAGAGTTATGTATTTTGTGCCCTGTAAGTGTTATGTACTTTGTGCCCTGTAAGTGTTATGTACGCTGTGTTCTGTAAGTGTTATGTACGGTGGGCCCTGTAAGTGTTATGTACGCTGTGCCCTGTAAGTGTTATGTACGGTGTGCCCTGTAAGTGTTATGTACGCTGTGCCCTGTAAGTGTTATGTACGCTGTTCCCTGTAAGTGTTATGTACGCTGTGCTCTGTAAGTGTTATGTACGCTGTGCCCTGCAAGTGTTATGTACTTTGTGACCTGTAAGTATTATGTACGCTGTTCCCTTTAAGTGTTATGTACGCTGTGTTCTGTACGTGTTATGTACGCTGTGTTCTGTAAGTGTTATGTACGCTGTGCCTGTAAGTGTATGTACGCTGTGCCCTGTAAGTGTTATGTACGCTGTGTTCTGTAAGTGTTATGTACTTTGTGCCCTGTAAGTGTTATGTACGCTGTGTTCTGTAAGTGGTATGTACGCTGTGCCCTGTAAGTGTTTATACGCTGTACCTGTAAGCGTTATGTACGCTGTGTCCTGTAAGTGTTATGTACGCTGTGCCCTGTAAGTGTTATGTACGCTGTGCCCTGTAAGTGTTATGTACGCTGTACCCTGTAAGCGTTATGTACACTGTGTTCTGTACGTGTTATGTACGCTGTGTTCTGTAAGTGTTATGTACGCTGTGCCCTGTAAGTGTTATGTACGCTGTACCCTGTAAGCGTTATGTACGCTGTGTCCTGTAAGTGTTATGTACGCTGTACCCTGTAAGCGTTATGTACGCTGTGTTCTGTACGTGTTATGTACGCTGTGTTCTGTAAGCGTTATGTACGCTGTGCCCTGTAAGTGTTATGTACGCTGTACCCTGTAAGCGTTATGTACGCTGTGTCCTGTAAGTGTTATGTACGCTGTACCCTGTAAGCGTTATGTACGCTGTGTCCTGTAAGTGTTATGTACGCTGTACCCTGTAAGTGTTATGTACGCTGTGTCCTGTAAGTGTTATGTACGCTGTGCCCTGTAAGTGTTATGTACGCTGTGTCCTGTAAGTGTTATGTACGCTGTGCCCTGTAAGTGTTATATACGCTGTGCCCTGTAAGTGTTATGTACGCTGTGTCCTGTAAGTGTTATGTACGCTATGTTCTGTAAGTGTTATGTACGCTGTGTCCTGTAAGTGTTATATACGCTATGTTCTGTAAGTGTTATGTACGCTGTGCCCTGTAAGTGTTATATACGCTGTGTTCTGTAAGTTTTATGTACGCTGTGTCCTGTAAGTGTTATATACGCTATTTTCTGTAAGTGTTATGTACGCTGTGCCCTGTAAGTGTTATATACGCTATGTTCTGTAAGTGTTATGTACGCTGTGCCCTGTAAGTGTTATATACGCTGTGTTCTGTAAGTGTTATGTACGCTGTGCCCTGTAAGTGTTATATACGCTATGTTCTGTAAGTGTTATGTACGCTGTGCCCTGTAAGTGTTATGTACGCCATGTTCTGTAAGTGTTATGTACACTGTACCCTGTAAGTATTATATACGCTGTATTCTGTAAGTGTTACGTACGCTGTGTCCTGTAAGTGTTATGTACGCTATGTTCTGTAAGTGTTATGTACGCTGTGCCCTGTAAGTGTTATATGCGCTGTGTTCTGTAAGTGTTATGTACGCTGTGCCCTGTAAGTGTTATATACGCTGTGTTCTGTAAGTGTTATGTACGCTGTGTCCTGTGTTATGTACGCTATGTTCTGTAAGTGTTATGTACGCTGTGCCCTGTAAGTGTTATATACGCTGTGTTCTGTAAGTGTTATTTACGCTGTGCCCTGTAAGTGTTATATACGCTGTACCCTGTAAGTGTTATGTGCGCTGTGTTTTGTAAGTGTTATGTACGCTGTGCCTTGTAAGTGTTATATGCGCTGTGTTCTGTAAGTGTTATGTACGCTGTGTCCTGTAAGTGTTATGTACGCTATGTTCTGTAAGTGTTATGTACGCTGTGCCCTGTAAGTGTTATGTACGCTGTGCCCTGTAAGTGTTATGTACGCTGTGTCCTGTAAGTGTTATGTACGCTGTGCCCTGTAAGTGTTATGTACGCTGTGTTCTGTAAGTGTTATGTACGCTGTGTTCTGTAAGTGTTATATACGCTGTGTTCTGTAAGTGTTATGTACGCTGTGCCCTGTAGGTGTTATGTACGCTGTGCCCTGTAAGTGTTATGTACGCTGTGCCCTGTAAGTGTTATACACGCTGTGCCCTGTAAGTGTTATGTACTTTATGTCCTGTAAGTGTTATGTACGCTGTGCCCTGTAAGTGTTATGTACGCTGTGTCCTGTAAGTGTTATGTACGCTGTGCCCTGTAAGTGTTATGTACGCTGTGTGTTCTGTAAGTGTTATGTACGCTGTGCCCTGTAAGTGTTATGTACGCTGTGCCCTGTAAGTGTTATGTACGCTGTGCCTGTAAGTGTTATGTACTTTATGTCCTGTAGGTTATGTACGCTGTGCCCTGTAAGTGTTATATACGCTGTGCCCTGTAAGTGTTATGTACGCTGTGCCCTGTAAGTGTTATGTACGCTGTGTGCCCTGTAAGTGTTATGTACGCTGTGCCCTGTAAGTGTTATGTACTCTATGTCCTGTAAGTGTTATGTACGCTATGCCCTGTAAGTGTTATGTACTTTATGTCCTGTAAGTGTTATGTACTTTATGTCCTGTAAGTGTTATGTACTTATGTCCTGTAAGTGTTATGTACTTTATGTCCTGTAAGTGTTATGTACGCTATGTTCTGTAAACTCGCGCAACCTTTCTACGACAGACGTGTCTTTCTTCCTTCCTCTGGACCACGTCTCAGAAACATGATACACATTCCCGTCCTGAAAGGCGTATCACGATCTTCAGATCTGCTGTGTATGCCACACCTTAAAGCTTAATCTGTGGGCACCGCCATTTGATGTCCAGTGATTATCGACTTCATTCAAGACAGTGACATTGACGTAATGTTACTGACGGAAATCTGGCTTCGTTTGTCTGGTGATGAAGCCAAGTGCACTGACTTGACCCCTGCTGGCTACACACTCCACTCCGTGCCCCGTCCTCCAACTTTCTGTAAATCTGCAGAACACTTTCCTCAACTTCATCTGTGTTTACCGACCACCTCCCAGCAAAAAGAACATGCTGAAGGACGCCATATTTTTCAATGAACTGCCATCTTCATTACAGTATTGGTCATCTCTCAATGACAGAGTGATTATCGCCGGAGTCTTTAAATTCATTACGAAGACGACACTGACGCAAATACGATGAAAATAAGTCATATTAGTTACATGTTTGATCTGATACAATCTGTTACTGAGCCCAAGCATGTGCATATTCATATTGTAGATATTGTGTAACGGTCTAGCCATGATAATTTTATGCTATCCACCAATGTATGCCATTCCCACACGTCTGATCATGTGTCTGTCCTGTGTAAACTAAGAATGGAAAAACTGTTAAGCACCACACTGTCAAACTTATTTGCTTCATCAATATTTGCTTCGAATAAGACCATAAACGGAGGTTCTGCGTGTCAATGCACAAATAACAGTTTGCAAACATGTGAAATCCCATGATCAGCTTTTGAAAGAGAAGGCCAATTTGGCCATTCGTATGGATGATGCGTTACACATAGCATGCACTCTGCGCGAAAAATTGAAAGAATGAAGGAGGAAAATCCAGTGGTTGATGATGAGTGGATGACAGGGGAAACGACTGAAAAAAGCGTCAGCAGGCAGCTATTCTGTCGGCTCTACCCAGGTAGGCAGCCTGTTGTGTAAAGGAGAGCGTGGATTGTAAAGCGCCGAGAGTCTGGTCTTTAACCGAGGATAGGCGCTATATCACAAATATTTTCAACAGGTCTCTCCTGAGTGGTTCAATCCCTGACGAATTCAAAACTGCAGTTGTGAAATCTCTTTAGACACATTTCCGACCAGTCTCCAGTCTCCATTTCTTGTCATTTATTTTACAGAAAATAGTTCTCTTTGAATTATCTTAACATCTTATGAACAACCTTTACAGTTTCCGCCAATCAGCCTATCATGTTGAACATAGCACAGAAACTACTCAGATCAAAATCTTGAATGATATTCAGACATCTCTTGATGACGATAATGTGTCTTTTCGTCCTCTTGATCTGTCTGCAGCTTTCGGCACAGTTGATCACGAAATTCTCCTTTTACGTCATAGCACAAACTTTGGCGTATGTGACATTGCACTAAATTGATTTAGATCGTACCTGACAAGCAAACAGCAGATTGCCTTATTAACGAACAACAGTCTTCAAAAATGTCATCAGAGTTTGGCGTTCC
>CM031597.1:8081883-8094383 GCA_018398815.1 Conus ventricosus
CAGGCTTCTATGCTAGGTCTAGTGCTTTTCATAATGTACACGACGCCCAGACAGATCATTTACACTCGTTCTGTTCATCATGAAATGTTCGCCGATGACACTCGGCTTGACACGCTTTCTGACACAATAACAATGACAGTCTCGTCACAAATCTTCAAGATCGTGTCTCTTTTACTAAAACAGATGATGTCTAAATATAAGCTGAAATTAAACAATCATAAAACAAAGGCTATAAAACTCTCAGACTCAAGACCCCTATTTTCATCTGTCATAGTCCCAGGCTCCACTGAAATACCATTTATGGCATGTGTTCTGACCTTGGCTTCTGTCTCGACTCTTCTCTCATCCTGAAACACTATAGAGCCAAAATCTGCGAAGCATTCTTTCCTGAACTCAGTCGCATAAACTCTATTAGATCTTGCATTACAGAACAGGCCATGCAAACATTGGTGTCTTCCAGCATCCTGTCCATTGTAACGCTCCTCTCCTTGGTGTAGCTGCAACCCTCACTCCAGCCACCACAACGTGTTTAAAATTCAGTTGCATGTCTTATATACAAGGCAACAAAACAGCATCATACTTGGTATCTCTTGAACAAATACCACTGGCTCAAAATCGAGCAAGAATTCAGTTGAATATATCTGCGTGTATATGCAATAAGATTATTATACGTTTAGCGTCTGCCTATCTGTCTGGCCTCTTTGAAACGCATATTCATATCCTTTCCGAATCTTTCAAATTCCCTCATACTCATATTATGAGACATTCTTGTTTTCTGTGGTGGTACTCCTGAATTTATCACTTTGTTGCTGTTGTTCTTCAGTTTAACGTCTTTTCACTAAATGTGATATTAGACAAGGTGTGTGTGTGTGTGTGTGTGTGTGTGTGTGTGTGTGTGTGTGTGTGTGTGTGTGTGTGTGTGTTTGAGAGTGTGCGTGCAGCGTGCGTACGTGAGTGTGCGCCCGCGTGCGTGCGTGTGCATGCGTATGCGTGTATGTGTGATGAGGAGAAACTCTAAGTAAGAATTAAACTGTAAAAAAAAATTTTAAAAAAGACATCAAAAGTAAAAACAAACAACCGTACAAAATAAGATCATGAAACAGCAATTACAGGATTGAGCCAACTGGGCTTAACATAAGAATTCGTACAAAATTTAAGAGAGACATGGTATCCTGGAATATGCACTTTGAAGCATCCTTTCTAAATTCTGACAAATCGGAATCAAAGTAGGGGCAAAAGTATAGAACGTGTGTTGTACAATTATCAAGGGCGCCGCAAGCACATCGAATATTCTTGACATATTTTGTTCTGAATGCATTTATTTTTAACCGAAATAATAAGGAGAGAAGTTGTTTACTGTGTCTTGGATATAATCCTATGTTTGTATTACGGTTTACTGGATTTACTGAGGAAGCCCTCTTTAAAAGATTACTTGCTCGAGAGTTCGTACAACGAAGTATAGAAGAGTCGGGTTTGTGTATTCGGGGAAGAACACTTTCTTTGTAGTATTCCTCAAAGGAATTTAGGAATTTATCACTTTTGAGGAATTTATCACTTTTCCAACTGCGTCATGCGTCTCCTTTCTGACTTTCAGTCTGCTCTTAAAACCAATAAGCCAGTTGCAGAATACCATCTGAGAGATTATTAAATTATTGCCAGTCACTTGCACACATCTGCTCATGTCTCAAGGAACTGTTCATTGTGTTAAACAGTGTGTGTGTTTATGTATATGACACTGTGTGTTGTGTGTGTGTGTGTGTGTGTGTGTGTGTGTGTGTTTTATGTGTGTGTGTGTGTGTGTGTGTGGTCTGTGTGTGTGTGTGTGTGTGTGGTCTGTGTGTGTGTGTGTGTTGTGTGTGTGTGTGTGTGTGTGTGTGTGTGATATCAGCAACGACTGGTCAGGTGAAGGCGCTATCAGCAGTGGGCAGCAGTTCCAGGGTGAAGGTTGCCGCTGCTGTGTGCACGTCCCAGTCGTCGTCCTGCAGTGGTGTGCTGTGCTTCACACTGACCGACACCCTCTTCAACGGTTACTTCTCCCTCACCCCCGGCCCCTTCAAAGCCTCCACCTCCACCCAGCCCCTTCCCACGCCAGGCATCTCGATTCTACAACCTCCATCTCTCTTTTCACCTGCCCCTTTCAATCTCATCTAATTAGCATTTTTTAAAAATCTTCATTAACTTCATCCGCATCAGTGTATGTATGTTTATGTGATAGACTAAAAGAAGCCCAGTGTATGATATGGCAGATTGAAAGGGGCCAGTGTGTGATATGGCAGATTGAAAGGGCCCAGTGTGTGATATGATGGCAGATTGAAAGGGGCCAGTGTATGATATGATGGCAGACTGAAAGGGCCCAGTGTGTGATATGGCAGATTGAAAGGGGCCAGTGTATGATATGGCAGATTGAAAGGGGCCAGTGTGTGATATGGCAGACTGAAAGGGCCCAGTGTGTGATATGGCAGATTGAAAGGGCCAGTGTGTGATATGATGGCAGATTGAAAGGGGCCAGTGTGTGATATGATGGCAGATTGAAAGGAGCCCAGTGTGTGATATGATGGCAGATTGAAAGGGGCCAGGTGTGTGATATGGCAGATTGAAAGGGGCCAGTGTGTGATATGATGGCAGATTGAAGGGGCCAGTGTGTGATATGATGGCAGATTGAAAGGGCCCAGTGTGTGATATGGCAGATTGAAAGGGCCAGTGTGTGATATGATGGCAGATTGAAAGGGGCCAGTGTGTGATATTGATGGCAGATTGAAAGGGGCCAGTGTGTGATATGGCAGATTGAAAGGGGCCAGTGTGTGATATGGCAGATTGAAAGGGGCCAGTGTGTGATATGATGGCAGATTGAAAGGGGCCAGTGTGTGATATGGTAGATTGAAAGGGCCCAGTGTATGATATGATGGCAGATTGAAAGGGGCCAGTGCGTGATATGGCAGATTGAAAGGGCCCAGTGTATGATATGATGGCAGATTGAAAGGGGCCAGTGTGTGATATGGCAGATTGAAGGGCCCAGTGTGTGATATGGCAGATTGAAAGGGCCCAGTGTGTGATATGGCAGATTGAAAGGGCCCAGTGTGGATTATGGCAGATTGAAAGGGGCCAGTGTGTGATATGATGGCAGATTGAAAGGGGCCAGTGTGTGATATGATGGCAGATTGAAAGGGGCCAGTGTGTGATATGATGGCAGACTGAAAGGGCCCAGTGTGTGATATGATGGCAGATTGAAAGGGCCCAGTGTATGATATGATGGCAGATTGAAAGGGGCCAGTGTGTGATATGATGGCAGATTGAAAGGGCCCAGTGTGTGATATGATGGCAGATTGAAGGGGCCAGTGTGTGATATGGCAGATTGAAAGGGGCCAGTGTTGTGTATTGATGGCAGATTGAAAGGGGCCAGTGTGTGATATGATGGCAGATTGAAAGGGGCCAGTGTGTGATATGATGGCAGATTGAAAGGGGCCAGTGTGTGATATGGCAGATTGAAAGGGCCCAGTGTGTGATATGATGCAGATTGAAAGGGGCCAGTGTGTGATATGATGGCAGATTGAAAGGGGCCAGTGTGGTATGATGGCAGATTGAAAGGGCCCAGTGTGTGATATGATGGCAGATTGAAAAGGGCCAGTGTGTGATATGGCCAGACTGAAAGGGCCCAGTGTGTGATATGGCAGATTGAAAGGGGCCAGTGTGTGATATGGCAGATTGAAAAGGGGCCAGTGTGTGATATGGCAGACTGAAAGGGCCCAGTGTGTGATATGGCAGATTGAAAGGGCCAGTGTGTGATATGATGGCAGATTGAAAGGGGCCAGTGTGTGATATGGCAGATTGAAAGGGCCCAGTGTGTGATATGATGGCAGATTGAAAGGGCCCAGTGTGTGATATGGCAGATTGAAAGGGCCCAGTGTGTGATATGATTGCAGATGAAAGGGGCCAGTGTGTGATATGGCAGATTGAAAGGGCCCAGTGTGTGTGATATGATGGCAGATTGAAAGGGGCCAGTGTGTGATATGGCAGATTGAAAGGGCCCAGTGTGTGATATGGCAGATTGAAAGGGCCCAGTGTGTGATATGGCAGATTGAAAGGGGCCAGTGTGTGATATGGCAGATTGAAAAGGGGCCAGTGTGTGATATGGCAGATTGAAAGGGCCCAGTGTGTGATATGGCAGATTGAAAGGGGCCAGTGTGTGATATGGCAGATTGAAAGGGGCCAGTGTGTGATATGGCAGATTGAAAGGGCCCAGTGTGTGATATGGCAGATTGAAGGGGCCAGTGTGTGATATGGCAGATTGAAAGGGGCCAGTGTGTGATATGGCAGATTGAAAGGGGCCAGTGTGTGATATGGCAGATTGAAAGGGGCCAGTGTGTGGATATGGCAAATTCAAAGGGGCAAGTGTGTGATATGGCAGATTGAAAGGGGCCAGTGTGTGATATGGCAGATTGAAAGGAGCCCAGTGTGTGATATGATGGCAGATTGAAAGGGGCCAGTGTATGATATGGCAGATTGAAAGGGCCAGTGTGTGATATGGCAGACTGAAAGGGCCCAGTGTGTGATATGGCAGATTGAAAGGGCCCAGTGTGTGATATGATGGCAGATTGAAAGGGGCCAGTGTGTGATATGATGGCAGATTGAAAGGGGCCAGTGTGTGATAATGATGGGAGATTGAAAGGGGCCAGTGTGTGATATGATGGCAGATTGAAAGGGGCCAGTGTGTGATATGGCAGATTGAAAGGGGCCAGTGTGGATATGGCAGATTGAAAGGGCCCAGTGTGTGATATGGCAGATTGAAAGGACCCAGTGTGTGATATGGCAGATTGAAAAGGGGCCAGTGTATGATATGGCAGATTGAAAGGGCCCAGTGTGTGATATGATGGCAGATTGAAAGGGCCCAGTGTGTGATATGATGGCAGATTGAAAGGGGCCAGTGTGTGATATGATGGCAGATTGAAAGGGGCCAGTGTGTGATATGGCAGACTGAAAGGGGCCAGTGTGTGATATGATGGCAGATTGAAAGGGACCAGTGTATGATATGATGGCAGATTGAAAGGGGCAAGTGTGTGATATGATGGCAGATTGAAAGGCCCAGTGCATGATATGATGGCAGACTGAAAGGGGCTACTGTGTGATATGATGGCAGATTGAAAGGGGCCAGTGTGTGATATGATGGCAGATTGAAGGAGGCCAGTGTGTGATATGATGGCAGATTGAAAGGGGCCAGTGTGTGATATGATGGCAGATTGAAAGGGGCCAGTGTGTGATATGATGGCAGATTGAAAGGGGCCAGTGTGTGATATGATTGGGCAGATTGAAAGGGGCCAGTGTGTGATATGATGGCAGATTGAAAGGGGCCAGTGTGTGATTTGATGGCAGATTGAAAGGAGCCCAGTGTGTGATATGATGGCAGATTGAAAGGGGCCAGTGTGTGATATGATGGCAGATTGAAAGGGGCCAGTGTGTGATATGATGACAGATTGAAAGGGGCCAGTGTGTGATATGATGGCAGATGGAAAGGGGCCAGTGTGTGATATGATGGGAGATTGAAAGGGGCCAGTGTGTGATATGATGGCAGATGAAAGGGGCCAGTGTGTGATATGATGGCAGATTGAAAGGAGCCCAGTGTGTGATATGATGGCAGATTGAAAGGGGCCAGTGTGTGATATGATGGCAGATTGAAAGGGGCCAGTGAATGATATGATGGCAGATTGAAAGGGGCCAGTGTGTGATATGATGGCAGATTGAAAGGGCCCAGTGTGTGATATGATGGCAGATTGAAAGGAGCCCAGTGTGTGATATGATGGCAGATTGAAATGGCCCAGTGTATGATATGGCAGATTGAAAGGGGCCAGGTGTGATATGATGGCAGATTGAAATGGGCCAGTGTATGATATGATGGCAGATTGAAAGGAGCCCAGTGTGTGTATGATGGCAGATTGAAAGGGGCCAGTGTGTGATTTGATGGCAGATTGAAAGGGCTACTGTGTGATATGATGGCAGATTGAAAGGAGCCCAGTGTGGGATATGATGGCAGATTGAAAGGGGCCAGTGTGTGTATGATGGCAGATTGAAAGGGGCTACTGTGTGATATGATGGCAGATTGAAAGGGGCTACTGTGTGATATGATGGCAGATTGAAAGGGGCTACTGTGTGATATGATGGCAGATTGAAAGGGCTACTGTGTGATATGATGGCAGATTCAAAGGGGCTACTGTGTGATATGATGGCAGATTGAAAGGGGCCAGTGTGTGATATGATGGCAGATTGAAAGGGCTACTGTGTGATATGAATGGCATATTGAAAGGGGCTACTGTGTGATATGATGGCAGATTGACAGGGGCCAGTGTATGTATGATGGCAGATTGAAAGGAGCCCAGTGTGTGAATATGGCAGATTGAAAGGGGCCCAGGTGTGTTTATGGCAGATTAAAAGGGGGCCAGGGGTGTGATATGATGGCAGTTTGAAAGGGGCCCAGTGTGTGATATGATGGCAGATTGAAAGGGCCAGTGTGTGATATGATGGCAGATTGAAAGGGCCCATGTGTGATTTGATGGCGGGATTGAAAGGAGCCAGTGTAGGGATATGATGGCAGATTGAAAGGGGCCAGTGTGTGATATGGCAGATTAAAAGGGGGCCGGGGTGTGTTATGATGGCAGATTGAAAGGGGCTACTGTGTGATATGATGGCAGATTGAAAGGGGCCAGTGTGTGATATGATGGCAGATTGAAAAGGGGCCAGTGTGTGATATGATGGCAGATTGAAAGGGCCCAGGGGTGTGATATGATGGCAGATTGAAAGGGGCCAGTGTGTGATATGGCAGATTGAAAGGGCCCAGTGGGTGATATGATGGCAGATTGAAAGCGGCCAGTGTGTGATATGATGGCAGATTGAAAGGGGGCCCATGTGTGATATGATGGCGATTGAAAGGGCCCAGTGTGTGATATGACGGCAGATTGAAAGGGGCCAGTGTGTGATATGATGGCAGATTGAAAGGGGGTCCAGTGTGGATATGATGGCAGATTGAAAGGGGGCCAGTGTGTGATATGATGGCAGATTGAAAGGGGCCAGTGTGTGATTGATGGAAAGTTTGAAAGGGGCCAGTTGGGGATTTGATGGCAGATTGAAAGGACCCCAGTGTGTGATATGATGGCAGATTGAAAGGGGCCAGTGTGTGTTTATGATGGCAGATTGAAAGGTGCCAGTGTGTGATATGATGGCGATTGAAAGGGGCCAGTGTGTGATATGATGGCAGATTGAAAGGGGCCAGTTTTGTGATATGATGGCAGATTGAAAGTGGCCAGTGTGTGATATGATGGCAGATTGAAAGGGGCCAGTGTGTGATATGATGGCAGTTTGAAAGGAGCCCAGTGTGTGATATGATGGCAGTTTGAAAGGGGCCAGTGTTGTGGATATTTGGGCAGATTGAAAGGGGCCAGTGGAATGATATGATGGCAGATTGAAAGGGGCTACTGTGTGATATGATGGCAGATTGAACGGGGCTACTGTGTGATATGATGGCAGATTGAAAGGGGCTACTGTGTGATATATGGCAGATTGAAAGGGGCTATGTGTGATATGATGGCAGTTTGAAAGGGGCTACTGTGTGATATGATGGCAGATTCAAAGGGGCTACTGTGTGATATGATGGCAGATTGAAAGGGGCCAGTGTGTGATATGATGGCAGATTGAAAGGGCTACTGGTGATATGATGGCAGATTAAAAGGGGGCTACTGTGTGATATGATGGCAGATTGACAGGGGCCAGTGTATGATATGATGGCAGATTGAAAGGAGCCCATGTGTGATATGATGGCAGATTGAAAGGGGCCAGTGTGTGATTATGGCAGATTGAAAGGGGCCAGTGTGTGATATGATGGCAGATTGAAAGGGGCCAGTGTGTGATATGATGGCAGATTGAAAGGGGCCAGTGTGTGATATGATGGCAGGTTTAAAGGGCCCAGTGTGTGTTTATGATGGCAGATTGAAAGGGCCCAGTGTATGATATGATGGCAGATTGAATGGGGCCAGTGTGTGATATGGCAGATTGAAAGGGGCCAGTGTGTGTTATGATGGCAGATTGAAAGGGGCACTGTGTGATATGATGGCAGTTTGGGAAAGGGGCCAGTGTGTGATATGATGGCAGATTGAAAGGATCCCAGTGTGTGATATGATGGCAGATTGAAAGGGGCCAGTGTGTGATATGATGGCAGATTGAAAGGGCCCAGTGTGTGATATGATGGCAGATTGAAAGGGGCCAGTGTGTGATATGATGGCAATTGAAAGGGGCCAGTGGTGATATGAAGCAGATTGAAAGGGCCCAGTGTATGATATGATGGCAGATTGAAAGGGGCCAGTGTATGATATGAAGCAGATTGAAAGGGCCCAGTGTATGATATGATGGCAGATTGAAAGGAGCCAGTGTGTGATATGATGGCAGATTGAAAGGGGCCAGTGGTGATATGGCAATTGAAGGGGCCAGTTGTGATATGATGGCAGATTGAAAGGGGCCAGTGTGTGATATGATGGCAGATTTGAAAGGGGCCAGTGTTGTGATATGATGGCAGATTGAAAGGGGCCCAGTGTGTGATATGATGGCAGATTGAATGGGGCCAGTGTGTGATATGGCAGATGAAAGGGCCCAGTGTATGATATGATGTCAGATTGAAAGGGGCCAGTGTGTGATATGATGGCAGATTGAAAGGGGCCCAGTGTGTGATATGATGGCAGATTGAAAGGGGCCAGTGCGTGATATGGCAGATTGAAGGGGCCCAGTGTATGATATGATGGCAGATTGAAAGAGGCCCAGTGTGTGATATGATGGGAGATTGAAAGGGGCCAGTGTGTGATATGGCAGATTGAAATGGGCCAGTGTGTGATATGATGGCAGATTGAAAGGGGCCAGTGAATGATATGATTGCAGATTGAAAGGGGCCCAGTGTGTGATATGATGGCAGATTGAAAGGGGCCAGTGAATGATATGATTGCAGATTGAAAGGGGCCCAGTGTATGATATGGCAGATTGAAAGGGGCCAGTGTGTGATATGATGGCAGATTGAAGGGGCCAGTGTGTGATATGATGGCAGATTGAAAGGGGCCAGTGTGTGATATGATGGCAGATTGAAAGGGGCCCAGTGTGTGATATGATGGCAGATTGAAAGGGCCCAGTGTGTGATATCATGGCAGATTGAAAGGGGGTCCAGTGTGTGATATGATGGCAGATTGAAAGGGGCCAGTGTGTGATATGATGGCAGATTGAAAGGGGCCCAGTGTATGATATGATAGCAGATTCACAGGGCCAGTGTGTGATATGATGGCAGATTGAAATTGCCCAGTGTATGATATGAAGGCAGATTGAAAGGGGCTACTGTGTGATATGATGGCAGATTGAAAGGGGCCAGTGTGTGATATGATGGCAATTGAATGGGCCCAGTGTGTGATATGATGGCAGATTGAAAGGGGCCCAGTGTGTGATATGATTGCAGATTGACAGGGGCCAGTGAATGATATGATGGCAGATTGAAAGGGGCCCGTGAATGATATGATGGCAGATTGAAAGGGGCCAGTGTATGATATGATGGCAGATTGAAAGGGCCCAGTGTATGATATGATGGCAGATTGAAAGGGGCCAGTGTATGATATGATGGCAGATTGAAAGGGGCCCAGTGTATTATGTGGCAGATTGAAAGGGGCCAGTGTGTGATATGATGGCAGATTGAAAGGGGCCAGTGTGTGATATGATGGCAGATTGAAAGGGGCCAGTGAATGATATGATGGCAGATTGAAAGGGGCCAGTGTATGATATGATGGCAGATTGAAAGGGACCCAGTGTGTGATATGATGTCAGATTGAAACTGGCCAGTGTATGATATGATGGCAGATTGAAAGGGGCCAGTGAATGATATGATGGCAGATTGAAAGGGGCCCAGTGTATTATATGGCAGATTGAAAGGGGCCAGTGTATGATATGATGGCAGATTGACAGGGGCCCAGTGTGTGATTTGATGGCAGATTGAAAGGGGCCAGTGTATGATATGATGGCAGATTGAAAGGGGCCAGTGTGTGATATGATGGCAGATTGAAAGGGGCCCAGTGTGTGATATGATGGCAGATTGAAAGGGCCCAGTGTGTGATATCATGGCAGATTGAAAGGGGGTCCAGTGTGTGGATATGATGGCAGATTGAAAGGGGCCAGTGTGTGATATGATGGCAGATTGAAAGGGGCCCAGTGTATGATGTGATAGCAGATTGACAGGGGCCAGTGTATGATATGATGGCAGATTGAAATTGTCCAGTGTATGATATGAAGGCAGATTGAAAGGGGCTACTGTGTGATATGATGGCAGATTGAAAGGGGCCAGTGTGTGATATGATGGCAATTGAAAGGGCCAGTGTGTGATATGATGGCAGATTGAAAGGGGCCCAGTGTGTGATATGATTGCAGATTGACAGGGGCCAGTGAATGATATGATGGCAGATTGAAAGGGGCCAGTGAATGATATGATGGCAGATTGAAAGGGGCCAGTGTATGATATGATGGCAGATTGAAAGGGCCCAGTGTATGATATGATGGCAGATTGAAAGGGGCCATTGTATGATATGATGGCAGATTGAAAGGGGCCCAGTGTATTATATGGCAGATTGAAAGGGGCCAGTGTGTGATATGATGGCAGATTGAAAGGGGCCAGTGTGTGATATGATGGCAGATTGAAAGGGGCCAGTGAATGATATGATGGCAGATTGAAAGGGGCCAGTGTATGATATGATGGCAGATTGAAATGGGCCCAGTTGTGTGATATGATGTCAGATTGAAACTGGCCAGTGTATGATATGATGGCAGATTGAAAGGGGCCAGTGAATGATATGATGGCAGATTGAAAGGGGCCAGTGTATTATATGGCAGATTGAAAGGGGCCAGTGTTATGATATGATGGCAGATTGGACAGGGGCCCAGTGTGTGATTTGATGGCAGATTGAAAGGGGCCAGTGTATGATATGATGGCAGATTGAAAGGGGCCAGTGTGTGATTTGATGGCAGATTGAAAGGGGCCAGTGTGTGATATGAAGGCAGATTGAAAGGGCCAGTGTGTGATATGATGGCAGATTGAAAGGGGCCAGTGTGTGATATGATGGCAGATTGAAAGGGGCCACTGTGTGATATGATGCGCAGATTGAAAGGCGCCAGTGTATGATATGATGGCAGATTGAAAAGGGCCAGTGTGTGATATGATGGCAGATTGAAAGGGGCCAGTGTGTGATATGACGGCAGATTGACAGGGGCCAGTGGTGTGATATGATGGCAGATTGAAAGGGCCCAGTGTGTGATATGATAGCAGATTGAAAGGGGCCAGTGTGTGATATGATGGCAGATTGAAAGGGGCCAGTTTGTGATATGATGGCAGATTGAAAGGGGCCAGTGTGTGATATTGATGGCAGATTGAAAGGGGCCCAGTGTGTGATATGAAGGCAGATTGAAAGGGGCCAGTGTGTGATATGATGGCAGATTGACAGGGGCCAGTGAATGATATGATGGCAGATTGAAAGGTGGCCAGTGTGTGATATGATGGCAGATTGAAAGGGGCCAGTGTGTGATATGATGGCAGATTGAAAGTGGCCAGTGTGTGATATGGCAGATTGAAAGGGCCCAGTGTGTGATATGATGGCAGATTGAAAGGGCCCAGTGTGTGATATGGCAGATTGAAAGGGGCCAGTGTATGATATGATGGCAGATTGAAATGGCCCAGTGTATGATATGGCAGATTGAAAGGGCCCAGTGTGTGATATGATGGCAGATTGAAAGGCCCCAGTGTATGATATGATGGCAGATTGAAAGGGCCCAGTGTGTGATATGATTGCAGATTGAAAGGGGCCAGTGTATGATATGGCAGATTGAAAGGGGCCAGTGTGTGATATGATGGCAGATTGAAAGCGGCCCAGTGTGTGATATGATGGCAGATTGAAAGGGCCCAGTGTGTGATATGATGGCAGATTGAAAGGGGGTCCAGTGTGTGATATGATGGCAGATTGAAAGGGCCCAGTGTGTGATATGATGGCAGATTGAAAGGGGCCAGTGTGTGATATGCAGATTGAAAGGGGTTGAACACTTAATGCGAATGGGTTGTCAGCAGGGCATGAACACTTAATGCGAATGGGTTGTCAGCAGTGCATGAACACTTAATGCGAATGGGTTGTCAGCAGGGCATGAACACTGAATGTGAATGGGTTGTCAGCAGGGCATGAACACTGTGAATGGGTTGTCAGCAGGGCATGAACTGTTGACGTGAATGGGTTGTAACAGGACCATGAACACTTAATGTGAATGGGTTGTCAGCAGGGCATGAACTGTTGATGTGAATGGGTTGTCAGCTGGGCATGAACACTGTGAATGGGTTGTCAGCAGGGCATGAACTGTTGATGTGAATGGGTTGTTAACAGGACCATGAACACTTAATGTGAATGGGTTGTCAGCAGGGCATGAAGAGTTGATGTGAATGGGTTGTCAGCAGGGCATGA
>CM031597.1:8099383-8182044 GCA_018398815.1 Conus ventricosus
CAGGGCAGGACAGAAAGGCGCAAGGCAGTATGTGTTTAACAGGGGCAGGACAGAGAGGTGCAGGGCAGTATGTGTTTAACAGGGCAGGACAGAGAGGTGCAGGGCAGTAGTGATTAACAGAGGCAGGACAGAAAGGTGCAGGGCAGTATGTGTTGACAGGGGCAGGACAGAGAGGTGCAGTATGTGTTTAACAGGGGCAGTACAGAGAGTTGCAGGGCAGTATGTGTTTGACATGGGCAGTACAGAGATGTGCCGCTGAAGACCCAGGGCAAGGTCAAGGGTCACCAGCTTCCTGGCAGCGAGGTGCTCCTGTCTCCTCATCGTCACTGGATGGCCTCCTACGGCTCTGATGGGGCCCTCAGTCTCCGCACTGTGGAGAACATGGTGTGTGTGTGTGTGTGTGTGTGTGTGTGTGTGTGTGTGCGTGTGTGTGTGTGTGTGTGTGTGTGTGTGTGTGTGTGTGTGTGTGCGTGTGTGTGTGTGTCCGAATGGTGAAAATGGGCGCACACAGTACTTAAGAATATAGGTTTCTGGATTCTGGATTCAACAATAGAAAAGTAGTTAAAGACTCAGAATCAAAACTTATTTGGAGAATATTTCGGCAGGGTCGCCCTGTCTTCATCAGCTCACTGTTGCTGTTGTGGCAGCGAGGCCTGGTGGGGCGACTGTTGTGTGGTGAACGGTTGTCAGGATCTGATTGTAGATAGGGGGAAGTTCAAAGCCTTGATCTCTGTTCAGGCTAGGGCGTCTGGTCTTGATTTTGATGGCTTCTTTAACTTTTCTTTTTGTGAGGAAGGGCTCTGTAGATAAGATGGAATCAGCTGAGTGGTGAAGCTGTCATCCTCCGTCTCCTGTATGCGGGTCATGGTGTCATCCACACAGCGGTATCACATGCTGGGAGGGTTGGCAGCGGTCTCAAGGGCTACTTTCTCTTCCATGTACAGGTTGGCTACCACTGGAGATACTGGCGAACCCATGGCAGCTCCTTGTTTCTGCTGGTAGAACTCATGGTTGAACGAAAAGTAGGTGCTAGTGAGGCACAGTTCCACCAGTTCTAGTACCTGTTCTGTAGTGAGTTCACACCGGTGACGAAGGTGGTAGTCATCCTCAATCTTCTCCTGAATGACTTGGAGAGCCTTGGGTACAGGGATGCTAGTGAATAAAGCACATACATCACAGGAGACAAGTTTCTCCCCTGAACCCAGTTGCTGGTTTTCCATCTTCTGTACAAAGTCTGTGCTGTTGACTATGTGGTGCTCGGTCTGCCCGACTGAAGGTCCCAATACTTGTGTCAGGAATTTGGAGGCATTGTACATGACACTGCCACAGCTGGACACAAAGGGGCGGAGGGGGGTGCCCTTCTTGTGTATCGTGGGTAATCCATACAGCTTAGGCGTGGATTCCCACTTCAGAATCCACGCCTAAGCTGGGGTCCTTTGTGCTAGCGGTTGTTAACTGATTTGACGGGAAAAGTTGTTAGGTTTTCTACAGTAATTGTCATGTCAGTCCGCGTAGCATTCAGAACTTACCTACATGAGAATGAAAAGCTGACGACAATAACACAGACAACCTTGATAAAGATGATACGTTCACTGCTGACAGGATGTTACTTTGTGTAGTAGAGTGACACTGATGATGACGATGTTGATGAAGAGGAGGAGAATTAGGACGATGATGATGTTGAGGAGGAGGATAAGGACGATGACGATGTTGATGAAGAGGAGGATAAGGACGATGACGATGTTGATGAAGAGGGGGATAAGGACGATGACGATGTTGATGAGGATGAGGACGATGAGGATGTGGATGAAGAGGAGGATGAGGACGATGTTGATGAGGATGAGGATAGGGGCGATGATGATGATGATGATGAAGAGGAGGAGGATAAGGACGATGAGGATGTTGATGAGGATGAGGACGATGACGATGTTAATGATGATGAGGACGAGGAGGATGTGGATGAAGAGGAGGAGGATGAGGACGATGTTGGTGAGGATGAGGATCAGGACGATGATGATGATGATGATGATGAAGAGGAGGAGGATAAGGACGATTACGGTGTTGAGGAGGAGGAGGATAAGGACGATGTTGATGAAGAGGAGGACGATAAGGACGATGACGATGTTGATGATGATGACGAGGAGGATGTGGATGAAGAGGAGGAGGATAAGGACGATGTTGATGAGGATGAGGATCAGGACGATGATGATGAAGACGAGGAGGATAAGGACAATGAGGATGTTGAGGAGGAGGAAGATAAGGACGATGACGACGTTGGTGATGATGAGGACGAGGAGGATGTGGATGAAGAGAAGGAGGATAAGGACGATGACAATGTTGATGAGCATGAGAACGATGACGATGTTGATGAAGAGGAGGAGGATAAGGACGATGATGATGAAAAGGAGGAGGATAAGGACGATGAGGATGTTGAGGAGGAGGAGGACGGTGATGATGTTGAGGAGGAGGAGGACGGTGAGGATGTTGAAGAGGATGATGAAGAGGAGGACGGTGAGGATGACTGTGCTGTGTGGTCTGTGGTCAGGACCGTGTGGTGACGGTGCTCCCTTTCAGCCATCAGGATGGCGGTGCCCACTGTGTGGTCTTCACCCCTCGCTGCCAGCAGCTGCTGGTGGGCGGCCAGGACGGTCTGCTGGGATGCTACACCTGGAGGTCAGTGCCTGCCTCGTCTGGGCCGTCAGTGGCAGGTCACTGTGTGTGTGATGCAGTGTTGGTGCCTGCCTCGTCTGTACCTGTCACTGGCAGGTCACTGTGTGTGTGATGCAGTGATGGTGCCTGCCTCGTCTGGGCCGTCAGTGGCAGGTCACTGTGTGTGTGATGCAGTGATGGTGACTGCCTCGTCTGTACCTGTCAGTGGCAGGTCACTGCGTGTGTCCTACAGTGTGTCGGTGCCGGCCTTGTCTGGACCCTGTCAGTGGCAGGTCACTGTGTGTGTGTCCTACAGTGGCAGATCACTGTGTGTGTGATGCTGTGTGTCAATGCCTGTCTCGTCTGGACCTGTCAGTGGCAGGTCACTGTGTGTGTGATGCAGTGTGTCAGTCTGTGTCATGCAGTGTGTTGGTGCCTGCCTCGTCTGGACAATGTCAGTGGCAGGTCACTGTGTGTGTCAAGAGTGTGTCGGTGGCAGGTCACTGTGTGTGTGTCATACAGTGTGTCCATTGGCAGGTCATTGTGTGTGTCATGCAGTGTGTCGGTGGCAGGTCATTGTGTGTGTCATGCAGTGTGTCGGTGGCAGGTCACTGTGTGTGTCATGCAGTGTGTCAGTGGCAGGTCATTGTGTGTGTCATGCAGTGTGTCAGTGGCAGGTCATTGTGTGTGTCATGCAGTGTGTCAGTGGCAGGTCAATGTGTATGTCATGCAGTGTGTCGGTTCCGGCCTTGTCTAGACCCTCCTGCCATTAGCAGGTCACAGTCTGTGTCCTACAGTGTAACAGTGCCCGGCCTTGTCTAGACCCTCCTGCCATTAGCAGGTCACAGTCTGTATCCTACAGTGTAACAGTGCCCGGCCTTGTCTAGACCCTCCTACCATTAGCAGGTCACAGTCTGTGTCCTGCAGTGTAACTGTGCCCGGCCTTGTCTGTGTCCCTCCTGCCATTAGCAGGTCACATTCTGTGTCCTACAGTGTAACTGTGCCCGGCCTTGTCTGTGTCCTCCTGCCATTAGCAGGTCACAGTCTGTGTCCTACAGTGTAACTGTGCCCGGCCTTGTCTGTGTCCTCCTGCCATTAGCAGGTCACAGTCTGTGACCTACAGTGTAACAATGCCCGGCCTTGTCTGTGTCCTCCTGCTATTAGCAGGTCACAGTCTGTGTCCTACGTGTAACAGTGCCCGGCCTTGTCTAGACCCTCCTACCATTAGCAAGTCACAGTCTGTGTCCTACAGTGTGACTGTGCCCGGCCTTGTCTGTGTCCTCCTGCCATAAACAGGTCACAGTCTGTGACCTACAGTGTAACAATGCCTGGCCTTGTCTGTGTCCTCCTGCTATTAGCAGGTCACAGTCTGTGTCCTTCAGTGTAACAGTACCCGGCCTTGTCTGTGTCCTCCTGCTATTAGCAGGTCACAGTCTGTCCTACAGTGTAACAATGCCCGGCCTTGTCTGGACCCTCCTGCCATTAGCAGGTCACAGTCTGTGTCCTACAGTGTAACAGTGCCCGGCCTTGTCTGTGTCCTCCTGCCATTAGCAGGTCACAGTCTGTCCTACAGTGTAACAGTGCCCGGCCTTGTCTGTGTCCTCCTGCCATTAGCAGGTCACAGTCTGTGTCCTACAGTGTAACAGTACCAGGCCTTGTCTGGACCCTCCTGCTATTAGCAGGTCACAGTCTGTGTCCTGCAGTGTAACAGTGCCCGGCCTTGTCTGTGTCCTCCTGCTATTAGCAGGTCACAGTCTGTGTCCTACAGTGTAACAATGCCCGGCCTTGTCTGGACCCTCCTGCCATTAACAGGTCACAGTCTGTCCTACAGTGTAACAGTGCCCGGCCTTGTCTGTGTCCTCCTGCCATTAGCAGGTCACAGTCTGTGACCTACAGTGTAACAATGCCCGGCCTTGTCTGTGTCCTCCTGCTATTAGCAGGTCACAGTCTGTGTCCCACAGTGTAACAGTACCCGGCCTTGTCTGGACCCTCCTGCCATTAACAGGTCACAGTCTGTGTCCTACAGTGTAACAGTACCCGGCCCTGTCTTGGACCCTGCCATTAGCAGTGCATAGTCTGTATCCTACAGTGTAACACTGCCCTGTCTGTTCTCTCCTGTCGTCAACAGTTCACAGTCTGTGTCCTACAGTGTAACACTGCCCTGCCTGTTCTCTCCCATCGTCAACAGTTCAGAGTCTGTGTCTGTGTCCTACAGTGTTACACTGCCCTGTCTGTTGTCTCCTATCATCAACAGTTCACAGTCTGTGTCCTGCAGTGTTATACTGCCCTGTCTGTTGTCTCCTATCATCAACAGTGTACAGTCTGTGTCCTACAGTGTAACACTGCCGTCTGATCTTTCCCATCATCTACAGTTCGCAGTCTGTGTCCTACAGTGTAACAGTACCCGGCCCTGTCTTGGACCCTGCCATTAGCAGTGCATAGTCTGTATCTTGAGTGTAACACTGCCCTGCCTGTTGTCTCCTATCATCAACAGTTTACAGTCTGTGTCTTACAGTGTAACACTACCCTGTCTGTTCTCTCCCATCATCAACAGTTCACAGTCTGTATCCTACACTGTAACACTGCCCTCTCTGCTCTTCCCTTCTGGCAGCATGGACGTTCGTAGTGACCGCCTTCACGATGGCTTTCTGAATGTGGTGGAGTTGAGATCAGTCCACTGCCTCTTGAGGCAGCTAGCTTGGGTCCCATTTCTGACCTTGGGCACGACTTAGGGGCACCTTTGTAGTCTTTTGTCAGCTTGTTTTCAGTTAGACTTGAGCCTCCAGTTCATATTGGAAACACCCATTGACTATAACAGCCGAACTGTCTGGCACTTTTCTCTAAATCGTTCTTTCTCATTTATTTCAAACGCAGTAACCTACAGCAGATCCGGATCCGAAACTTAGTTTGTTCCTGAGGAGTCTTGGTTATTTTCGCTTGTTTGTCTTCACATCTTTGTAGATCTGTCTCTTCACAGTCTGTCCTACAGTCTGTCCTGTGTCCTCCTGCCATTAGCTTTCTTTAAGGAAAGTGGCCAGATCTTTGCTCACGCTCTGGAAAAGTTGTTCTCTAAGAAGGAGATCTCGCAGTGACTGAAAAAGTCTTGTTCGTTTTAGATAAATCGATCCATCGATCCAAAACAATGACTCATGCGGATCAGAAACGACGGAAACGATTCTCCTTTTTCAGGGCGCACAGAACGGAAACGTTCGTGAAAACGATCAGCAGAACATTGAAATTTCTTGAGGAGTTCTTCTTTCAACTGATCCCAAGTTAAATTTTTGTTTCGCTGCAAGTGAGTGGTACAATGTCAAAGCGCTACCCTTAAACAACGACGCAATGTACAATGTCCACTTTTCCTTTGGCCAACCACAAGACGTTGCGTGACTTTCAAATCGGAAAAGAAAACTATCAATGTCATCCGTTTTTTTCCTCAAAAGGCGGCAACTTTGGAATATATGCCGCTTTTGGTTGAGGCATGGCTGCGGAACCGACTGGTGGAGGTTCTCTCGATGCCTGGATTTTTTTAATTTCAGCATCAGTCTCTAGTTCTAACTGCCTCAACTTAAATTGACGTTCTTCAGCTTCAGCTTCCCTCTGTAATCTTTTTTCTTCAATTTCAGCTTCCCTCTGTAATTTATTTTCTTCAGCTTCCCTCTGTAGTCTATTTGCTTCAGCTTCAGCTTCCCTCTGTAATTTATTTTCTTCAGCTTCCCTCTGTAGTCTATTTGCTTCAGCTTCAGCTTCCCTCTGTAATTTATTTTCTTCAGCTTCCCTCTGTAGTCTATTTGCTTCAGCTTCAGCTTCCCTCTGTAGTCTCCTTTCTTCACTTTCTAGTTTCCTTTGATTTTCCTCTCTCTCTCTTAGCCTGTCTGCCCTATCTGTGCATTGTTGCACATAATTAGTAAGTTTTTCTCCATCCAAACCCAAGCGTTCCGCTTGTTTAACATATTTATCAAAATCATCCATAATGAACCGTCAAATATAAACACCAAACAATCTCAATGTCTGAATAAAAATAAGGCGATATATGATAATGTTATGTTTCCCAAAACCGTAATTATAGTATATACAAATACAGAATTCAATTTCCGGTGTAAACAGAAAACAGCTTACTTAAACAGGGTAGATATGAAATCCAAGGAATGTATTTTCCAAAATAATTTGCAAACTGCTATCAATTTGGAATTTAGAAAACAAAATGAAGTTTAATGCAAAACTGTTTCCCTTAAGAAAGGAAATAAACACAATAAAGTTTTCTGAAAATAAATTCTTATAAAGTTTTAGTTCTTAAATGTTCTTGTTGTCAGTCTTTCCTTTCTTACTTACTTTCAAATGAATTTTACAAAACAAATGTACCGCCTTATACAAAAAATGAATATAAATTTACAAAACAAATGGAAGCACAAACAATTAAAAAGAGGGGAAGAAACACAAACTAGCGGAAATCCTACCTAAAAAGATGAAAATGTTGAAAAGAAAACTAGATAGGAGCCTATTGAGGAGAAGGTTTAAGAGGTTTTGAAAAAGGGGGTGAAAAGGAAATGAAAGGATACACAGGACCGGAATAGTGAGCAGAAATCAAGAAAAGCAAAAGAAGCCCACAGACAGCACCCTAGTGGTCACTGTCTCCCGTGAAACTGGAGACGGGAAAAACAAATCACTGCACAATATACACCACACTACAGTAAAAATACAAAATATTAAACAATCAATCAATAAATGCACATTCACTCAAACTCAAAGAAAATCTCGAAACCCCACCCAAAAAAAAAAATTATCAAAAGATAAGATTTTTTTATTTGGACAGAGGGAAATAAAACTCCACCCCCTACACTATTAGCGTGACGGAGGAGAAGTTGATCCCCATTCTGAGGGGGGGGGGAAAAAAATTCCAAACTGAAACAATAGAAACCCCGAAAAAAATAATTTTTATTAAAAGGGAAGACTTTCCGACCCCCCCAACCCCAT
This sequence comes from Conus ventricosus, assembly GCA_018398815.1. Lineage (NCBI taxonomy): Eukaryota > Metazoa > Mollusca > Gastropoda > Neogastropoda > Conidae > Conus > Conus ventricosus. The sequence continues at coordinate 8,107,004 of CM031597.1, forward strand.
TTTCCCCCTGCAAAACCGCGGGAAAAAGGGGTTTGGGGGCCCTTATATTTCCCTGGGAAAAGGGGAAAAAAAAATTTAATAAAAAGGGAAAAAGGGAAACAACCCCTAAAACCCCCCTCCCCCCTTCGGGCCGGGTTTCGAGCAAGAGGGGGTTTTGGGCTATCGGCCCTTAGGGTGGGGAAGGGTAAAAAAGAAAAAATTAAACCAAAAAAAAAACCTTTAAAGGGAAGTAAAAGGAAACCCAAAAAGAATCTAAACCCACCTTAAACACAAATAGAAATAAAAACAAAAAAAAAACCCCCCCAAATGCAAATATTATACAAAATTCCCCAAATTAAATTTCTTTTTTTTTTTTTTTTTCCCCTAAAACCCCTTAGGGCAAAAAAGGAAATCTTTCTTTTTCCTTTTCCCCTAAAACCCCTTGAGGGTCCCAAATAAAATTTTTTTTTTCTTCCTAAAAACCCTTGGGGGGTACAAATAAAAATTTTTTTTTTTTTTTTTCCGGGGGAAAAACCAAAGGGGCAGCTACCCCGGGTAAAAGGGGGAAAAGTGGGGGGTACCACTGTCCCCACGTCACTTTGCTTTACCCGCATTATACAGCTTTTACTCCTTTACCCACGCAATCTTTCCAAAAAACCCAAAAAAGGGCCTACCAAATGTTTTTTTTCCCTCCCCCTTTTTTCGGGGAAAAAAATTTTTACTAAATCATCAACCCTTGAAAACAGATTTTTAAACTTTACCCCTCCCCCTTCCTGAGAGAAAAAAATTTGGGCACACATGTATCTCCCTCACACCGAGAGCCCAAATAAATCTTCCACATGTATTTCCCTTTTTAAAACTGTATCTTCCTCCATGGGGAAAAAAATAATTTAGTTCCGCTTCTAAAAGCTATGGCCTTCACTTTTCCTTTACCCAAAAAATCCGAAACCAAAAGAATACATAACCCCCTAATCATGAGGACCGCCTTTCCTCAAGAAAAAAAAACCCCCGCTTTCTCAATTCCCTGTCTTTTCCCCCGACCCAAAATCTGCCCCCCCGAAATTTTCCCCGTCCCGGAGATACGAAATCTCGGAAATTCTCCCTTTCCCGGAGTTCTTCTGTTCTTGGGGAAACGACAGCTTCAAAATCCCTCCCTGGAGTTGGTACTGTTTGGGGGGGGAACTACCCTGGGGTTCCTCACACCATGGCCCTCTTTAACCACCTCCCCGGGGTGAAAGGTGAAGGGTTAAGGGCGAAGGGTAAAAAAGGGGGAAGGGTGAAACACGAAAAAGGTTCGTTTAAGTAGCCTTTTTAATTCAACATTTGAATTTTTTCTCTCTTCTTTAAATTTTTCCCCCCCGTAGCTTTCCCCCCAAATATCTATCATCCCCTGGTAATGACTGGTCAGCAAAGGGACCCCCCGTCCTGACAGGTTTTGAGTCTCTAGGCCATTGCGGGGGTTAAAACTGACTCTTTCCCCCCCCTTTTCCTGTGAGTGCTACTCAGGGGGGGTTCACAACACTTTACCAGCACCTTAAAATAAACCCGCCCTGGTTTTAAAAACCCCATCCGTGGTCACTTTCCCCCAAAAAAACCCCATTCGTTTCCTTTAAGGGGTCTTTTACCAAATTTTTTTTGGGGACGGGCCCCTAAAACTAAATCAAACCATATGAATAAATTTTTCCTTTTAAATTTTGGCACGGGGAAATATTTTATTCACTAAAATTTTATGCATGGAGCGTCCATGCCTTTAAGTTAGGAAAGTCACATGGGCAATCGTCTAACATCAAATAATTTTTTCAGTTTTCCACCAAAAATGTCTAGTTATGTGCGTTTCCCCGCTATCATCTGTTTCGTTGGTTTTAGTGCATCTGACTTTTTTTTTTTTTCGTCACTAGCGTCGAGTTCTTGGACCATTTTTGACATCATCTAAGATGCTCGAGGAAACCCTGGCATTAAAAAGACTTTCTAGAAAACCGTGTTTCAATTGGGTTGTGGAAGGCCTTGGGGTGCCAAAAATATTCCCAAACCCTTTAAAAGGGTCGATCCCGCTTTTTAGCCATGGACTGGTTCTGCTTGTCCTGAAAGTCGACCACCCACCACAAGTACACCATCCAGTTGGTACATCATTTCCCTACAACCTAACACAATCCCCACCATCCAGTTAGTACATCGTTCCCTACAACCTAACACAATTTCACCATCCAGTAGTACATCGTTCCATACAACCTAACACAAGTACACCCTCCAGTTGGTACATCATTCCATACAACCTAACACAAGTACAAACCCTTTCCCGTTGGTACATCGTTCCATACAACCTATTACAACCTAACACAAGTACCCATCCAGTTGGTACATCGTTCCATACACCTAACACAAGTACACCATCCTTTGGGACATCGGTTTCCCTACAACCCAAACACAATCAGACCATTCGTTGGTACATCATTCCATACAACCTAGCACAATCACACCATTCAGTTGGTACATCATTCCATACAACCTAACACAATACACCATTCAGTTTGGGACATCTTCCATACAACCCAACACAATCACACCATCCAGTTGGTACATCATTCATACAACCTAAACAAGTACACCATCCGTTGGTACATCATTTCATACAACCTATTGCAACCAAAACAAGTACACCATCCAGTTGGTACATCTTTCATACAAACCTAACACAATCACACCATTCAGTTGGTACATCGTTCCATACAATGTAACACAAGTACACCATCCAGTTGGTACAAACATTTCATGCAAACCCAACACAAAAACACCATTCAATTAGTACATCGTTCCATACAACCTAAAAACAAATACACCATCTTTGGTACATCATTTCATTAAACCTAACACAAGTACCCATCCCAGTTGGTACATCATTCCATACAACCTAAAACAAGTACACCATCCAGTTAGTACATGTTCTACAACCTAACACAATCACCACCATTCAATAGTACATCGTTCCATTTCAACCTAACACAAATACACCATCTAGTTGGTACATCATTCCATACAACCTAACACAAGTACACCATCCAGTTTGGACATCGTTCCATACAACCTAACACAAGTACACCACCAGCTAGTACATCGTTCCATACAACCCAACACAAGTACACCATCCATTGGTACATCATTCCATACAACCTAACACAAGTACACTATCCAGTTAGTACACGTTCCATACAACCATAACGCAAGTACACCATCCATTTGGTACATCATTTCATACAACCCAACACAAGTACACCATCCAGTTGGTACATCATTCCAAAGAACCTAACACAATCACACCATTCGTTGGTACATCATTCCATAGAACAGTGGAACTATTCACCGTGTTGAAGTTGGAGCCACAGCGCCATGAACATTGATCGAATTTATTTCTTGTCCAAGAAGAATATGGACTATGGCCAGACTTTGCATTAAAACAACGGCACCAGCTGCAATTTTGGCTTCGCGCGGCATCTCGTGTGTGTATGTCTGACTCATCAGCTGACGAGTAAACTCGACGCTGTAAATTGTCCTGGTAGAGGCATGTACATGATACTATTACTTCCTGCCCAAGACCATCCACCAAGCCACGTTAGGGAATGGAGTGCAGGAGCGGCATGTATCTACCGGGACTTCCTGCCCAAGACCACCCACCAGATACGTTAGGGAATGGAGGTGCAGAGAGCGGGGCATGTATCATACCCTGACTTCCTGCCCAAGACCATCCACCAAGATACGTTAGGGAAAGGAGGTGCAGAGAGCGGCATGTATCATACCGTGACTTCCTGCCCAAGACCATCCACCAAGATACATTAGGGAATGGAGGTGCAGAGAGCGGCATGTATCATACCATGACTTTCCCGCCAAAACCCATCCACCCAAATACTTAGGGAAATGGAGGTGAAAAGAGCGGCATTACTATACCGTGACTTCTGCCCAAAACATCCACCAAGATACATAGGAAATGGAGGTGCAGAGAGCGAGCATTAGCATACCATGATTCCTGCCCAAGACCATCCCCAAGATACGTTAGGGAATGGAGGTGCAGAGAGCGGCAATGTAGCATACCGTGACTTCCTGCCCATGACTTCCTGCCCAAGAACCATCCACCAAGATACGTTAGGGAAATGGAGGTGCAAGAGCGGCATGTAGCATACCGTGACTTCCTGCCAAGACCAATCCACCAAGATACGTTAGGGAATGGAGGTGCAGAGAGCGGCCATGTATCATACGTGACTTCCTGCCCAATGACTCCTGCCCAAGACCCTCCACAAGGATACGTAAAGGGGAATGGAGGGTGCAGAGAGCGGCATTGTATCATACCGTGACTTCCTGCCCAATGACATCCGCCCAATGACTTCCTGCCCAAGACCATCCACCAAGATACGTTAGGGGAGGGCGCAGAGAGCGGGAAGTAGCAATACCAGAAATTCCCCGCCCAATGGGCTTCCTGCCCAAGACCATCCACCAAGATACGTTAGGGGATGGAGGTGCAGAGGGGGCGGCATGTATCATACCGTGACTTCCTGGGCCCCAAAGACTTCCTTGCCCAATGACTTCCTGCCCAAGACCATCCACCAAGATACGTTAGGGGAGGAGGTGCAAAATAGCAGTCAGGAAAAGTCCCCGGATGGACAATGTGGAGGACAGGGTTGATTACAATCATCTGCCTCTTGGGCCGTGACTGAGACAGTTGTCTTCATCTTTACCTGCCGTGGTTCTCCTACTACCTGCACAAAACGGCAGTGATGATAATGATGATGATGATGACGATGACGATGACGACGACGACGACGGCGGCGACGACAACGATAACGATGATGATGACGACGACGACGATGATGATGATGATGATGATGATGATGATGATGATGATGATGATGATGATGACGGTGATGATGATGATGATGATGATGATGATGATGATGGTGTTAATGATGATGATAAGTGGAGTGAGAAAGGTAATTTAACGTAGTGCTGTGATAATCGTGTCTGGAGATGAAGGCCGCTAGCTCCAGACATGTCGTTGACAGATGGGCCCTGGACAACCCAGAGAAAGAGAAAGCCATGCACCAAGTGGAGAGTGACTGGAGTTACCGCGCTCAACGGCTGGCACAGCTCCTGAAGAAGGAAGACCAGGTGTTGTCTGACATGGACACCTGGCGGCCCACCGGGCCCCGCTCACGGTCCGTGTCAGCTGTGGAGTCAGAGATCAGAGTGAGTCATCGCCTCTGGCTCCTGTACACCCCTAGAACCATTGTGCCGCATTACTGTGTACACACCTAGAACCATTGTGCCGTATCACTCTGTACACACCTAGAACCATTGTGCCGTATCACTCTGCACACCCCTAGAACCATTGTGCCGCATTACTATGTACACACCTAGAACCACTGTGCCGCATCACTTTGTACACACCTAGAACCACTGTGCCGTATTACTCTGTACACACCTAAAACCACTGTGCCATATTACTCTGTACACACCTAGAACCACTGTGCCGTATTACTCTGTACACACCTAGAACCACTGTGCCGTATTACTCTGTACACACCTAGAACCACTGTGCCGTATTACTCTGTACACACCTAGAACCACTGTGCCATATTACTCTGTACACACCTAGAACCACTGTGCCATATTACTCTGTACACACCTAGAACCACTGTGCCGTATTACTCTGTACACACCTAGAACCACTGTGCCGTATTACGCTGTACACACCTAGAACCACTGTGCCGTATTACTCTGTACACACCTAGAACCACTGTACCGATACTCTGTACACACCTAGAACCACTGTGCCGTATTACTGTATCACCTAGAACCACTGTGCCGTATTACTCTGTACACTACACCTAGAACCACTGTGCCGATATTACTCTGTACACACCTAGAACCACTGTGCCGTATCACTCTGTACACACCTAGAACCATTGTGCCGTATAATCTGTACACACCTAGAACCATTGTGCCGTATGACTCTGTACACACCTAGAACCATTGTGCCGTATCACTCTGTACACACCTAGAACCATTGTGCCGTATGACTCTGTACACACCTAGAACCATTGTGCCGTATCACTCTGTACACACCTAGAACCATTGTGCCGTACTACTCTAAACGCACCTAGAAACCATGTGCCATACTACTCTGTACACACCTAGAACCACTGTGCCGTATCATTCTGTACACACCTAGAACCATTGTACCGTATCACTCTGTAACACACCTAGAACCATATGACTGTACACACCTAGAACCATTGTGCCTATTACTCTGTACACACCTAGAACCATTGTGCCGTATCACTCTGTACACACCTAGAACCATTGTGCCGTATCACTCTGTACACACCTAGAACCATTGTGCCGTATCACTCTGTACACACCTAGAACCATTGTGCCGTATTACTCTGTACACACCAGAACCACTTTGCCGTATTACTCTGTACACACCTAGAACCATTGTGCCGTATTACTCTGTAAAACCTTGAACCACTGTGCCGTATCACTGTGTACACACCTGGAACCATTGTGCCGTATTACTCTGTACACACCAAGAACCATTGTGCCGCCTTACTCTGTACAGAACTAGACCCATTGTGCCGTATACTCTGTACACGCCTAGAACGATTGTGCCGTATCACTCTGTACACACCTAGAACCATTGTGCCGCATTACTCTGTACACACCTAGAACCATTGTGCCGTATACTCTGTACACACCTAGAACCATTGTGCCGTATTAATCTGTACACACCTAGAACCATTGTGCCGTATGAATCTGTACATACCTAGAACCATTGTGCCGTACTACTCTAAACGCACCTAGAACCATTGTGCCGTACTACTGTGTACACACCTAGAACCATTGTGCCGTACTACTCTAAAACACACCTAGAACCATTGTGCCGTATTACTATTACCCACAATAGAACCACTGTGCCGTATTACTCTGTAAACAAATAGAACCATTGTGCCGTACTACTCTGTACACACCTAGAACCATTGTGCCGTACTACTCTAAACACACCTAGAACCATTGTACCGTATTACTCTGTACAAACCAGAACCACTTTGCCGTATTACTCTGTACACACCTATCACCATTGTGCCGTATATACACTGTACACACCTAGAACCACTGTGCCGTATTATTCAGCACACAAATAGAACCATTGTGCCGTATCACTCTGTACACACCTAGAACCATTGTGCCGTATTGCTCTGTACACACCTAGAACCACTGTGCCGTACTACTCTGTACACACCTAGAACCACTGTGCCGTACTACTCTGTACACACCTAGAACCATTGTGCCGTATTACTCTGTAAACACCTAGAACCATTGTGCCGTACTAGTCTGTACACGACTAGAACCATTGTGCCATACTACTCTGTACACACCTAGAACCATTGTGCCGTACTACTCTGTACACACCTAGAACCATTGTGCCGTATTACTCTGTACACGCCTAGAACCATTGTGCCGTATCACTGTATACACACCTAGAACCACCTTGCCGTATTACTGTGTACACACCTAGAACCATTGTGCCGTATGACTCTGTACACACCTAGAACCATTGTGCCGTATGACTCTGTACACACCTAGAACCATTGTGCCATATTACTCTGTATACACCAGAACCACTTTTCCGTATCACTTTGTACACACCTAGAACCATTGTGCCATATTACTCTGTACACACCTAGAACCATTGTGCCATATTACTCTGTACACACCTAGAATCATTGTGCCATATTACTCTGTACACACCTAGAACCATTGTGCCGTATTACTCTGTACACACCTAGAACCATTGTGCCGTATTACTCTGTACACACCTAGAACCATTGTGCCGTATTACTCTGTACACACCTAGAACCATTGTACCGTATTACTCTGTACACACCTAGAACCATTGTGCCGTATCACTCTGTACACACCTAGAACCATTGTGCCGTATCACTCTGTACACATCTAGAACCATTGTGCCGTACGACTCTGAACACACCTAGAACCATTGTGCCGTATTATTCTGTACACACCTAGAACCATTGTGCCGTATCACTCTGTACACACCTAGAACCATTGTGCCGTACGACTCTGTACATTAATAGTACCAATCTGCTGCATTACACTGTACACACCTAGAACCAATCTGCTGCATTACTCTGTACACACCTAGAACCATTGTGCCGTATTATTCTGTACACACCTAGAACCATTGTGCCGTGTTATTCTGTACACACCTAGAACCATTGTGCCGCATCACTCTGTACACACCTAGAACCATTGTGCCGTATGACTCTGTACACACCTAGAACCATTGTGCCGTATGACTCTGTACACACCTAGAACCAATCTACTGCATTACTCTGTACACACCTAGAACCATTGTGCCATATTACTCTGGACACACCAGAACCACTTTGCCGTATTACTGTCTACAAACGCGGTGGACAACCTATACAACCACTGTACACACCCAGTGGACGACCTATACAACCACTGTGTCATATTACTCTGTACACACCCAGTGGAGAACCTGTACAACCACTGTGCCGTATTACTCTGTACACACCCAGTGGAGAACCTATACAACCACAATGTCGTATTACTCTGTACGCACCCAGTGGACGACCTATACAACCACTGTGTTATATTACTCTGTACACACCCAGTGGAGAACCTATACAACCACAGTGTCATATTACTCTGTACACACCTAGTGGAGAACCTATACAACCACAGTGTCATATTACTCTGTACACACCCAGTGGAGAACCTGTACAACCACTGTGCTGTATGACTGTGTACACACTCAGTAGACAACCCACGAAACTTTTATTAACCAGTTTGTATTGTAATTAACCAACTACCAACTGTCATGAGATACTTGGCTTCGCCTCGTACCCATGTGTAAAATAGCTTTTGCTGCCCTACGCCTTGAGTTATGAAATGGTCCAGATGGTTTAAAATGGCCTGGGCTACTTTAGACCCCAACGTACAAAGGAGCCAAGGCTGTTTTATACTTGGATATATTTTGGTCATACTTGGGTATATTCTGAACAGGGTTTCTTCTGGCCTTCCACAACAGTGCCGGGGCTGTGTCAGTACTAACCCACATGGGACACAGGTCGAGTTGTCTTGCCAAACATACCTATGTAAGGCAGGAGTCTGTGGGGCTGTGTCAGTACTAACCCACATGGGACACAGGTCGAGTTGTCTTGCCAAACAAACCTATGTAAGGCAGGAGTCTGTGGGGCTGTGTCAGTACTAACCCACATGGGACACAGGTCGAGTTGTCTTGCCAAACATACCTATGTAAGGCAGGAGTCTGTGGGGCTGTGTCAGTACTAACCCACATGGGACACAGGTCGAGTTGTCTTGCCAAACATACCTATGTAAGGCAGGAGTCTGTGGGGCTGTGTCAGTACTAACCCACATGGGACACAGGTCGAGTTGTCTTGCCAAACATACCTATGTAAGGCAGGAGTCTGTGGGGCTGTGTCAGTACTAACCCACATGGGACACAGGTCGAGTTGTCTTGCCAAACATACCTATGTAAGGCAGGAGTCTGTGGGGCTGTGTCAGTACTAACCCACATGGGACACAGGTCGAGTTGTCTTGCCAAACATACCTATGTAAGACAGGAGTCTGTGGGGCTGTGTCAGTACTAACCCACATGGGACACAGGTCGAGTTGTCTTGCCAAACATACCTATGTAAGGCAGGAGTCTGTGGGGCTGTGTCAGTACTAACCCACATGGGACACAGGTCGAGTTGTCTTGCCAAACATACCTATGTAAGGCAGGAGTCTGTGGGGCTGTGTCAGTGCTAACCCACATGGGACACAGGTCGAGTTGTCTTGCCAAACATACCTATGTAAGACAGGAGTCTGTGGGGCTGTGTCAGTACTAACCCACATGGGACATAGGTCGAGTTGTCTTGCCAAACATACCTATGTAAGACAGGAGTCTGTGGGGCTGTGTCAGTACTAACCCACATGGGACACAGGTCGAGTTGTCTTGCCAAACATACCTATGTAAGACAGGAGTCTGTGGGGCTGTGTCAGTACTAACCAACATGGACATAGGTCGAGTTGTCTTGCCAAACAAACCTATGTAAGGCAGGAGTCTGTGGGCTGTGTCAGTACTAACCCACATGGGACATAGGTCGAGTTGTCTTGCCAAACATACCTATGTAGGGCAGGAGTCTGTGGGGCTGTGTCAGTACTAACCCACATGGGACACAGGTCGAGTTATCTTGCTGTCACGGTCGCTAAGCCGGACGGCCCTACCACCCCTACCCACGCCTATTACACACTAGAGCAGACAACACAGCACACTAACACAGCTTTACAATCATGCGCACTTCTTTATTTCACACACACACTATGGCGCCACCACTCACGTCCATCCACACCCACACACCAGTATCCCACTTCTTCACTGACCCACACTACCCTGATACGACCCTGAGAACCTTAACCTATACTACAGCACCAGTTGCGGTATATCGCTGCGACCTAGGACGCAAATATAGCTCGCACACGTGGTGGCTAACTACTAGGGACAAGGACCAACCCAAGGGACTCTAATCTCTAAACTACTACCACCCACACCTCTCCCCAGGACCCACCCTTCTCTTTTGACCCGGGACCACTACCGCACCGGTCACTGCGTCCCTAAGGGAGGCAACGACAAGTACCCTACACCGTGCTGGCCACTACGTCCTAAAAGGAGGCAGTAGCTAACACCCCTAACCCTACTGCCTAACGCTACACCCCTTCTACCACAGCCATGGGACAACCCCTCCCGGCCCGGAGAGCTCCAGTCCTCGGCGCTGTAACGTGACCCCTCGCAGGCTGACACCTTCCCGGAAGATTCTGCACCCCGGCGCTGACCGTGGCTCCTCGCAGACTGACTCCTCCCTGCGATGAGCGCGACACCCAACGCACACCCACACCAGACGCCCTCTCGACGGATCCGGGCTCGACGCCTCCTCCTCTGAAGGCCACGCCGGACACCGAGGGTGAGGGAAGGCCTGGTGCAGCGCCCTCTCACAGGACGCCTGACCAGGGAAAAGTAACAGGTGGCTGGAGAACTCCCGGAAGAACCCCGGTAGCAGGAGGAGAGCTGCCTCACAGACGGCAGACGGCCTGGATGGTCTTCCTCTCCCGGGAAAAACAGCGGGTACAGAAAGCCGCCGCTCACCTGCCGGCACGCGGCAGTAGACTGCAGTGGTCTGGCCCCAGTCTCAGGACGGAGCAGGATACCTGCTGACACAACTGTAGGCCACTACTGTAATGTGCTACTACCCGAGTCATCAAGGCTCATAGGCTACCTGGTACAACTTAAATCCTCCATCTCCCTTGCCGACTTTCCACTCGGCATGAGAGCGACCCCTTGAATTTCGAATACACCCCCCAACCCGTTACTCGTTTTGGGTTATCAGACCCATTTCCTGCCAACCCTTACCACAGCAGCAAAACAATATTCTCCCTGCCCAATCCACGCTATTACATATGAAATTATGAATCACACCCAATTCTCGAGAAATAGAACCAATCTAAGCAATCCAACACGGACTCCATGGGCCCCCTTAGGAAATAATAATAAACCAGGAAATGGGCAATTTCACAAAGAAATGTTCCACATAGTAATCAGTAGTAATACATATCTCTCAAAAAACAACAACAACAATAGAACAAAAAAAACTTATCAATTTTTAACGGTTCACAGTTCTAGCATATTCATACCAGAGAATCGCTCGCATCCACAATCCTTCATATTCTCATCCCTCTTTGCACTGTCAATTATAATCATATATCAACACATGATTTGTTCGCCAAAATTTCCATCCAGCACCCCACTCTCATGTCATCTCTTGTCAGATAACCCAGTGGTTAATCCTTGTTATGCCAACACAACCATACTTCATACAATATTACATGCTGCACACCCTCCGTTTTTATCCTATCAACTGCTGAACTACCCGCCTTAAACTTTACCTTACCCTTCTTTCCGACTACTAAAAATTCATAACGGGACTGTCTCCCTACAACCTAAAACATCTTTCTCCAACCCTGTTCTGTCACAAACACATACATCCCTGCATGTGTGTCGACTGTCATTTACTTTAAAAAAAAACCAAAACCACTTCTAACCATATGGACTCACTGTCCTGTACCAAATACGTACATCACAGATACAGTCTGCACGCGCACGACACCCGCGTCGAGAACCATGACTCGTAACAAAAGTGAAAAGACACCAATATAAGTTGACTGGTCACGACCGTACTCCAGTATAAACCACTCGACCACAAATCAGCCTTGGCCCTACTGCACAGTTAACCGATCCCAATGCTGTGCAGGTCAACTCCGAAATCGTTAATCAATTCCAACGAACTACTACTATTTACAACTGAAATTTAACACAATCCATTTACGATTCACGCAGACATATCTGCACCCGACTCATATTATGATCGTCAACAAAATGCAACCTCATATTACCTTCTTATTGAACCCACTGAAATCACATGAAATAACCACAAACAACATCTACGTTACCGTCCATCAACGTTATTATATCGAACCCACATTGTCTAGCCAAACTGTCACATGGCAATCGAACTCAGGTACCACTATGTACACTACTTACAGAATATACGGAAAAGAGGTAACAACACAAACCGGCTGACAAGAAGTTTCAATCACAGAACCAAGACGACATCATACCAGACAACCAGTATACGCAACAAACATAATACAACTAAACATAACATGAGACAACTACAGTACAACTCGCCATAATACAAGACAACATGACGAACACAACCACCATGAACCTAACAAATCACCAACCTGGACAGACAGACGATCAACCACACCAGTTCTGCAACTGCTGAAGTGGCTGCCAACAAAGACGACACCGACTCGGCACAGGCCAAGGGCACCCAAACCCGACGAGGACCAGGCACTAACTATGACTCGAAGTCACTCCTCAAAAACTAACGGCGCTGCCGCCGCACCTACAAGGAGTACGTCCACTCCGACGAACCCCAGGGACCGAAGTGAAGCTACCCCAACGCATTCCACCCTGGTCGGAATCAAGCGAACTCTACTCACAACACAAAACAGCGATTGGTCAGAGCAGCGCATCCCCCGCAGAGCTGACACGCCCGGCCAACGGACTAGTTGTTGCTCGTGCAACAACACGACAATTTACCACAACAACTCACAGACTTGCCAACACCAACAACAGCCGATATCCTGCCCCGCCTTCTCTCGTGTAGAACCAAAGTAACAAAAGGGTAACAGTCGGGAACGAAACCAACCTCCCGCTTCCATCCCTTCAACAAGTGAAGATTGGAACTCAAGAATATTGTATATCTTATTTCTCCAGCCCCCTACCTAGCCTAACCTTCCACCTTAACCAAAACCCCAATCTTACACACGCACGCTCGCACACACACACATATACACATATGCACACGCGCACACGCTCTCTATTTCTGAACTACCATTACTCCAAACCCATGGACGGCTGATTTAGTACCGCCGATCGGTGACACACCCCCCTGCCTAAGTTTTAACTACAGGTTAAAACCAACACAAACTTCTCACTCGATAGGCGTTTATCACACCCTACCTATAACAATCCAACTCCCCATCACTCACTCTGTCCTATTGTTACTTTTGATGCACCCCAACATCATCATTTCAACAACATCACTTTTAAATACATCATTAACCACAGAATACATTAATCAACCTGGTCCAACTCTGCCTCACACGACCTTAACGCAGGCATTTACAGGCAGCCGTTACACTACGCTCTACATATAAATTTCATAACTGAGGGTGCTCTGACCATGCACGACCGCTATGCAACACGTGCTACAAATACCACACCAGGAACACATCAGACGGCTAAACGAGGAAGCCATTGACAGGTGTTGATGCTGATGTTGATGTGGCAGGAACACATCAGACAACTGAAGGAGGAAGCCATTGACAGGTATGAGGTGTTTGTCAGTCCCCCGGCAACCCCAAACCCGGTGTCCACCTGGCTGCAGACCAGAGAATTTGAAGTGAGCATGAGAGAGAGAAAGAGAGAGAGAGAGAGAGAGAGAGAGAGAGAGAGAGAGAGAGAGAGAGAAACAAAGATAGGGAGAGGCAGTGAGGGAAGAACGGAAAGAAAGAGAGAGAGAGTGGAGGGGGAAGAGTGAAAAGAGAAAGAGAGAGAGAAAGAGGAGAGAGAGAAAGACAGTGAGGGTAGGATGGAAAGAGAGAAAGAGAGAGAGAAGAGAGAGAAAGACAGTGAGGGTGGGACGGAAAGAGAGATATAGAGAGAGGGTATATGAACAAAATCATTGATGAGGGTCCAGTGTGCCATAAATCTGTGATGTAGTGACAGGAACTGCTATTTGTTTGATGAGAAATATCCTAAAGGAACCTCACCGCCCTGGTGTGCTTTCTGTCAAAGACTGGGTGGCAGGGAGGAGGGGTGTTCATGAACGGATGAGAGGCCTTTGTCATGATTATGTTATTCCAAAGATGTCAAGGACAGTTTTGTTGTAGTGGCCTTTGCCATGATTATGTTATTCCAAAGAAGTCAAGGACAGTTTTGTTGTAGTGGCCTTTGCCATGATTATGTTATTCCAAAGAAGTCAAGGACAGTTTTGTTGTAGTGGCCTATGCCATGATTATGTTACTGCAAAGAAGTCAAGGACAGTTTTGTTGTAGTGGCCTAGACCATGATTATGTTATTCCAAAGAAGTCAAGGACAGTTTTGTTGTAATGAAATAACTATGTGGCTTCTGTGTGAACTAAGAAACATATACACTGTATTTCGCATGATGAAACAAATATAGTAGCTATCTTTCCTGAATTTCATTTTTTTTTTACAGATTTCAGTGAGCATGTCAAATTATCTGAGAATGGTTTCCCGTATGTTTTATAGGTTTTGCAGGATGAAAAGACGAAGTTTGCAGACGTCAAAAGAGGCATAAGGACAGCGATTATACACATGCGCAAAAAGGTGAGTCCGTGCACTGACTGCCGAACCCTACACCCCTGAAGCGCAAAATGCCAGCAAGAAAAAATGAAATAAAACTGACTGGATGTGTCGCACCATGTGCTGTGTCAGGAATCAGTAGTGCTTCACATGAAGAGACTGTCATCCCTGTCTTGTTCAACACACTGACACGTACAGTATTCTTATTCTGCTTGTTCGCTAACTTCGTTGGGAGTCTTTGGGGCACCACATTGAAGAACGGTTCACCAGGCAAAGCCCTGGGCCTCTGCAAGTTTCTTCCATGTCTACTCTGCAATGTTATCAATTCTTCGTTTTAATCTGTCTTCCCTCCGTCTCCGTTCTTCAACAGTTCCCTGGAGGACTAGTTCAGCGAGGCTGTTGGATCTTGTGACATGGCCATGCTATCGTTGTTTTCTTAGGTGGTGTCAGTAGATCTTCGTTTGGTCGGCCGTGCGGCTCGCCGATTTGATGAACTCGTTTATTGGTAATATGATCAGTCAGTCACTGGTAATATGATTAGTCAATCTGACATTTAATATCTTGGGAAACATCTTATATCCAGCCCAGGATTCTTCCATCCAGATTTGCATTCTGTAAAGTTCTACAGTGCCCCCTGACTCTTATCATGGCTGTTAAGGCAGAAAAAGAAGCAAATGACGATGATGATGAAGATGATGATGGTGATGATGGCGACGACGACGACGACGACGATGATGATGATGATGATGATGATGATGATGATGATGATGGTGGTGGTGATGGTGATGGTGGTGGAAGTAGTAGTTGTAGTGGTGGTGACCGAATAAAATCAGCCCGTCTTGTTGAAGTGGCCCATAGCAGAAGTGTCCCATGGCAGGGATGGTGTCGGCCAGTCATGTTCCAGTGTGCAGACAAGGCAAACTTTGCAGTTACAATACACATCGTGGGGTGACAGTCAGACAGTCTGTCGGGGGGGGGGGGGGGGGGGGGGGGGGGGGGGGGGGGGTTAGGGTGACAGTCAGACAGTCTATCGGGTAGGGTTGGGGTGACAGTCAGACAGTCTGTCGGGGAGGGTTGAGGTCTGTCGGGTAGGGTTGGGGTGACAGTCAGACAGTCTGTCGGGTAGGGTTGGTGACAGTCAGACAGTCTGTCGGGGAGGGTTGGGGGTGACAGTCAGACAGTCTGTCGGGTAGGGTTGGGGTGACAGTCAGACAGTCTGTCGGGTAGGGTTGGGGTGACAGTCAGACAGTCTGTCGGGGTAGGGTTGGGGTGACAGTCAGACAGTCTGTCGGGTAGGGTTGGGGTGACAGTCAGACAGTCTGTCGGGTAGGGTTGGGGTGACAGTCAGACAGTCTGTCGGGTAGGGTTGGGGTGACAGTCAGACAGTCTGTCGGGTAGGGTTGGGGTGACAGTCAGACAGTCTGTCGGGGTGGGTTGGGGTGACAGTCAGACAGTCTGTCGGGGAGGGTTGGGGTCACAGTCAGACAGTCTGTCGGGGAGGGTTGGGGTGACAGTCAGACAGTCTGTCGGGGAGGGTTGGTGACAGTCATGTGGGGCTTGCTGTGAGTGTGTGAGAGTGAAGGTGGGGTGTCATGTGGGGCTTGCTGTGGGTGTGTGAGAGTGAAGGTGGGATGGAGTCATGTGGGGCTTGCTGTGAGTGTGTGAGAGTGAAGGTCTGGAGTCATGTGGGGCTTGCTGTGGGTGTGTGAGAGTGAAGGTGGGATGGAGTCATGTGGGGCTTGCTGTGGGTTTGTGAGAGTGAAGGTGGGGTGGAGTCATGTGGGGCTTGCTGTGGGTGTGTGAGAGTAAAGGTGGGGAGTCATGTGGGGCTTGGTGTGGGTATGTGAGAGTGAAGATGGGTTGGAGTCATGTGTTGCTTGCTGTGGGTGTGTAAGAGTGAAGGTGGGGTGGAGTCATGTGGGGCTTGCTGTGGGTGTGTGAGAGTGAAGGTGGGGTGTCATGTGGGGCTTGCTGTCGGTGTGTGAGATTGAAGGTGGGTTGGAGTCATGTGGGGCTTGCTGTGGGTTGTGTGAAGTGAAGGTGTGGAGTCATGTGGGGCTTGCTGTGGGTGTGTGCGATTGAAAGTGGAGTGTCATGTGGGGCTTGCTGTGGGTGTGTGAGAGTGAAGGTGGGGGGGAGTCATGTGGGGCTTGCTGTGGGTGTGTGAGATGAAGGTGGGGGGGGTCATGTGGGGCTTGCTGTCGGTGTGTGAGATTGAAGGTGGGGGGAGTCATGTGGGGCTTGCTGTGGGTGTGTGAGAGTGAAGGTGGGGTGTCATGTGGGGCTTGCTGTGGTGTGTGAGAGTGAAGGTGGGGGAAGTCATGTGGGGCTTGCTGTGGGTGTGTGAGAGTGAAGGGTGGGGGAGTCATGTGGGGCTTGCTGTGGGTGTGTGAGAGTGAAGGTGGGGTGGAGTCATGTGGGGCTTGCTGTGGGTGGTGAGAGTAAAGGTGGGGGGGGCTTGCTGTGGGTGTGTGAGAGTGAAGGTGTGGTGGAGTCATGTGGGGCTTGCTGTGGGTGGGTGAGAGTGACGGTGGGGTGTCATGTGGGGCTTGCTGTGGGTGTGTGAGAGTGAAGGTGTGGAGTCATGTGGGGCTTGTTGTGGGTGTGTGGGGTGAAGTGGGGTGTCATGTGGGGATTGCTGTGGGTGTGTGAGAGTAAAGGGTCTGGAGTATGTGGGGCTTGCTGTGGGTTTGTGAGAGTGAAGGTGGGGTGGACCATGTGGGGTTTGCTGTGGGTGTGTGAGAGTGAAGGTGGCGTGGCGTCATGTGGGGCTTGCTGTGGGTGTGTGAGAGTGAAGGTGGGGGTGGCGTCATGTGGGCTTGCTGTGGGTGTGTGAGAGTGAAGGTGTGGAGTCATGTGGGGCTTACTGTGGGTGTGTGAGAGTGAAGGTGGGGTGGCGTCATGTGGGGCTTGCTGTTGGTGTGTGAGAGTGAAGGTGGGATGGAGGCATGTGGGGCTTGCTGTGGGTGTGTGAGAGTAAAGGTGGGATGGAGGCATGTGGGGCTTGCTGTGGGTGTGTGAGAGTGAAGGTGTGGGGTCATGTGGGGCTTGCTGTGGGTGTGTGAGAGTGAAGGTAGGGAGTCATGTGTGTCTTGCTGTGGGTGTGTGAGAGTGAAGGTGGGGTGGAGTAATGGGGGCTTGCTGTGGGTATGTGAGAGTGA
The DNA here is from genome assembly GCA_018398815.1 of Conus ventricosus. NCBI lineage: Eukaryota > Metazoa > Mollusca > Gastropoda > Neogastropoda > Conidae > Conus > Conus ventricosus. The sequence continues at coordinate 8,125,193 of CM031597.1, forward strand.
AGGTGGGGAGTCATTTTGTGGCTTGGTGTGGGTATGTGAGAGTGAAGGTGTGAAGTCATGTGGGGCTTGGTGTGGGTGTGTGAGAGTGAAGATGTGGAGTCATGTGGGGCTTGCTGTGGGTGTGTGAGAGTGAAGGTGTGGGAGTCATGTGGGGCTTGCTGTGGGTGTGTGAGAGTAAATGTGGGGTGGAGTCATGTTGGGCTTGCTGTGGGTGTGTGAGATTGAAGGTGGGGTGGAGTCATGTGGGGCTTGCTGTAGGTGTGTGAGAGTGAAGTTGTGGAGTCATGTGAGGCTTGCTGTGGGTGTGTGAGATAGAAGGTGGGGTGGAGTCATGTGGGGCTTGCTGTGGGTGTGTGAGAATGAAGGTGTGGAGTCATGTGGGGCATGCTGTGGGTGTGTGAGAGTAAAGGTGGGGTGGGGCTTGCTGTGGGTGTGTGAGAGTGAAGGTGTGGAGTCATGTGGGGCTTGCTGTGGGTGTTGGAGAGTGATTGTGGGGTGTCATGTGGGGCTTGCTGTGGGTGTGTGAGAGTGAATGTGGGGTGTCATGTGGGATTGCTGTGGGTTTGTGTGAGAGTGAAGGTGTGGGTCATGTGGGGCTTGCTGTGGGTGTGTGAGAGTGAAGGTGGGTGGCGTCATGTGGGGCTTGCTGTGGGTGTGTGAGAGTGAAGGTGGGGTGGAGTCATGTGGGGCTTGCTGGGGGTGTGTGAGAGTTGAAGGTGGGTCGGCGTCATGTGAGGCTTGCTGTGGGTGTGAGAGTGAAGGTGGGGTGCCATGGGGATTGCTGTGGGTGTGTGAGAGTGAAGGTCTGGAGTCATGTGGGGCTTGCTGTGGGTGTGTGAGAGTGAAGGTGGGATGGAGGCATGTGGGGCTTGCTGTGGGTGTGTGAGAGTAAAGGTGGGATGGAGGCATGTGTTGCTTGCTGTGGGTGTGTGAGAGTGAAGGTGTGGAGTCATGTGGGGCTTGCTGTGGGTGGTGTGAGAGTAAAGGTGGGGAGTCATGTGGGGCATGCTGTGGGTATGTGAGAGTGAAGGTGTGGAGTCATGTGGGGCTTGCTGTGGGTATGTGAGAGTGAAGGTGGGGTGGAGTCATCTGTGCTTGCTGTGGGTGTGTGAGACTGAAGGTGGGGTGGAGTATTGGGGGCTTGCTATGGGTATGTGAAAGTGAAGGTGGGGAGTCATGTGGGGCTTGCTGTGGGTATGTGAGAGTGAAGGTTGTGAAGTCATGTGGGGATTAGTGTGGGTGTGTGAGAGTGAAGGTGTGGAGTCATGTGGGGCTTGCTGTGGATGTGTGAGAGTGAAGGTTTGAAGTCATGTGGGGCTTGCTGTGGGTGTGTGAGAGTAAAAGTGGGGTGGAGTCATGTTGGGCTTGCTGTGGGTGTGTGAGATTGAAGGTGGGGTGGAGTCATGTGGGGCTTGCTGTGGGTGTGTGAGAGTGAAGGTGTGGAGTCATGTGGGGCTTGCTGTTGGTGTGTGAGATTGAAGGTGGGGTGGAGTCATGTGGGGTTTGCTGTGGGTGTGTGAGAGTGAAGGTGTGGAGTCATGTGGGGCTTGCTGTTGGTGTGTGAGATTGAAGGTGGGGTGGAGGCATGTGGGGCTTGCTGTTGGTGTGTGAGATTGAAGTTGGGGTGGAGGCATGTGGGGCTTGCTGTGGGTGTGTGAGAGTGAAGGTGTGGAGTCATGTGGGGCTTGCTGTGGGTGTGTGAGAGTGAAGGTGTGTAGTCATGTGGGGCTTGCTGTGGGTGTGTGAGAGTGAAGGTGTGGAGTCATGTGGGGCTTGCTGTGGGTGTGTGATGTGAAGGTGGGGAGTCATGTGGGGCTTGCTGTTGGCGTGTGAGAGTGAAGGTGTGGAGTCATGTGGGGCTTGTTGTGGGTGTGTGAGAGTGAAGGTGTGGAGTCATGTGGGGCTTGCTGTGGGTGTGTGAGAGTGAAGGTTGGGTGGAGTCATGTGGGGCTTGCTGTGGGTGTGTGAGAGTGAAGGTGTGGAGTCATGTGGGGCTTGCTGTGGGTGTTTGAGAGTGAAGATTGAGTCATGTGGGGCTTGCTGTGCGTGTGTGAGAGTGAAGGTGGGGTGGAGTCATGTGGGGCTTGCTGTGGGTGTCCAGGTCACAGGCATGCTCCAGAAGAACAGTGAGCTGCCAGACATAGAAAAGCTTCCGCAGGGCGACTTCCACGTGGACATTGAGGACTTGGCCAGGCTCCAGCATGAGGAAGAGGTGGAGATGGAAAAAGTGAGTGACAGCTTGTTCCACGCCCTTTTTACTCTGACCTTTTCACAATGACGTAAGTGAGTGACTATTCCACGCCCTTTTTACTCTGACCTTTTGACAATGACATATGTGAGTGACTCTCTATATGTGAGTGACTCTCTATTCCACGCCCTTTTTACTCTGACCTTTTGACAATGACGTAAGTGAGTGACTCTCTATTCCACGCCTTTTTTACTCTGACCTTTTCACAGCGACACAAGTGAGTGACACTCTCTTCCACGCCCTTTACAATCTGAGCTTTTCACGATGACACAAGTGAAACTTTTCCACGCCCTTTACACCCTGACCTTTTCACAATGACCCAAGTGAGTGGCACTATTTTCAATGCCCTTTACACTCTAGAATGTTTATAATGACGCATGTCACGACCGACCCTGGGGGTCTGCCCTGACAGGATCGGTCTAGATGGGAGTGAAGGGAGTGACTGACCTCACACGCCCCGCAAGAGACCACAAGAAAGATTACAATACAAACCCAAAATTTATTCACACCAACACACACATAGTCACAAATAAGCATTCAACACACACAACATGCACAATCAAAATTTAAAGCATTTCAACACACACAACATTCACATAGTCACAAAAAGCATTCACCGCACACAACATAACCATAATCAAAATACGCGTTTCCAACACACGTTCCTTTTGGGCTTATGTGGTTCCCCTCACCCCTGTCCTCCAAAGTCCCCCTGAGAGTACCGTGTCAAATTCCGGTGTCCCAACCGGGCTGTTCTTGAACAGGTCTTTCAATGCTGACACCCTTGACACACACACCCCCCCAAAATTTGCACGACACAGAGCTAACCACATGGTCACATGAGCTGTAGGAGTCCGAGGACAGTGGAGAACGCATCCCGGGGGGCGAGGCGTTGTCGCTGAAGGTCCCGGACAGGGGTTAGGACCTCCAGCAAGGCCCACGTGCTCCTCACACTGCGCGGCCCCAACAGCGAAAGCTTCGGGTGAAGCCCCGGGGAAAGAAAACAGAAGGAACTGGAAGGAAAGAAGGGTACTAGAACCCCCAGTCAGTACGGTTCTGAAATTTGCTGCTTAATCCAACAGCCCTCGCATGGTGGGCGAGGGGAGGTGTTTGCTGAATACTTTAGTACACCAGCTCAACACAGACCTGAGCTCACGTAAACAAACCAAATGGAATGTTCACAAAAGGTCTCACACGAAGCAGGTAAGAGTTTACATTAACAGGCTAAACAAACGAATAGCAATTTATATCTTCATCCTTCCCTCACTCACGTTCAACATTTTCCTTTTAGGAACTGAACTAATACAGCAACCATTGCTTTAAAACTGCCACCAAAATTTGCAAATAATCATAATTCAATGGCACGTTTTATCCCCACATTTTATGTAACATTTAAAAAATTTAACAATTCTCCCCACGCATCCAAATGACAAATCACGCGTACGCACGCTGCAAACACAAAACACTCGTTCCTCTTGCAAACACAAACAGACGGTGGCCGAAAAAAATAAGAGACCGGTGATTGTGCAGGGGCGGACGAGCGAGACCAGCAAGTTCCAGCCCTAAAATAAACCAGGTTCTCCCCCATCCCCACCGATACCGCATAAACCAGATGCTTTGAAAGGGAACATTTTGGATATAATTTAGAATGGCCAGGTTAAAGATTGAATTAACCAGAGAAAAGTGGTCTCAACAATATTTTTTTTTTATAATTTTGAAACCAAAAGGAAATTGCGCAAAGAGAAGAATTACCGGTAACAACAAAAAAAACAAAAAAACCACGAAAACTGATGCTTACCAGCTACCGTGGGTGACCCAAAAGTGGCGGGTCAAGCGACTCTCTGCCCCTGTCCAGTCAGAGACCAGCAGAGCAGATGCGGAAAAGAATGACGTCCCTCCCCTACAGGCCGACTGTAGGATAAAGGTACCGACCGTACCTTCGACGATGTGGTAGAGAACCAGAACCGGAGCGGGCGCACCCAGGGACATCTTCCGCTCGAGTGAGAGAAAAATTCTGCCAAACCGATGGCAGCCAACATGCCACCCTACGTCACAGAGTGAGAAACCTCAAGCTAAGAGGAATGCTGAAAAGTGCGGCAGGTAAAAGACAGGTGAGAGGCCGATGAGACAGCCAGTTCAAGAGAAAGGCACCGCCACCCGTGAACCTGCAGGATGAATTGCACGGACAGTGAAATTAGAGGAGAGAGAGAGAAAGTAAAACCTAACCTGGGCTGAACAACTTTAAAGGTGAAAACACACCACAAGCCACGTTAAGGACTGATACACGACAACAACAACGACATAAATAAATGAATAATTCTCCCACCCTAGATGGGCCAATCGTCATAGGCCTCGTGAAAAACCCCCCCTTCTAAAAGCATCTGTTTCTCTGAGATACAGTGCTCCTTTGAACCTTGACGCATGTGCAAATTCACAACAATGGGACGACCCAAAACCCTCGGGTGATCGACAGAGTACGATAAATCCAATACAACATCCACGATAGAATTATACGGGGCATACTAGTACTACATTTATCTAAATCAAACAACCCTTCAGACAATGAAAGTAGCAATCCGACCCAGTGGTGATTCACCACTGTTAACTGCACACCTGATACAGAGACCAAAAGGGGACAAAACCCTGGTTTCCCCAATGGGCGTGCTGACTACGGAGCTCGACTGGATAGTCAGCATCCGTATTGCTGGAACCCTTGATATGGCGAAAAGTGAAAGCATGACTCTGCAGTTCCACTGCCTAACCCATGAGTCGACGACTGACTGGCTGGATCGGTCCAGGTACTGGAGGGATGATGATCGCTCTCCAGTACAAACTTCCGGCCGTACTTCTCTTGGGCACGCCAGTGCGCGTCCCAAATCTGCCACAGAACTTCGCAACAGTAGGGGCTCGATAGTCCTAAGTGGGACAGCCTCTGGGTATCGAGTCGCATTATTTCTACCACTACAAAATGTAGCGGTGACCGCGATCGGATGGTGGATTAATAGGTCCCACCAGGTCAACCCCAAACCCTTTGCAAATGGCTCCCCAATAGGGCACTGATCCTAGGGGAAACGCGTCAAGCGACCTTGGGCGTTGTCCGTTGGCATACATCGAAACTGCGGCAGTACCCCCTAACCTGAAGTTCATCCCGGCCAGAAGAAGTCCTGTCTTACCCGCTTGAGAGTCCGCTTTGAGCCCATATGACCTGCCATGGGTGAATCATGGGCCTGCGGAGAACGGATTCTCTCAAGCTTTGGGAACGACTGCTGCTTGGTCACCCGATCTCCCCGAGTGAAAACCCTAAAGAGGATCCCCCTGTGGAGCTTAAAGCTCACCTTAGATGTCGGGCAGACGAGCGGGACGACCCACCAGTTGTCGCAGGCGTTGGACATCCAAGTCCCTGGCCTGAGACGAACCATGGTAGCGGGATCGGCTCTTGCAAGAACCTCGTCCGAGATCGGCTGAAGAACAGGACGAAATTTCCCTTGCTCCTGCTTCTTGGCTTTGCGCGTGTGGTAACTCCCCCCACACGCCTGTAGGGGCAGATCCCGTAGACACAGACGCTGCGTCCGTCTGCAAAGGTGATGGTTTCCATGAAAGGGAATAAGAGGTCGCTCCACCGCGATGCCCTACTTCGCCATAAAGTGGGGGTGGAGATAGGAATGAGTACAGAAGGACGGGTGAGGTAAAACCACCTCCAACCCCACAAAATCGTAACTGGCCCCCGCGGGGCCCTCAGGGAAACCAAATCCTTGTCCACAAAGAGCGTTTATGCTCCCGAATCCCTGATAGAGCCCGCCCAAAAAAAAACCCAACAACAGAAAGAAATTCTGGACACTCTGTACCATTAGAAGCCGGGATGGACCCACGTTAGCCGAGGCACGAGGACGCGGAAAGGACTACCCCCATGACTACCGGCGGCTTTAGGGCAATTTTTCCTAATGTGGCGGGACGACCACAAAGAAAAACAGTCGGGGTGCTGAGGTCCCCGATAAACTGCTGCCTTGTTCGACCCGTTTAGCGTCGTCGCGCCTTTTGCCACTAATCCTGTGGGGGTCTTCCTGCCGTATCGGGGCGATGCCCATAAGCTCTACGGGCTTCAGCAAACACTTCAGCGGTATGAATCGCAGCGCGAAATCCTGTGGTGCTGTCTCGCCTATACGGATCCTCAACTCTGGGGACACGGTGTTGGTAAGCTGTTCGAGAGAATCAGATCCTCAAGCTCCAGCTTAGCCAACTGACGCCAGTACCCTAGTTTTGCGCACCCTATCTCCAAACTGTACAAAGGGTCTCGTCGTTATTCTTTTTCATGGATCTGAACTTCCTCCTGTACGTTCGGGGGAAAGATGGAAACGTTTACGCAGAGCCAACTGCTGTCTGCATAAGACGCGCCTTCATTAGAGAAGCACACACTCCTCCAGCACCCGATATCCAGAAAAAAGGTGCAGGGCCTTTTTTCCCTCGGACAATTGGTACGAACTAGCTCCCTTTGTCAAAGTGCTCTAAGAACTTATCAATGTCCTCACTGGGTCTGAACTCTGGAACTTTAAATTTTTGGGCCTCAAAACTCTATCACTTGCCTGTTGATTAACCCCCTGATTTACAGATGCGGGAGTCGCGAAAGAATTTGTTCCATCTCTTCCCTATGCAGAGCTTCCTGTCTGGCAGCCTCCTCTCACGCTGATCTAACTCTTCCCGTCGGAGGCCTCCTGTCTGGCAGCCTCCTCTCTGCGCAGAGCCTCCATCCTATCCAACTCTTCCCTACGGAGCGTTGCCTCTTCCTACGCAGAGCTTCCTGTCTGGCAGCCTCCTCCTACGCAGAGCTTCCTGTCCCGACGCGAGTTTCCTGCCTGTCTAATCTTTCCCGACGGAGGGGCCCCCTGTCTGGACCGCATCCTCTCGTCGCGTCGCTCCGAAACATCAGGACCGATGGCGATAAACTGAGCAGGATCACCACTCCCGCACGGGAGGATGACCCGTTTGGCCGGGCTCTTGGGGCTCGACTTTCCCATGAGGGGAAAATCTCCCGGGGGATGCTCCTTACGAGGGGGAAACATGGAGAAGAGAGGGTTTCGGTTTCTGCGACTCAACAGAAGCCCACGTTGCTTCGCTATACCTGACGCTTCCGAGCGGAAGTGCCAGTCGGGGTCTCAGCAGGAAGATCCCCAGCGAAGAAGTAGTGGAAAATACTCGCTGGACTATCGGCTACAGCACTGGAATAAGTAGAAGTCACTGTAGTCGAAGTGCTGGTACTAATAGTAGGGACTACATTTTGAAACCTTTCTTCTTCGACGCACACGTTTGCCATACCACCAGCACCGGACGTTGCCATGACAACTATATCCTACGGTTCTCAAATAAGGGAGAAAGACAATTCCATTGAAAGAAACAAATACCCCTCGGATATGTCACGTCTCTTGGTGACTGACTGTGAGAAACAGCAAAAAAAAAAAAATGTCACGGACAATGTCCAGGCTGCTCCCAACTCTGGCAACACCGCGCTCCACAACACGAGCAACAGTGCGGTGGGCTCACCCACAAAATTTTAAAAAAATATGTCCAGGGTGCTCCACTCTGGCAACACTGCACTCCACACACGAGCAACAGTGCGGGGGGCTCACCGACAAAAAAAGAAAAAAAATAACAGACGGAATCCGGGGAAAAAAAATGTGACACTAACGCCCGATACACCCACCTGTACTCAACCAACCCGGTTTAAAAAAACTGGTTAACTACAAACAGGGAAAGGAGACTGAGTGGAACAGAGAGGCAAGTCCCACGGCCGTATCTGGGTGAGGCACCCGGCGGAAAGAGGAGGTCTGGGCGCGGTCGTTCTCCTTCGTCTCAACTCGATCCCCCACAGTCACACAGATATTCTTCCAGGCCACCAAGACTCCCTACACACTAGAGTCACCCAGCCAACCACCCACAAACAAACACGGGCAAACTAACCAAAAGTATACAAAACAGACGAACTGGACAGGTACTCCGCGAAACGAGAGAGACAGCCAAACCCTTCACAATCCCGGACGAGCCCCCAAAATGTCACGACCGACCCCTGGAGGTCTGCCCTGACAGGATCAGTCTAGATGGGGTGAAGGGAGTGGGCTGACCTCACACCCCCCCGCAGAGACCCCACAAGAAAGATTACAAACAAAACACCATTATTCACACCCAAAACACACATAGTCACAAATAAGCATTCCAACACACACAACATGCCAATCACAATTAAGCATTTCAACACACACAACATTCACATAGTCACAAACAAGCATTTCACCGCACACAAACATAACCATAATTTATAAATACGCGTTTCCAACACCGTTCCTTTTGTGCTTCATGTGGTTCCCCTCACCCCTGTCTCTCCAAAGTCCTTGAGAGTACCGTGTCAAATCAGGTGTCCAAACCGGGGCTGTTTTTTGAACAGATCTTTCAATGCTGACACCCTTGACACACACACCCCCCAAATTGCACGACACAGAGCTAACCCCACTGGTCACATGAGCTGTAGGAAGCCGAGGACAGTGGAGAAAGCATCCCGTGGGGCGGGCGTTGTCGCTGAAGGTCCCGGGCAGGGGGTTTGGACCATCCACAGGTCCACGTGCTCCTCACACTGCGCGGCCCCAACAGCGCAAGCTTCGGGTGAAGCCCGGGGAGGAGAGAAAACGGAAGGAAAATGGAAGGAAAGAAGGTACTAGGACCCCGCAGTCAGTTCGGTTGAAATTTGCTGCTTATCCTAACAGCCACTCGCATGGTGGGCGAGGGGAGGTGTTTGCTGAATACTTAGTAACACCAGCTCAACACAGACCTGAGCATAACCCCAGTAAAACAAACCAATGAGGGAAAGTTTTACTAAAGGTCTCCTCACACGAAGCAGGTAAGAGATTACATTAACCAGGCTAAACAAACGAATAGCAATTTATTCTTCATCCTTTTCCCCACTCACGTTCAACATTTTCCTTTCTTAGGAACTGAACTAATACAGCAACCATTGCTTTATAAACTGCCACCACAATTGCAAAATTTTCATAATTCAATGCACTTATCCCCACATTTTATAGTAACATATCAAAAAACAATTCTCCACCCACGCATCCAAATGACTAATCACGCGTACGCCCGCTCGCAAACACAAAAAACTCGTTCCTCTTGCAAACACAGACGGTGGCCGAAATAAGGACCGGTGATTGTGACAGGGCGGGCGAGCGGACCCAAACAAGTTCCAACCTAAATCACCAGGTTCTCCCCATTTCCCCCCCGACTACCGCATCACCAGATGCATTGAAAGGGGAACATTTTGGATATAATTTAGATGGCCAGGTTAAAGATTTAATTAACCAGAGAAAAGTGGTCTCAAACAATATTTCTTTTATAATTTTGAAAACAAAAGGAAATTGCGCAAAAGAGAAGAATTAGCCGGCTAACAACAAAAAAAAACAACAAACAAACCACGAAACTGATGCTTACCAGCTACCCGTGGGGACCCAAAAGTGGCGGGTCAAGCGACTCTCTGCCCTCTGTCCAGTCGAGAGGACCAGCAGAGCAGATGCGGAAAAGAGATGACGTCCCTCCCCTACAGGCCGACTGTAGGAAGAAATACCGACCGTACCTTCGACGATGTGGTTGAGAACCAGAACCGGAGCGGGCGCTCCAGGGACATCTTCCGCTCGAGTGAAGAGAAAAACCTGCCTAACTGATGGCAGCCAACATGCCACCCTACGTCACAGAGTGAAAACCTCAAGCTAGAGGATGCTGCACGGTGGCAGGTAAAAGACAGGTGAGAGGCCGATAGAGACAGCCAGTTCAAGAGAAAGGCACCAGCCACCCATGAACCGGGAGGATGAATTGCACGGACAGTGAAATTTTGAGAGAGAGAGAGAGAAAGTAAACCTAACCTGGCTGAACAACATTAAAGGGGTAAACACACCACAAGCCACGTTTTAAAGGGGCTGATTACCAACAACAACAACGACAATAAATAAATGAAAATTCTACCACCCTAGATGGGGCCCAAACGTCATAGGCCTTGTGACAACGCAAGTGAGTGACACTCTATTCCACGCGCTTTACACTCTGAACTTTCACAATGACCTTTTCTGTGCCCCTTACACCTTGACCTTTCCACAGTGACACGAGTGACACTCGTTTCACATGCCCTTTAAAAATCTAGAATCTTTATATGACACAGGTGAGTGACACTCTTCACATGCCCTTTAACTCTAGTTTTTTATAATGACAATTGGGTGACACTCGTTTCCTTGCATTTACACTCCAGAATTTTTTTAATGAAGTAGTGACACTCATTTTTCCCGCCTTACACTTGAATCTTATTAACACAAGTGAGTGACACTCGGTTTTCCCTGCCCTTTACACTCTGACCTTTTCACGTGACAAAAAAGGAGGACATCGTTTCCATCCCCTTTACACTCTGACCCCTTCACAATGACACAAGTGAGTGACACTCGTTCCATGCCCTTTACACTCTGACCTTTTCACAGTGACACAAGGGAGTGACACTCGTTTCCATGCCCTTTACACTCTGCCTTTCACAATGACACAAAGGAGTAACACTCGTTTCCATGCCCTTTTACTCTGACCTTTTCACTATGAACAAAGGAGTAACACTCGTTTCCATGCCCTTTACACTTGACCTTTTCACTGTGACACAAGGGAGTGACGATATGACACTCGTTTCCATGCCCTTTACACTCTGACCTTTTCACAGTGACACAAGGGAGTAACCCTCGTTTCCATGCCTTTAAAATCTAGAATTCTTATAACAAGACAAATGAGTGGCACTTGTTTCCACGCCTTTACACTCTAGAATCTTTGTTTTTGAGACAGCTGATGACACTCCATTTGACACAAGCTGTCTGTCTGGTTGTGTTGTAAGATGAGACAGCTGATGACACTCCATTTCGACACAAGCTGTCTGTCTGGTTGTGTGTAAGATGAGACAGCCGAGTGACACTCCATTTCGACACACGCTGTCTGTTGGTTGTGTATAAGATGAGACAGCTGAGTGACACTCCATTTTGACACAAGCTGTCTGTCTGGTTGTGTGTAAGCGTATGCGGATAAGGCACTTTGAGAAGCAGGGGACAGAAGACAAACAGAAATTTCACCGAGTATCTCCCACTCAACAGACATCCTTAACAGCACAGTATTCCACATACAATTTAAATCTGCAAACTTCAGTCACACTTCTTCATATTCCTGCGTGTTTTTAGTAAGACAAGCGAGTGGCCCTGTGTTCCTTAACACAAGACAAGTTCTTTAAACACTTGCTTCTTGGCAATGAGACAAGTGATGATGGGCCAGCAGAGTGACACTCTGTTCCTTAAATCAGGACACGTCCTTTACAGTCTTGCCTCTTTACAGAAAGACTATTCAGTGACACTGTATTCCTTGAAGATTAACATGTTCTTTACAGTCTTGTCTCTGTGTAAAACGACTATTCAGTGACACTCTATTCCTTAAAAGAAGAACAGTTCTTTACAGACTTGCCTATTTAGAATGGGGCTGTTAAGTGACACTGTATTCCTATATTCTTTAAAACAGGACACGTCCTCGACAGTCTTCTATTTTGACGTGGAGCAAATTAGATGGGGTTTCCTTGAAATGGAACCACTGAGTTGCTATTATAATGTAAGGCTTGGTGTGGGGTCAAAGTGCCTGTCGTGTGGATGGAACACAGATCAGAATGTGTCTATTATGATGTAAGGCTTGGTATGGGGTCAAAGTGCCTGTCGTGTGGATGGAGCACAGATCAGAATGTGTCTATTATGATGTAAGGCTTGGTGTGAGGTCAAAGTGCCTGTCGTGTGGATGGAACACAGATCAGAATGTGTCTATTATGATGTAAGGCTTGGTGTGGGGTCAAAGTGCCTGTCGTGTGGATGGAACACAGATCAGAATGTGTCTATTATGATGTAAGGCTTGGTATGGGGTCAAAGTGCCTCTCGTATGGATGGAACACAGATCAGAATGTGTCTATTATGATGTAAGGATTGGTGTGGGGTCAAAGTATCTCTATTTTGATGTAAGGCTTGGTGTGAGGTCAAAGTATCTCTATTATGATGTAAGGCTTGGTGTGGGGTCAAAGTATCTCTATTATGATGTAAGGCTTGGTGCGGGGTCAAGGTGCCTCTCGTATGGATGGATCAGATCAGAATGTGGCTTGTCTGAGGCTTGCACGTTCCTTCACCAAGATAGGACCGTGCACCGGTCCTTAGAGGAAGCCATGCCTCAACAGCTAGGTGGACCAGTTGACTGTTTGACAGAAGCACTGAGCGTTGGGGTCATTGACCCGTGGCGTTCCTTGAAGATCAGTTATTCAAATGATTGACCTTGATCAGTTATAGTATTAGTTCGTCACTACTCAGGTGATTTAAGTAACGTGACAGTCGCCCACAATCATTCCAGTCTTTGTGCTCCTGCACATGCAAGCGCACTTGTGGCATCATGGCATACGGTACCGACAGTTGCAAACATTAGAACCCTTGGGCAAGAAACACTTAAGCTCAGTGCAGTGTTTTACAAGGGGTACGCAAACACATGTGGAAAAATCACTATTAATATGGCATGTGTGTGTGTGTGTGTGTGTGTGTGTGTGTGTGTGTGTGTGTGTGTGTGTGTGAACGAGAAATGCATGCCAATGACACTTTACGAACTGAAAGCTGCGTTAAGATATAGATATTCTTTGTGTTTCACTTTTTTTTCCTCTTGATTTTCAGGTCCGTGAAGAAACAATGCAGAGAAATCTGGTCAAAGACTATCTGAGTCGGTTGATCAAAACGTGCTGCTGGGACCAGATAGACGTGAAGGGTCGATCAGTCAAGGTGGGTTTGGGCAGGGGAGGGGAAAGGCTGTTGTTGCTGGCTAGTCATCATTCCGTGTCTAATGACGCCCGCTGTTGGGCGACCTCCTACTGTTTGGACCATTATCTCCTGTCGTTCCTTCCCCCTGTTTATCCTGCCTTCATTTTTCTGTTACAGTTCACTCATATCAAGTGTTTAATCAACATTTGGATACCTGTAACATTGTGCACCAAAGTTATTATGTTTAAGAAGGCTTGCACACGATCACATGTAATCTCCTGTGCTTCTGCCAACTCTGTAACACAATACAACCTGCTACATGCATGGACATCTGGTAACTCTGTAACCAACACAACCTGCTACATGCATGGATATTGGTAATTCTGTAACACAATACAACCTGCTACATGCATGGACATCTGGTAACTCTGTAACCAACACAACCTGCTACATGCATGGACATCTGGTAACTCTGTAACCAACACAACCTGCTACATGCATGGACATCTGGTAACTCTGTAACCAACACATCCTGCTACATGCATGGACATCTGGTAACTCTGTAACACAATACAACCTGCTACATGCATGGACATCTGGTAACTCTGTAACCAACACAACCTGCTACATGCATGGACATCTGGTAACTCTGTAACCAACACAACCTGCTACATGCATGGATATTGGTAACTCTGTAACCAACACAACCTGCTACATGCATGGACATCTGGTAACTATGTAACCAACACAACCTGCTACACGTATGGCTATGTGGTAAATATGTAACACAATAAAAATTGCTACATGTATGGATATCTGCAACTATGTAACCAACACAACCTGCTACATGTATGGATACCCGGTAACTGTAACCAACACAACCTGCTACATGCATGGACATCTGGTAACTCTGTAACCAACACAACCTGCTACATGCATGGACATCTGGTAACACTGTAACCAACACAATCTGCTACACGTATGGCTATGTGGTAACTATGTAACGCAATAAAACTTGCTACATGTATGGATATCTGCAACTATGTAACCAACACAACCTGCTACATGTATGGATACCCGGTAACTGTAACCAACACAACCTGCTACACGTATGGATATCTGGTACCTCTGTAACACAATACAACCTGCTGCATGTAGGGACATCTGGTAACTCTTTGACCTAATACAACCTGCTGAATGTAGGAATATCGTCTGGTAACTCTGTGACCTAGTACAACCTGCTGCATGTAGGCATTACTGGTAACTCTGTGACCTAGTACAACCTGCTGCATGCAGGGATATCTGGTAACTCTGTGACCTAGTACAACATGCTGCATGTAGGGATATCTGGTAACTCTGTGACCTAGTACAACCTGCTGCATGTAGGGATATCTGGTAACTCTGTGACCTAGTACAACATGCTGCATGTAGGCATTACTGGTAACTCTGTGACCTAGTACAACCTGCTGCATGTAGGAATATCTGGTAACTCTGTGACCTAGTACAACCTGCTGCATGCAGGGATATCTGGTAACTCTGTAACCTACTACAACCTGCTGCATGTAGGGATATCTGGTAACTCTGTGACCTAGTACAACCTGCTGCATGTAGGAATATCTGGTAACTCTGTGACCTAGTACAACCTGCTGCATGCAGGGATATCTGGTAACTCTGTAACCTACTACAACCTGCTGCATGTAGGAATATCTGGTAACTCTGTGACCTACTACAACCTGCTGCATGCAGGGATATCTGGTAACTCTGTAACCTACTACAACCTGCTGCATGTAGGCATTACTGGTAACTCTGTGACCTACTACAACCTGCTGCATGCAGGGATATCTGGTAACTCTGTAACCTACTACAGCCTGCTGCACCTGTGGATATCTGGAAACTCTGTAACCAATGCAACCTTCTGCACGTAGGGATAAACCCCAGAAGAAAATCTGACTGGGATAGGGATGGTCTTCACCAGGTTCGACTTGCGCAAGGTACGCTGCATGAAGGGACAGTATTAGAAGATGACACCAGATCAGCCGCAGTCCGGGTTAACAATGATCATGCCGTCTGTCGACCTCTACAGTGGATGCCAAAAGTGTACCATGGGAGGAATCAACAGGATATTCATGGAAGGAAAGTAATCACAATCACCACCTGGATTATAAACACACCCAGGCAAATCAGACAGCTGACAGAACTGACACATGACCTGCACAGATATTGCTGGCATAGTCTCTGCCTCAGTGGACTCGATGGAAGAGTAACGCAGAAGCACAGATAGAAGAAGGCCATGTCCAGTGCTACAGTTGAGGAGCCAAACCTGTACATGGAGTTGGATTTTATATCAAAAGAACGTCAGGACCACTACATAAGGATGCTACCCTGAATTCAACAGGATGATGATCATCTGCCTGGAAATAAAAACCATTCATCATTATGTAGAACAAATATATGCTCGCAAATCAGACTTTTATGACGATTACATGGAAGATTTCTACACTTATCGGTTATCAACTGGACTGCCCAGACTGACCAGAAAGACAAACCGAGCGTTCAGGGTGACGGGACTGCCAAGACTGGTAAAGATGCCCAGGAATAATGGAAGAATTTCTAGCGCCCCCACTGTGACGAGACCACCAATGATAGGGAGTCAGCAGGCTAAAATGTGTCAGCCACGATGATTTGGATCTTGCTGGAGATGAACATAAAGCATCCTGACGACGAACATGGCTCTCCCTGATGCTCAGTATTAGAGTGAGATAGACTGTATTGTGGTAAAGACCTGGAACAAGCCTGTCCTCAGTGGGGCTACAACTTGGACATCTCCCGGAGCTGACCTTGGTTTTTACCACGACCTCGTCATAAGAAACTTTAAAGTGAAGAACGACAACAGAGTGAAAAGCAGCTGTCTCCAATTCACTCTTGACACACTGAAAGATCCTGGCTTTGCTAAACGATACCAAGATACCAGGGACTAGTTGTGTAGTTGGTAACAATGTCTGCCAGGGGCTAATTGTTGTGTAGTTGGTAACAATGTCTGTCATGGACTAGTTGTGTAGTTGGTAACAATGTCTGTCAGGGACTAGTTGTGTAGTTGGTAACAATGTCTGCCAGGGACTAGTTGTTGTGTAGTTGGTAACAATGTCTGTCAGAGACTAGTTGTTGTGTAGTTGGTAACAATGCCAGGGACCAGTTGTGTAGTTGGTAACAATGTCTGCCAGGGACTAGTTGTGTAGTTGGTAACAATGTCTGTCAGAGACTAGTTGTGTAGTTGGTAACAATGTCTGTCAGAGACTAGTTGTGTAGTTGGTAACAATGTCTGCCAGGGACCAGTTGTGTAGTTGGTAATAATGTCTGTCAGAGACTAGTTGTGTAGTTGGTAACAATGTCTGCCAGGGACTAGTTGTTGTGTAGTTGGTAACAATGTCTGTCAGAGACTAGTTGTGTAGTTGGTAACAATGTCTGTCAGAGACTAGTTGTGTAATTGGTAACAATGTCTGCCAGGGACTAGTTGTTGTGTAGTTGGTAACAATGTCTGTCATGGACTAGTTGTTGTGTAGTTGGTAACAATGTCTGTCAGAGACTAGTTGTGTAGTTGGTAACAATGTCTGTCAGAGACTAGTTGTGTAGTTGGTAACAATGTCTGTCAGAGACTAGTTGTGTAGTTGGTAACAATGTCTGCCAGGGAGTTGTTGTGTAGTTGGTAACAATGTCTGTCAGAGACTAGTTGTGTAGTTGGTAACAATGTCTGCCAGGGACTAGTTGTGTAGTTGGTAACAATGTCTGCCAGGGACAAGTTGTGTAGTTGGTAACAATGTCTGTCAGAGACTAGTTGTGTAGTTGGTAACAATGTCTGTCAGAGACTAGTTGTGTAGTTGGTAACAATGTCTGTCAGAGACTAGTTGTGTAGTTGGTAACAATGTCTGCCAGGGACTAGTTGTGTAGTTGGTAACAATGTCTGCCAGGGACCAGTTGTGTAGTTGGCAACAATGTCTTCCAGGGACCAGTTGTGTAGTTGGTAACAATGTCTGCCAGGGACCAGTTGTGCAGTTGGTAACAATGTCTGCCAGGGACCAGTTGTGTAGTTGGTAACAATGTCTGCCAGGGACCAGTTGTGTAGTTGGTAACAATGTCTGCCAGGGACCAGTTGTGTAGTTGGTAACAATGTCTGCCAGGGACTAGTTGTGTAGTTGGTAACAATGTCTGCCAGGGACTATTTGTTGTGTAGTTGGTAACAGCGTGTGTCAGGGATTAGCTGTTGTGTAGTTGGTAACAATATCTGTCAGGGACTAGTTGTGTAGTTGGTAACAATGTCTGCCAAGGACTAGTTGTGTAGTTGGTAACAATGTCGGTCAGGGACTAGTTGTTGTATAGTTGATAGCATCGTGTGTCAGGGACTAGCTGTTGTGTAGTTGGTAACAGTGTCTTCCGAGGACTGGTTGTGTAGTTGGTAACAATGTCTGCCAGGGACTAGTTGTTGTGTAGTTGGTAACAATGTCTTCCAGGGACTAGTTGTGTAGTTGGTAACAATGTCTGTCAGAGACTAGTTGTTGTGTAGTTGGTAACAATGTCTGTCAGGGACTAGTTGTTGTGTAGTTGGTAACAATGTCTGTCATGGACTAGTTGTTGTGTAGTTGGTAACAATGTGTGTCAGAGACTAGATGTGTAGTTGGTAACAATGTGTGTCATGGACTAGTTGTTGTGTAGTTGGCAACAATGTCTGTCAGGGACTAAATGTGTAGTTGATAACAATGTCTGCCAGGGACCAGATGTGTAGTTGGCAACAATGTCTGTCAGGGACTAGATGTGTAGTTGATAACAATGTCTGCCAGGGACTAGATGTGTAGTTGGCAACAATGTCTGTCAGGGACTAGTTGTGTAGTTGGCAACAATGTCTGTCAGGGACTAGACGTGTAGTTGATAACAATGTCTGTCATTGACTAGTCGTTGTGTAGTTGGTAACAATGTCTGCCAGGGACTAGTTGTTGTGTAGTTGGTAACAATGTGTGTCAGGGACTAACTGTTGTGTAGTTGGTAACAACGTCTGTCAAGGACTAACTGTGTAGATGGTAACAATGTCTGTCAGGGACTAACTGTGTAGTTGGTAACAATGTGTGTCAGGGACTAGTTCTTGTGTAGTTGGTAACAATGTCTGTCAGGGACTAGCTGTGTAGCTGGTAACAATGTCTGTCATCGACTAGTTGTTGTGTAGTTGGTAACAATGTCTGTCAAGGACTAGTTGTGTAGTTGGTAACAATGTCTGTCAAGGACTAACTGTGTAGTTGGTAACAATGTCTGTCAGAGACTAGTTCTAGTGTAGTTGGTAACAATGTCTGTCAGGGACTAGCTCTGTAGCTGGTAACAAT
Organism: Conus ventricosus; assembly: GCA_018398815.1. Taxonomy (NCBI): domain Eukaryota; kingdom Metazoa; phylum Mollusca; class Gastropoda; order Neogastropoda; family Conidae; genus Conus; species Conus ventricosus. The sequence goes on from CM031597.1 coordinate 8,143,633, forward strand.
GTCTGTCATGGACTAGTTGTTGTGTAGTTGGTAACAATGTCTGTCAAGGACTCACTTTGTAGTTGGTAACAATGTCTGTCAAGGACTAACTGTGTAGTTGGTAACAATGTCTGTCAGAGACTACTTCTAGTGTAGTTGGTAACAATGTCTGTCAGGGACTAGCTCTGTAGCTGGTAACAATGTCTGTCATGGACTAGTTGTTGTGTAGTTGGTAATAATGTCTGTCAAGGACTAACTGTGTAGTTGGTAACAATGTCTGTCAAGGACTCACTTTGTAGTTGGTAATAATGTCTGTCAGAGACTACTTCTAGTGTAGTTGGTAACAATTTCTGTCAAGGACTAACTGTGTAGATGGTAACAATGTCTGTCAGGGACTAACTGTGTAGTTGGTAACAATGTCTGTCAAGGACTAACTGTGTAGATGGTAACAATGTCTGTCAGGGACTAGTTCTTGTGTAGTTGGTAACAATGTCTGTCAGGGACTAGCTGTGTAGTTGGTAACAATGTCTGTCATGGACTAGTTGTTGTGTAGTTGGTAACAATGTCTGTCAGGGACTAACTGTGTAGATGGTAACAATGTCTGTCAGGGACTAGTTCTTGTGTAGTTGGTAACAATGTCTGTCATGGACTAGTTGTTGTGTAGTTGGTAACAACGTCTGTCAGGGACTAGTTGTGTAGTTGGTAACAATGTCTGTCAGGGACTAGTTGTGTAGTTGGTAACAATGTCTGTCATGGACTAGTTGTTGTGTAGTTGGTAACAATGTCTGTCAAGGACTAACTGTGTAGTTGGTAACAATGTCTGTCAGGGACTAGCTGTTGTGTAGTTGGTAACAGTGTCTGCCATAGACAAGTTATTTTATAGTTGGTAACAATGTCTGCCAGGGACAAGTTATTCCATAGTTGGTAACAATGTCTGCCATGGTCAAGTTATTCTATAGTTGGTAACAATGTGTGCCGTGGATAAGTTATTCTATAGTTCGTAACAATGTCTGCCAGGGACAAGTTATTCTATAGTTGGTAACAATGTGTGCCAGGGACAAGTTATTCTACAGTTGGTAACAATGTCTGCCATGGACAAGTTATTCTATAGTTGGTAACAATGACTGCCATGGACAATTTTTATTTTGCTGTCCCAACCTCTGCGCCACCACAGAGGCAGTGCACCCACGCCGCTCATTCCGACACCCCGTCCACAGCCACAGCCCGGTCGGCCCCGCCGCAGCCCCGGCACCAGCAATCCACAGGGAGCCGTCAGTGTCAAGTCGACAAGGCAACCCACTGGAGGAGACACTGCACTGCCGCCGAGTCACTTCGGTGGTGTTCAGTAGCGCCTGTTCTGATCTAACATACGCAGGACACCACCTACTAAGCCCCCTACTGACGACAATAATTGCTTAGTCGCGGAGCCGGCATGCGTGAGCTCTCCCTCCGGAGGGCGCCACCACATCCGTCCAATGACAGCCCCCATGGACTCGCCGATACCGGTGACCCCGACGGAACCAAACCAAGGCCACAGACGTGGAGAGGACATCGAAATTGAGGTCACCATGAGAGCAGGGCATGAAGGGCCACAGAATCTGAGACATTTTTTTAATGCTGATCGATTAGAATGAGGATGATTAAGATGATGCTACGGATTTCCATTTCGGTCTGAGACTACATAACAGGATTGTACTCTACGCTTCCTGTCATAATATATCCAAGCGTCAACCAGGCCCGAGAGATACAGACACATGTAGTGTTGGTCAGGAAATTTGAGCAACACTCTCAGAAACGCATCCATTAAATGGATGAAACTCGACTGTGTGGTCCCAGTCGTCCCAACTGAGTCCGCAGCAAACTCAACTCTGGGTAGGAGCCGGTCGGGGCAGAAAAACCCACATGACTCTGATGGATTCGAACCCACGACCTCCCAGCCGGGAGTCCGCGACGCTAACCACTTCGCCATGGTGGCTGCCAGGGACAGGTTATTCTATAGTTGGTAACAATGTGTGCCAGGGACAAGTTATTCTACAGTTGGTAACAATGTCTGCCAGGGACAAGTTATTCTATTGTTGGTAACAATGTCTGCAAGGGACAAGTTATTCTATAGTTGGTAACAATGTCTGCCATGGACAAGTTATTCGATAGTTGGTAACAATGTCTGCCATGGACAAGTTATTCTATAGTTGGTAACAATGTCTTCCATGGACAAGTTATTCTATTGTTGGTAACAATGTCTTCCATGGACAAGTTATTCTATAGTTGGTGACAATGTGTGCCATGGACAAGGTATTCTATAGTTGGTGACAATGTCTGCCAGGGACAAGTTATTCTATAGTTGGTGACAATGTCTGCCATGGACAAGTTATTCTATAGCTGGTAACAATGTCTGCCATGGACTGGTTGTGTAGTTGGTAGCAATGTCTGCCATGGACTGGTTGTTCTGTGGTTAATAACAATGTCTGCCATGGACTAGTTGTGTAGTTGGTAACAATGTCTGCCATGGACTGGTTGTGTAGTTGGTAGCAATGTCAGCCATGGACTGGTTGTTCTGTGGTTAATAAGAATGTCTGCCATGGACTAGTTGTTTAGTTGGTAACAATGTCTGCCATGGACTGGTTCTGTAGTTGGTAGCAATGTCTGCCATGGACTGGTTGTTCTGTGGTTAATAACAATGTCTGCCATGGACTAGTTGTGTAGTTGGTAACAATGTCTGCCATGGACTGGTTCTGTAGTTGGTAACAATGTCTGCCATGGACTGGTTGTATAGTTGGTAACAATGTCTGCCATGGACTGGTTGTGTAGTTGGTAACAATGTCTGCCATGGACTGGTTGTTCTGTGGTTAATAACAATGTCTGCCATGGACTAGTTGTTCTGTGTTAATAACAATGTCTGTCATGGACTGGTTGTTCTGTGGTTAAAAACAATGTCTGCCATGGACTGGTTGTTCTGTGTTAATAACAATGTCTGCCATGGACTGGTTGTTCTGTGGTTAATAACAATGTCTGCCATGGACTGGTTGTTCTCTGGTTAAAAACAATGTCTGCCATGGACTAGTTGTTCTGTGGTTAATAACAATGTCTGCCACGGACTGGTTGGTCTGTGGTTAATAACAATGTCTGCCATGGACTGGTTGTTCTGTGGTTAATAACAATGTCTGCCATGGACTGGTTGTTCTGTGGTTAATAACAATGTCCGCCATGGACTGGTTGTTCTGTTGTTAATAACAATGTCTGCCATGGACTGGTTGTTCTGTGGTTAATAACAATGTCTGCCATGGACTGGTTGTTCTGTGGTTAAAAACAATGTCTGCCATGGACTGGTTGTTCTGTGGTTAATAACAATGTCTGCCATGGACTAGTTGTTCTGTGGTTAATAACAATATCTGCCATGGACTAGTTGTCTGTGGTTAATAACAATGTCTGCCATGGACTGGTTGTTCTGTGGTTAATAACAATGTCTGCCATGGACTGGTTGTTCTGTGGTTAATAACAATGTCTGCCATGGGCTGGTTGTTCTGTGGTTAATAACAATGTCTGCCATGGACTAGTTGTTCTGTGGTTAATAACAATGTCTGCCATGGACTTAATAACAATGTCTGCCATGGACTGGTTGTTCTGTGGTTAATAACAATGTCTGCCATGGATTGGTTGGTCTGTGGTTAATAACAATGTCTGCCAGGGACTGGGTGTGAGGTCTGTGGCTTGCTGCCTGTCACAGTAACAGCCAGGGATGTAACGCAGTTCCTGTCACAGTAACAGCCAGGGATGTAACGTAGTTCCTGTCACAGTAACAGCCAGGGATGTAACGTAGTTTCTGTCACAGTAACAGCCAGGGATGTAACGTAGTTCCTGTCACAGTAACAGCCAGGGGTGTAACGTAGTTCCTGTTACAGTAACAGCCAGGGATGTAACGTAGTTCCTGTCACAGTAACAGCCATGGATGTATAGCAGTTCCTGTCACAGTAACAGCCAGGGATGTAAAGCTGTTCCTGTCACAGTAACAGCCAGGGATGTAAAGCAGTTCCTGTGACAGTAACAGCCAGGGATGTAACGTAGTTCCTGTGACAGTAACAGCCAGTGATGTAACGTAGTTCCTGTCACAGTAACAGTCAGGGATGTAAAGCAGTGCCTGTCACAGTAACAGCCAGGGATGTAACGCAGTTCCTGTCACAGTAACAGCCAGGGATGTATAGCAGTTCCTGTCACAGTAACAGCCAGGGATGTAACGCAGTTCCTGTCACAGTAACAGCCATGGATGTAAAGCAGTTCCTGTCACAGTAACAGCCAGGGATGTAAAGCTGTTCCTATCACAGTAACAGCCATGGATGTAAAGCTGTTCCTGTCACAGTAACAGCCAGGGATGTAAAGCTGTTCCTGTCACAGTAACAGCCATGGATGTAAAGCTGTTCCTATCACAGTAACAGCCAGGGATGTAAAGCTGTTCCTATCACAGTAGCAGCCAGGGATGTAAAGCAGTTCCTGTCACAGTAACAGCCAGGGATGTAAAGCAGTTCCTGTGACAGTAACAGCCAGGGATGTAGCGTAGTTCCTGTGACAGTAACAGCCAGGGATGTAACGTAGTTCCTGTGACAGTAACAGCCAGGGATATAAAGCAGTTCCTGTCACAGTAACAGCCAGGGATGTAACGTAGTTCCTGTGACAGTAACAGCCAGGGATGTAAAGCAGTTCCTGTCACAGTAACAGCCAGGGATGTAAAGCAGTTCCTGTCACAGTAACAGCCAGGGATGTAAAGCAGTTCCTGTGACAGTAACAGCCAGGGATGTAACGCAGTTCCTGTCACAGTAACAGCCAGGGATGTAACGCAGTTCCTGTCACAGTAACAGCCAGGGATGTATAGCAGTGCCTGTCACAGTGACAGCCAGGGATGTAACGCAGTTCCTGTCACAGTAACAGCCAGGGATGCAACGCAGTTCCTGTCACAGTAACAGCCAGGAATGTAACGCAGCTCCTGTGACAGTAACAGCCATGGATCTAAAGCAGTGCCTGTGACAGTAACAGCCAGGGATGTAACGTAGTTCCTGTCACAGTAACAGCCAGGGATGTAAAGCAGTTCCTGTCACAGTAGCAGCCAGGGATGTAAAGCAGTGCCTGTCACAGTAACAGCCAGGGATGTAACGCAGTTCCTGTCACAGTGACAGCCAAGGATGTATAGCAGTTCCTGTCACAGTAACAGCCACTGAGCCAGGGATGTAAAGCAGTTCCTGTCACAGTAACAGCCGGGGATGTAAAGCAGTTCCTGTCACAGTAACAGCCAGGGATGTAAAGCAGTTCCTGTGACAGTAACAGCCACTGAGCCAGGGATGTAAAGCTGTTCCTGTCACAGTAACAGCCAGGGATGTATAGCAGTTCCTGTCACAGTAACAGCCAGGGATGTAAAGCAGTTCCTGTGACCGTAACAGCCAGGGATGTAAAGCAGTTCCTGTGACAGTAACAGCCAGGAATGTAAAGCAGTTCCTGTCACAGTAACAGCCAGGGATGTAACGTAGTTCCTGTGACAGTAACAGCCAGGGATGTAAAGCTGTTCCTGTGACAGCAAGAGCCAGGGATGTAACGTAGTTCCTGTCACAGTAACAGCCAGGGATGTAAAGCTGTTCCTGTCACAGTAACAGCCAGGGATGTAACGTAGTTCCTGTGACAGTAACAGCCAGGGATGTAAAGCAGTTGCTGTCACAGTAACAGCCAGGGATGTAACGCTGTTCCTGTCACAGTAACAGCCAGGGTTGTAAAGCAGTGCCTGTCACAGTAACAGCCAGGGATGTAACGTAGTTCCTGTCACAGTAACAGCCCGGGATGTAGCGTAGTTCCTGTCACAGTAACAGCCAGGGATGTAACGCTGTTCCTGTCACAGTAACAGCCAGGATGTAACGCAGTTCCTGTCACAGTAACAGCCAGGGATGTAAAGCAGTTCCTGTGACAGTAACAGCCAGGGATGTAAAGCCGTTCCTGTCACAGTAACAGCCAGGGATGTAACGCAGTTCCTGTCACAGTAACAGCCAGGGATGTAACGCAGTTCCTGTCACAGTAACAGCCAGGGATGTAAAGCAGTTTCTGTGACAGTAACAGCCAGGGATGTAGCGTAGTTCCTGTGACAGTAACAGCCAGGGATGTAAAGCTGTTCATGTCACAGTAACAGCCAGGGATGTAACGTAGTTCCTGTCACAGTAACAGCCAGGGATGTAACGTAGTTCCTGTTACAGTAACAGCCAGGGATGTAACGCTGTTCCTGTCACAGTAACAGCCAGGGATGTAACGCTGTTCCTGTCACAGTGACAGCCATGGATGTAAAGCAGTTCCTGTCACAGTAACAGCCAGGGATGTAAAGCAGTTCCTGTCACAGTAACACCCAGGGATGTAACGCTGTTCCTGTCACAGTAACAGCCAGGGATGTAACGCTGTTCCTGTCACAGTAATAGCCAGGGATGTTAAGCAGTGCCTGTCACAGTAACAGCCAGCGATGTAAAGCTGTTCCTGTCACAGTAACAGCCAGGGATGTAAAGCTGTTCCTGTCATAGTTTTGCCACCTCTACCACCACAGGCAATGTCGGCACCCAGTGCTAGTCGGATGGACTGGAGAGATAGTGTCTCACGCCACGGAAGGTTTTACGGCTTCTTTCCGCCAAACGCTAAAAGAAGTATATGTTCACTCCGTACTGGACGGACAAGACTAAGTAAGTGTGTGTGTGTGTGTGTGTGTGTGTGTGTGTGTGTGTGTGTGTGTGTGTGTGTGAGTGTGTGAGTTGGTAGGTAGATGAATAAAGGCGTCATGTATGGAGTTATCTCCCGTTGGGCAGAAACAAAGGTGTCAGATATGGAGTTATCTCCCGTTGGGCAGAAACAACGGTGTCAGATATGGAGTTATCTCCCGTTGGGCAGAAACAAAGGTGTCAAATATGGAGTTATCTCCCGTTGGGCAGGAACAAAGGTGTCGGATATGGAGTGATCTCCCGTGGCTCTGGACTCGTTCCCATCCAGTTCAGCATCGTTCTGTGTGTTGCAGGCCTTCAACTCGGACCTGACGGTGGGTAACTTTCCGTTGACGGTCCGCGACCCAGAATCACTGGGCACACTGACCACAGTGTCCAGACGGCGTGACATCGAACTCAGAGAGAAAAGGGTCAGCCACACATCTGTGCACACTGCATGGACTGGGTCTTAAACACATACACAGGGCAATATATAGCAGAGACTCCATGTGTGTGTGTGTGTGTGTGTGTGTGTGTGTGGAGAGAGAGAGAGAGAGAGAGAGAGAGAGAGAGAGAGAGAGAGAGACAGACAGACAGACAGACAGACAGACAGACAGATTATCATGGCATTTATAAAATGATGTTGAAGGTCTTTTTAGTGTTCATCACAGCTTTTCAACAAAAATGGTGTTGCTATTTCCAGTGTTCAAAACGATTTTGTTGCTGTTGTTAAAATTCATCGCGACTTTTCCAGAATCAAGTTTTTGTTGTTTTGTCATCCATGCCATAGATTCAATTGATACGCCATGTAAATATGTGAAAAGGTGTTGTCACGACCGACCCCTGGAGGTCTGCCCTGACAGGATCGGTTTAGGTGGGAGTGAAGGGAGTGACTGAACTCACACGCCCCGCAAGAGACCACACAAGAAAGATTACGATACAACACCCCATTTATTCACACCAACACACATATAGTCTCAAATAAGCATTCCAACACACACAACATGCACAATCACAATCAAGCATTTCAACACACACGACATACATACAATCAAGCATTTCAACACACACGACATACCCATAATCACAAACAAGCATTTCAACGCACACAATATAACCATAATCATAAATAAGCATTTCCAGCACACATTCCTTTCCGTGCTTCGTGTGGTTCCCCCACACCCCTGCCTCTCCAAAGTCCACTGTGAGCACCGAGTCGCATCAGGTGCCCCAAACCGGGTCGGTTCTTGAACGAAGTGTCTTTCAATGCCGACACCATTGACACACACACACACCCAAATTGCACGACACAGAGCGAACCACACTGGTGTCACGGGCTGTAGGAAGTCCGAGGACCGGTGAGAACGCGTCCCGTGGGACGAGGCGTTGTCGCTGAAGGTCCCGGACAGGGGTCGAGATCCTCCAGCAAAGTCCACGTGCTTCTCAACCAGCGCGTGGCCCCAACAGCGCAAGCTTCGGGTGAATCCTCCCGGGAGGAGAGGAAACGGAAGGAACTGGAAGGAAAGAAGGAAGGGTACTGGAACCCCGCAGTCAGTACGGTCTGGCATATGCTGTTAAATCCTAACAGCCCCTCACATGATGGGCGAGGGAGGCTTGCCGAACACAACAATATCACCAGCCCAACACAGACCTGAGCATAACACAGTAAACAAACCAACTGAGGAATGTTCGCTAAAGGTCTCCTCACACGAAGCAGGTAAGAGATTACATTCACAGGCTAAACACACGAATAGCAAATTATGTCATCCTTCCCTCACTCACGTTCAACATTTTCCTTTCTTAGGAACTGAACTAATACAGCAACCATTGCTTTATAACTGCCACCACATTTGCAAATAATTCAATGGCACAATTATCCCCACATTTTATAGCAACATTTCAAAATGACACAATTCTCTCCAACCACGCATCCAAACAATTAATCATGCGTACGCACGCTCGCAAACATAAAACTCGTTCCCCTTGCACACACAAACAGATGGTGGCCGAAGAATAAGAGACCGGTGATTGTGACAGGGGCGGACGAGCGAGACCAAGCAAGTACCAACCCTGAATATCACCAGGTTCTCCCCCATCCCCACCGACTACCGCATCACCAGATGCATAAAAAGGAGAAAGACTTTTGATATAATTTAGAATGGCCAGGTTAAAGATTGAATTAACCAGAAAAAGTGGTCTCAAACAATATTTCTTTTATAATTTTGAAAACCAAAAACGAAATTGCGCAAAAGAGAAGAATTAGCCGGCTAACAACAAAAACAAAACAAAACAAACGAACCACGAAACTGATGCTTACCAGCTACCCGTGGGTGACCCAGAAGTGGCGGGTCAAGCGACTCTCTGCCCTCTGTCCAGTCGAGAGGACAGCAGAGCAGATGCGGAAAAGAGATGATGTGATGTCCCTCTCCTACAGGCCGACTGTAGGAATGAAGGCACCGACCGTACCTTCGACGAAGTGGTGAAGAACCAGAACCGGAGCAGGCGCTCCCAGAGACATCTTCCGCTCGAGTGAAGAGAAAACCTGCCTAAACGATGGCAGCCAACATGCCACGCTACGTCACAGTGAGAATACCTCAAGCCTAAGAGGAATGATGCACGTGCGGCAGGTAAAAAGACAGGTGAGAGGCCGATAGAGACAGCCAGTTCAAGCGAACGGTACCAGCCACCCGTGAACCTGCAGGATGAATTGCACGGGCAGTGGAATTAGAGAGAGAGAGAGAGAAAGTAAACCTAACCTGAGCTGAACGACATTAAGGTGCAAACACACCACAAGCCACATTAAGGGACGGATACACGACAACAACAACGACAATAAATAAATGAATAATTCCACCACCCTAGATGGTCAATCGTCATAGGCCTCGTGACAAACTCGTGACAGGTGTTCATTAAACATGTGTGTTCGTAGATTATGATGTTATAAATGATTTATATATATTTATATATATTATTTTTAAAGAACACTTTTATATTGTTCATATATACTCAGAGGCATAAAAAACGCGAAAACAAACTGTATAGAAATTTTGATGTAATTTGGCTACCGATTCCTTTGAACTGGTAATAGAAAGTGAGAAAAAGCAATCGAACACCGCAAAAGTGTCCTTTCAAAGTTCATTCTGGTAGAAAATAAGGTCACATGAACTTGACCTTGACCCTGTGTTAACAGCAGAATGTCAGTATCTGTGTGACCACCTCGAGCATTGATCACAGCTGTGCACCTGCGGTACATCGAGCGCACCAGAGTGTTGGTCTGCCTCTGGGGACTTGCCACCACACCTGGCCCACAGCAACAGCAAGCTGAGCTGCTGTCTGGGGTCTGGGGTTGAGCTGGTTCAACTGCCTCTGAAGGGCATCCAGAAATGCTCTATTGGGTTAAGGTCGGGAGAACGGGCTGGGTGAGGCAGCAGATTGATGTTGTTCTGCCTCAGGAAGTTCTGCGTAGCACGGGCAGTGTGCGGCCTTGCGTTGTCCTGCTGAAACATGTTCTGTGGATGCCGCTGGAAATGCGGCAGGATGTGGGGCCTCAGAACTTGGTCGATGTAATGAACAGCAGTGACTCCGTTACCACGTCCTGGACCCACATTCTGGAAGATGACTGGCCCAGTATGGCGATTTATGCCGATAGCCCCCCAGATCATGATGCTTTCACCACCACATGGGTCCCTTTCGGTGATGTTGGCATCCGTGAAGCGTTCCCCCGCTCTTCTCCAGATCCGGATGCGGCCATCGCCTGGGTCGACGCAGAACCGGCTTTCATCACTGAAGAGGACTCGGCCCCAGTCCCGATGGCGCCAATGCACGTGGATCTGTGCCCACTGCAGACGGTTCTGGCGATGCTGGAGTGTCAGGATAGGTCGCCGTGCTGGACGCCTGCATTGGAGACCAACTGTGTTCAGTTGGCGACGCACGGTCCTGTTGCTGATTGGCCTGCCATGGTTGCCGACGGTGTTCCTGGCTGTGTTGGCAGCGGTTTGGTAAGGCTCCCGTCGATGCTGACGAAGAAGATGGCGGTCTTGGGCTGCTGTGGTGACCCTCGGTCTGCCGCTCCTCGGTCTGTCATCAGTGGTGTTTCTTGCTTGAAAGCGGTCCAGAAGGCGATAGACGGTGGAAATGTGGACTCCGAATGCGATAGCGACCTGCCTCATTGGAACCCCGGCCTGCAGTTGCCCCATTGCTATGCAACGATCTTGACGAGAAAAGCTCGGCATTATGTTGGCGCCTCTGGAAGGGATGATTTGAACTTTTGGGGGTTTGGAAATTTATAGCCCCACAATGGGGGCCACATTGAGTTGCAATTCACATTGATGCACGTGGCGTAGGTAGTCCACATGGCAAATGCACTCCTCGTGCCAAAAACGCTGACCGGCAACATTCACCCACTGTTACGAGGTTACAACAGGCCAAGACACCACGTACTGCTAATGTTGCACGTGCCAACGACATTGCTTACGTCCTGTTCACAATGTGAACAATCGTGCACTGTCTCTATTTTTTCGCGTTTTTTATGCCTCTGAGTATATATATATATATATATATATATATATATATATATATATACTTCTGTGCATTTGTTTACAGAGAAAATCTTTATTCAGTGTAAATACAACAAAGTATACAGTGCTAATCAACCAAGTGAGTGAAAATTATAATAAGGGTTTCTTTTGAAAGTGGAGAGAGAAAAAAAGCAAAGGAGAGAGAGAGAGAGAGAGAGAGAGAGAGAGAGAGAGAGAGTAGTTTTAGGAGAGGTGGAGGAGGGGCGAAAGTGACCAGACACAGGCAAGGGGGAGGGGGAGGAGAAGGTGGTTGAGAGAGAATGAACGAACGACCAAACGATCGCATAATTTTTATCGTATGAGGGTAGTGGACTAAGGATGAATACTTTTTTTTTACATCCAGTCCTCTGGGCAAGAAAAAAAATCCATATGATATAGTAAGCAGCAAATTAACAAAATAAACGGAAAAAGATGTAACAATCAATTCTATGAGAACCTTTTTGAGAAGAAGAAGAAGAAAAAAATAAACAACAACAACAAAAGTTATCAGGACAAGAGGAGGGGAGAGGGGAATGGAGAGATAGAGAGAAAGAGACTGACCGACCGACCGACTGACCGAATGGCGATAGATAGGTAGAGATAAAGGGAGAGAAAGACAATGAAGCAGACTTGGATAAACACACCCAGAGAGAGAGAGAGAGAGAGTGAGAGAGAGAGAGCATACATACAAGTCGAACCAAAAGTATTTTGAAATTTGGTGTCGGATATTTGGCAATACATGTTCTGATCCATATAAGTTCTGTACAATTTCGTTGGGCTAGTACAGGATTTCTATAGTATCTGGGACCTAGACGCTAGTATCTGGGACCTAGACGGCTATGATCGTGTTAGTAACAATTGTACAATGTACAAAGTCAACGTATGTTCACTAAATGATCTGTGTCTTCAAACAGCGTCTTATTCGGAATTCATGTGTGTACAAAGTCTTCATAGACAACAATTTTGCGAACAATACATTCTTCAATCCTATTTCTATATTTCGTTTCTTGAAAAAGTAAGGATATTGCGCCCAACAAATTTTATTCTTTCTCATCATAATAATCAAAATGATGATGATGATGATGATGATGATGATGATGATCGTTAGCGATGTCAATTGTAGTTATCAGCACGGCAGAATCATAATTTGTTACCGTTTATGAAGGCGTTGAAGGATAAAGTTATCATTGTTTTCATTGTTCAGTAAATCGTCGGGAGAACTAGGTTATATATGTTTCTATTGTTCATCAAGGCTTCCAGAGAACTAGGTTATAACTATTTCTCTGTTCATCAATACTTTGAAAGAACTAGGCTATAATTCTTTCTGATGTTCATCAAAGCTTTGGGGAAACTAGGCTCTAACTGCTTTTGTTGTTCATCAAGGCTTTGGGAGAACTAGGTTATAACTGTTTCTGTTGTTCATCATGACTTTGAGAGAACTAGGTAATCACTTTCTGTAAGTGTTCATCAAAGCATAGAAATAAACTGTGCTATCACAAGAGCGAAAACTGAATCATTGCGTCGCCAAACAAAGAACTCAACTACAGACGCAATTGATCTTCTCCACGCAGGACAAATAGCATTTAAAATAATGAAAATGACGGACGGACAGTCACTTAAATTTTGATCTGGACGCAAAATTTGGTCTCGGGTGAACACGTAAAATAAGGAAATGGAACTGAGGTTGAAGGGGAAAATAGACAGATAATACTACAGCTGCTATTTCTTCTTCTTCTTCTACTACTACTACTACTACTACTACTACTACTACTATTACTACTACTACTACTACTACTACTACTACTGATAATATAATAATATGAAGAACACGAACATCAACACTGACATGAACAACAATAACAACAACAATGGTAATAAAGAGAACAATAATGATGCTGAAATTACTGAATGGAACTGAGGTTGTAGAGGAAAATGTAAAAACTCTACTACTACTACTACTACTACTACTACTACTACTACTACTACTACTACTACTACTGTTACTGCTACTGCTACCACCACTGCAACTACCACTAATAATAATAATAATAATAATAATAATTAAAAAAAATAATATAACAACAACAATGATAATAATAATAAAATAATGATGATGATGATAATAATAGTAATATGGCAATAGTGATGGTGGTAGCAGTAGTGGTAGTGGTAGAAGTAGTGGTAGTAGTACTGCTGGTGGTGGTAGTGTTTGTGTTGTTGGTTTTGTTGTTACTGCTGCTACTGTTCTTGCTATTTGTTACCATAAACACCATCATTGTTATCTTTAGTGTGGTGAATTTTATTCGTTCACTGTTTTCTAAATTTCTATACATTTGTGTATTTATTTCTCAGATGTTATCTTACTATCTTTTCAGTTTTCTTCAGTAGTATCATTATCGTTATCTTCACTGTTATCATGGTAATGATGACGATTATCATTATAACTATTTCTTTATTTCTTGACTTTTATCCCACTATTTTTTTTTCAGTTTTCTATTATCATTAATATTATGATTACTATCTTTATTGTTTTTGGTGTTATCATCATCACTATCATCATTCTTGTTATCATAACATTGTTATCATTATTATCATTATTTTTACTGTTGTCACAACAATTTTTATAGCTATTCTTCTCATCTCTTTTTCTTAAATTATTATCACTGTTATCAATAGAACAACTGTAATCATTATTGCTGTTCTGGTAATTACTATTCTCATTATTATTATTATTATCATCATCATCATCATCATCATTGTTATATATTAATAATAATAATGTTATTATCATTATTGGGTTTTTTCTTAAATCATTATCAATACTATCAATACAATCATTAGTGTCATTGTTATTGTTTTGGTCATCATAATCATCTTCATCATCATCATCATCATCATCATCATCATCATCATCATCATCACTATTATTGTTGTTATTACTATTATTATAAACAGTATTATTATTGTCGTCGTTGTTATTCTGGGGTGTTAAATCATTATCACTATCATCAATACAGTTACTACTATCATTGTTATTGTTCTGGCAATTATCATCATCATCATCATCATTACCATTATTGCTATTATTACTATTATCATTAACATCATTATTATTGTCGTTGTTGTGGCTCTTCTTCTTAGTATTGTTATCAGCTGTCTGGAATTGCGCCCAAGTTCCTGATGATTTCTTATGTTCACTGATGATGGGAGTGTGACGACGGAAAACAAGGATCACTGGTACAGGCTATCGGGGGGAAAAGGAAGGGTGCTGAAGTTGGCGTCTTCACCGGCCTGTCCATGTAACCCGTGCAACATGTATCCTAAGCGGTGAACAGAGAGCTCAGGGGAGTGGCTTGTTACCTGTAGGATGGGCAGTTGAAGCAGAGGAAAGACCAGTCAACGGCGTCATACAGACAACGAGGCTCCACGAGCACGCATGCTCATAGTTTCTTTCAAAGACAGGGGAGTTATCTTATGTGATTAGATCAAAGATCAGACCTGGCTCATATTGACGAAACCTCAATTAAGCCAAAGTGAGGAAAATGAAAAGAGAGAAAAAAATGATGAAAGTAGACAGTCTTTAGATAAAGAATGATATTATGATGATTATGTTTTTCTTTTCCTTCGGGAACTTTTCCTCCCCTGGACAACGAAAGGTTAGTATCACGAAAGGTTATTATCTAACGTGATGTTGAGAGGAGCACAGGCACAGTTTGTGTGTTGTTGTTGTTGTTGTTTTTTGTAAGTGGACCAGAGGTGGCAGAGACTGGGTACTGGAAAACAAACCGCTGTGGGTCTGTAAGCAGCACTTTCAGTGCAAACTTGGAAAGGGATTTTTTTTCAAGTGTGTAAGGACTTGTTAACGTATTTAACTGGAAGTATGTTTGTATATCTTTCTAAGATAAAATAGAAAGAAATTGTATATAAATAGATTGAAAATATAAAGGTAAAGAAAAAAGGTACCGTTTGGAGAAGTCTTCAACGTTTTGTGCTGTAAGCACTTGGTCACGAAGTGAAGTGTTGAGGTTGTAGGGGAAGCTGGCAGGTTTCTTGTGACCACAGTTCAGCCAAAAAGGTAGGGGAGGGGGTGGGGAAAAGGTGAACTGTATTTATATGGTCAACAAAAGGGGTGGAGCAAAGAGGGGGGGGGGAGGGGGGAGGGAGAGGATCATCTGGGTGGTGGTTTTCAGAGAAAGGGGAGGGGGTGGTGGTAAGGAAAACATGGTATAGAACATGGGGGGGGGGGGGGGAGGGGAGGGGGAGAGCAGGAGGGGTGGGGAAGGGGGGGGGGGGGGGGTTGCAGCTTGAGAGAAATAAGTTTATTCCCTGACATTGAGTCCGTAAGGACTCAAAGTACCAAGGCGTTGTATTAGCTGGCTTTCCATGAATTTGCGGTACTGGCCCTCTTTTTGTCCATTGCGCCAAAGCGCTGCCACTCTGATGTGCGACAGGTTATGGTGTTCAGAAGTAAAGTGGTTTGCCACTGGTGTATCTTTTCCTGTCAGAATGTTGTCCCTGTGTTCTTTGAAGCGATCATTGAGTGATCTGTATGTTTCTCCTACATACATCATGGCACACAAGGTACAGGTCAGGACATAGACAACATTTTGAGTTTGGCATGTGAAATGGGATTTCACCTGAAACTTATGATCTGATGGGCCTTGGATAGTTGTTGCAGGGTTAATAAAAGTACAGGTTTTACATTTAGGTTTCTTACAAGGGAAATTGCCAGTTTGAGCAGAAGGGTACGTAGAATGGAAGGCAGCATGCACAAGATGGTCACCAAGGCTTTTGTCCCTCTTGAAAGCCACAAGTGGAGGTTGGTTGAATGTATCTTTAGTTGGTAATTAAAAGGGGAACTCTTTTGTTTTATCTGACTGGTTGGTTGTCAACGTTACGTGAGCGAGAATCTGACATGATGATGATGATGATAATGATGATAATGATGATGATGTTGATGATGATACTGATTACACTCTGCTGCAGATGATGATGATAATGATGATAATGATGATGATGTTGATGATGATAATGATTACGCTCTGCTGCTGCTGCTGCTGCTGCTGCTGCTGCTGCTGCTGCTGCTGCTGCTGCTTGTTCAGATGCCGCTGCTGCTGACACTAACAATGTGATAAAATAATGACATTAAATCATAATTGTTACCAGTACGATTACTCTTATTATTGCTGATGATTATCTGTACCTTCTCACCTTTACTGTTCTGTTTCGTAATTTTACTCATGATGACGATGCTAATGACTAATGAAATTATTATGATAATTATGATAATTATTATTATCATTATTATTATTATTATTATCATGATGACGATGCTAATGACTAATGAAATAAGTATGATAATGATTATTATTATTATAATTATTATCATTATTATTACTGTTATTATTATAATTATTATTATTGTTATTATTATAATTATTATTATTGTTATTGTTGCGTTGTTGTTATTTTTCAACATGCACACACACACATACACTCACCTACACCTACACCTACACCTACACACACACACACACACACACACACACACACACACACACACACACACACACACACAGAGTCATTTATACAACACACACATACATACATATATACACGCACGCACGCACACATGCACACACACACACACACACACACACACACACACACACACACACACACACACACACACACAGAATCATTTATACAACACACACACATACATTTATATATGCGCACATACACACACACAGACACACACACACACACACACACACACACACACACACACACACACACGTGCACGCGCGCGCGCACGCACCCACTCACGCACGCATGCACGCACGCACGCACGCGCACACACACCCACACACACGCACACACACACAGACACACACACACACACACACACACACACACACACACACACACACACACACCACACACAGAATCATTTATACAACACACACACATACATTTATATATGCGCACATACACACACACAGACACACAGACACACACACACACACACACACACACACACACACACACACACACGTGCGCGCGCGCGCGCACGCACCCACGCACGCACGCATGCACGCACGCACGCACGCACGCACGCACGCACGCACGCACACGCACACACACACACGCACACACACACACACACACACACACACACACACACACACACATTCTTGGACGATCGTTTCAGTTCAGACAAAAAGAGATCGATTTCGGAACGGAGATCACGAGCTCAAGCATGACAGTGAGTGATACGTTGTGACCGTTTGTCTTGTAACGCTGGGTGAATGATGCATTGTGAGTGATACGTTGTGACCGTTTGTCTTGTAACGCTGTGTGAATGATAAGTTGTGTCCATTTGGTTTTTAAGTTTGTGTGAATCATTCAACATCACCATTTATCTTTTAGATCTCTGTGAGTGATGGATTGTGAGCATTTGTCGTATGGCTCTGTCTGTGTGAGGCTCTATGACCATTTGCATATTCGCTCTGTCTGTGTGATGAACTATGTCTAATCTTTTTGACCTCTGTATGCGTGTTGCCTTGAAACCAGATGTGTTTTAACTCTGTGTGAGTGATGTATCGTAACGAATGGTGACTGTTTCATATGTAATACTGCGTGGATGATCTATGGTGACCAGTTATATTTTGACTCTTTGTAATTTTGTGTGAATGATCTATGGTGACCATTATATTTTGACTCTTTGTGAGTGTTGACTTGTGTCTGTCTGTCTTTTAACCTTGCGTGAGTGATGAATTGTAACCATTTGTCTCTGAATTCGGACCGATAACACATTGAGACAATATGTCTTTTCAGTCTGTGTGTGATACGATGTAACCAGATGTCTAATACCTGTGCGTAACATGTTGTTGTGACCACTGTTTTTTGTCATCTCATGACAGTGTTTGACTAGAACGTCATCAACATTGCTACTTTAATTCTTTCTGAGTGAAACTTCATAGCCTCTGATCCTTGTAGATAAATTGTTACGACCTCAGATCTTTGTTGCAAAATATTGTGACCTCTAATCTAGGTAGTGAAACGTTGTGACCTTTGATCTCTGCAGTGAAACTTGGTGACCTCTGAACTTTGCAATGAAACGTTGTGACCTCTAGTGAACTGTTGTGACCCCTGATCTTTGTAGTGAATCATTGTGACCTCTGATCTGTGTAGTAAAATGTTGTGATCTCTGATCTTTGTAATGAAACATTGTGACCTCTGCTCTTTGTAGTGAAACGTTGTGACCTCTGATCTTTGTAGTGAAAACGTTGTGACCTCTGATCTTTGTAGTGAAAGGTTGTGACATCTGATCTATGTAGTGAAATGTTATGACCCCTGATCGTTATAGTGGAACGTTGTGACCTCTGATCTTTGTCATGAAATGTCGTGACCACTGGTCTTTGTTGTGAAACGGTTTGTGACCTCTGATCTTTATAGTAAAACGTTGTGACCGATAGTACATTAACTATCTGTCGTGAAACCTTGTGACCAATAGTACATTAACTCATTGTAGTAAAACGTTGTAAGCAATAATACATTAACTCTTAGTAGTAAATCGTTGTGACCAATAGTACGTCAAGTCTTTGTACTAAATCGTTGTGACCAATAGTACATTAACTCTTTGTAGCGAAACGTTGTGGCCAATAGTCACATTAACTTTTTGTAGTAAAACATTGTGACCAGTCGTGCATTTACTCTGTGTAGTAAAACGTTGTGATCAATAGTACGTTAACTTTTTGTTGTAAATCTTTGTGACCAACAGTACATATCGTTATGACCAATAGTACATTAACTCTTTGTAGTAAAGTTGTGACCAATAGTACATTAACTCTTTGTAGTAAAGTTGTGACCAATAGTACATTAACTCTTTGTAGTAAAGTTGTGACCAATAGTACATTAACTCTTTGTAGTAAAGTTGTGACCAACAGCACATTAACTCTTTGTAGTAAAACGTTGTGTACCAAAAGTACCTTAACTTTTTGTAGTAAACGTTATGATCAATAGTACATTAATTCTTTGTCGTAAAATGTGACCAATAGTACATTAACTCTTTGTAGTAAATAGTTGTGACCAATAGCACATTAAATCTTTATAGTAAAACGTCAGCTGTAGTACGTTAACTCTTTGTAGTAAAACAGTTTGACCAATAGTACATTATCACTTTGTAGTAAATCGTTGTGACCAATAGTACATTAAATGTTTGTCAGTGAAAAGTTGTGGCCACTGGTCTTTATGAGTGAAACGTTGTGACCATCAGTCTTTGTGAGTGAAACGTTGTGACCATCAATATTTTGTGAGTGAAACGTTGTGACCATCAGTCTTTGTGAGTGAAACGTTGTGACCATCAGTCTTTATGAGTGAAACGTTGTGACCATCAGTCTTTGTGAGTGAAACGTTGTGACCATCAGTCTTTGTGAGTGAAACGTTGTGACCATCAGTCTTTTGAGTGAAACGTTGTGGCCATCAGTCTTTGTGAGTGAAACGTTGTGACCATCAGTCTTTGTGAGTGAAACGTTGTGACCACTAGACTTTGTGAGTGAAACGTTGTGACAACTGATCTGTATGAGTGAAACCGTTTTTAACAGTGGTCTTTGTGAGTGAAGCGTTGTGACCACTACACTTTGTGAGTGAAACGTTGTGACAACTGGTCTGTATGAGTGAAATGCTGTGAACAGGGTCGGGGTCTTTTTGAGTGAAACGGTGTGACCACACGACTTTGTGAGTGAAACGTTGTGACCATCAGTCATTGTGAGTGAAGTGGTGTGACCACTAGACTTTGTGAGTGAAACGTTATGACCGTTAGTCTTTGTGAGTGAAACGTTATGACCGTTAGTCTTTGTGAGTGAAACGTTGTGACCATCAGTCTTTGTGAGTGAAACGTTATGACCGTTAGTCTTTCTGAGTGAAACGTTATGACCGTTAGTCTTTGTGAGTGAAACGTTGTGACCATCAGTCTTTGTGAGTGAAACGTTATGACCGTTAGTCTTTGTGAGTGAAACGTTGTGACCATCAGTCTTTGTGAGTGAAACGTTATGACCATCAGTCTTTGTGAGTGAAACGTTGTGGCCACTAGACTTTGTGAGTGAAACGTTGTGACCATCAGTCTTTGTGAGTGAAATGGTGTAACCACAAGACGTTGTAAATGAAATGTTTTGACTTTAGGTACATTAACTGTTTGTGAGTGAAACGTTGTGACCACAGGTCTTTGTGAGTGAAATGTTGGACCATTGGTACATTAACTCTTTGTGAGTAAAACCTTTTGTGACCATTGGTGCATTAACTCTTTGTGAGTAAAACATTGTGACCATTGGAGCATTATCTCTGTAAGTGAAACGTTATGGCCACTTGCTTTTTATATATGAAACATGTGGCCACTTGGACATTAATTCTTTAAGTGAAACGAGAGTTAATGCATCAGTGGTCACACGTTTCACTCACAAAGAATTAATGTAGCAGTGGTCACACGTTTCACTCACAAAGAATTAATGTATCAGTGGTCACACATTTCACTCACAAAGAATTAATGTATCAGTGGTCACAAAAACACGTAGTCTCAACTATTCATTAACAAAGGATTAAAGTTCCTATGATCACAACATTTCACCCACAAAGATCAGTGGTCATAATGTTTCACTCATAAGAAGTCAATGTACCAAGTTATCAATCTCTCTCTCATGTTCGAGTGCTTATTCTGTTTATTAGTGTGTGTGTGTGTGTGTGTGTGTGTGTGTGTGTGTGTGTGTGTGTGTGCGTGCGTGCGTGCGTGCGTGCGTGCGTGCGTGCGTGCGTGCGTGCGTGCGTGCGTGTGTCTTTTTTTTATCACCTATCTTCTTGTCACTATGTCTTTGTATTCCTATGCGATTCTCTCTCTCTCTCTCTCTCTCTCTCTCTCTCTCTCTCTCTCTCTCTCTCTCTCTCTCTCTCTCTCTTGAACCTTATTTTGCTTGCTTGTGTACTCATTGCTTTATCTTATTTTGTATTGTTGATGCTACTCAAGGCGAGGAATGGGTGTTAAAAAGCACTCCCGTGCTTATCCTTGTAAAAAGGGAATTTTGTCCTGTCTCGTGTTGTCTCTCATTAATTCGATCTCTGCCTTTTTTTTCTCTCTACATGAGTGAATATGTGTGCGTGTGTGCATTTGACGGAGCACGCGCGCGCACGCGCATGTGTATGTGTGTATGCGCTTGCATGCACGTGCATCTGCGTTTGCGTGTATACTTATGTACGTGAGTGCATGGAAGATGAAAGGTGGGGGGAGGATAACAGAAGAGGAGGCGGAGGGGGAGGGGGGGGGGAGAGGGTAGAGAACGTGCGCAAGTGAGTAGATTCGTACTTAAGCTTTCACAATCATTACTGAAGTTTCGTTGCTCGAACGCCGATGTAATCCTTCATTGACGAGAGACCTACTGGCTTGGTGTACCTATTTTGTTCCTTTTGTCATGGGGCCTGGGTGCTGTCATGGTGAGGTGTGAAATGAGGGACTTGAGCGACATGACTGACGACTGCTGTACCCACGCTCTTGTTGCTATGGGGCCATGTGTGGACCTTGCGGGAGATGTGACAGTGAGGGACTTGAGCGACATGACTGATGACTGCTGTACCCGTGTTGTTCGTTTTGTTATGTAGACATCGTGGGAGAGGTGACAGTGAGGGACTTGAGTGACATGACTGATGACTGCTGTACCCGTGTTGATCGTTTTGCTACGGGGCTATGTGTGGGCATGGTGAGTGATGTGACAATGAGGGATCTGTGTGTGTGGGCATGGTGGGTAATGTGACAATGAGGGATCTGTGTGTGTGGGCATGGTGGGTGATGTGACAATGAGGTATCTGTGTGTGGGCATGGTGGGTGATGTGACAATGAGGGATCTATGTGTGTGGGCATGGTGGGTGATGTGACAATAAGAGAACTGTGTGTGGGCATGGTGGGAGATGTGACAATGAGGGATCTGTGTGTGTGGGCATGGTGGGTGATGTAACAATAAGGGATCTGTGTGTGTGGGCATGGTGGGTGATGTGACAATGAGGTATCTGTGTGTGGGCATGGTGGGTGATGTGACAATGAGGGATCTATGTGTGTGGGCATGGTGGGTGATGTGACAATAAGAGAGCTGTGTGTGGGCATGGTGGGAGATGTGACAATGAGGGATCTGTGTGTGTGGACATGGTGGGTGATGTGACAATGCGGGATCTGTGTGTGTGGGCATGGTGGGTGATGTGACAATAAGAGAACTGTGTGTGGGCATGGTGGGAGATGTGACAATGAGGGATCTGTGTGTGTGGGCATGGTGGGTGATGTAACAATAAGGGATCTGTGTGTGTGGGCATGGTGGGTAATGTGACAATGAGGGATCTGTGTGTGGGCATGGTGGGTGATGTGACAATGAGGGGGGATCTGTGTGTGTGGGCATGGTGGGAGATGTGACAATGAGGGATCTGTGTGTGTGGGCATGGTGGGTGATGTGACAATGAGGTATCTGTGTGTGGGCATGGTGGGTGATGTGACAATGAGGGATCTGTGTGTGTGGGCATGGTGGGTGATGTGACAATGAGGGATCTGTGTGTGTGGGCATGGTGGGTGATGTGACAATGAGGGATCTGTGTGTGGGCATGGTGGGTTGATGTGACAATGAGGGATCTGTGTATGTGGGCATGGTGGGTGATGTTACAATGAGGATCTATGTGTGTGGGCATGGTGGGAGATGTGACAATGAGGGATCTGTGTGTGGGCATGGTGGGTGATGTGACAATGATGGATCTGTGTGTGTGGGCATGGTGGGAGATGTGACTCTAAGGGATCTGTGTGTGTGGGCATGGTGGGTGATGTGACAATACGGGATCTGTGTGTGTGGACATGGTGGGAGATGTGACTCTAAGGGATCTGTGTGTGTGGGCATGGTGGGTGATGTGACAATACGGGATCTGTGTGTGTGGACATGGTGGGAGATGTGACACTAAGGGATCTGTGTGTGTGGGCATGGTGGGAGATGTGACAATACGGGATCTGTGTGTGTGGACATGGTGGGAGATGTGACACTAAGGGATCTGTGTGTGTGGGCATGGTGGGAGATGTGACAATAAGGGATCTGTGTGTGTGGGAATGGTGGGAGATGTGACAATGAGGGATCTGTGTGTGTGGGCATAGTGGGAGATGTGACAATAAGGGATCTGTGTGTGTGGAATGGTGGGAGATGTGACAATGAGGGATCTGTGTGTGTGGGCATGGTGGGAGATGTGACAATGAGGGATCTGTGTGTGTGGACATGGTGGGAGATATAACAATGAGGGATCTGTGTGTGTGGGCATGGTGGGAGATGTGACAATGAGGGATCTGTGTGTGTGGGCATGGTGGGAGATGTGACAATGAGGGATCTGTATGTGTGGGCATGGTGGGAACTGTGACAATGAGGGATCTTGTGTGTGTGGGGGGGGGGGGGGGGCATGGTGGGTGATGTGACAATGAGGGATCTCTGTGTGTGGGTATAGTGGGAGATGTGACAATGTGGGATCTGTGTGTGTGTGTGGGAGGGGGGATGTGACAATGAGGGATCTGTGTGTGTGGGCATGGTGGGTAATGTGACAGTGAGGGACTTCTTTGTGTGCTTCAGATTGGCTTCAGTGACACGGACGTGCGTGATAAGACACCTCCCTCCATGAAGGGTAGTCTGCGTAAGTTTGGTTCAGTGTGTGTGTATCTATGTGTGTTTGTGCATGCATGTGTGTGTTTGTGTGTGTGTGTGTGTGTGTGTGTGTGTGTGTGTGTGTGTGTGTGTGTGTGTCTGTGCGTGCATGTTTGTGTGTGCATGCATGTGTGTGTTTGTTTGTGTGTGTGTGTGTGTGTGTGTGTGTGTGTGTGTGTGTGTGTGTGTGTGTGTGTGTGTTGTGCGTGCGTGTGAAACTACAACTGTAAGGAGGGAAAACCAATTTTCACTCATTAGAACCACACATCTTACAAAAGCAGACGGATGTTAAATCTACACCTATACCAAAGGGAGACAGATAGTCACTCAGTGGACCTACAATTATAACAGAATCAGACAGCTGTACACTCCCTTGACCTTTGACCAAAGCTATGGAGCTCAACGATATAGTAATGGACTCTCGAAACGAAGGCAATAATCAACGAACTGAACTTGCTCTTGCTTCAGTCTAGACAATCATTCAGCACCTGGCCCTGCAGTCACAATGAAGGAAGGTGAGGCGTTTATTTTACCAGTTAGATCCATGCTTTCCACATAGAAATGAAGCTAATGTCTCTGTGAATATGTTAGGATTACGACACATGGGAACGTGTATTTACTGGCTAGTCCTACAGTTACACCAAAGGAAGACAGTGAATCAATCACTGGATGTACAACCATTACAACCATCACAGAGAGAGAGAGAGGAAGAGGGATAAGTATTGACATCCTCAATACAACAAAGGGAGAAAATTGATCATCGCAGCAAGAACTGTTTACACTTTTTTTTACAAGCTAGACCTATCTTAGTGCATTCGGAGACAGTGACTCACCGCTCGGATATAAAACAGCTACAGATGTAGTGTAGACAGCTATCCACTAGCTAGACCCAGCAGTGAATACAAAGCCAGTGATTCACTAAGTGGACCTATGCTACCTACAAATGTAGACAGCTATTCACTAACTAAATAAAATTTAGTACACAGAAAGACTGATTTAGTTAGCGTAATTGCATTATCTACAAATTAAGATAGCTATTCACTAATTAGATCAAACTTAGTACATGGGAAAAACAATGATTCATAAAGTGAAAAGTGAACGTATACTGGCTGCAAATGGAGACAGCTAATCACTCTCTCACCGACGACTACAACAATGAAAATCTACAACCAGTAATTAGTACTACAATCGCAACAAAGCTAAACATTTCCTTGACTACTCCTACAACAGGAGGGTTAAACATACACTGTGGTTACAACTATCACAAAGAAACAAAGATATTCGTTCATTTGACTTACAAACACTACAAAGGGACATAACTAGCCGTTCGCGAGACCTGCAACCACTTGAAAGGGAGACAAATTACAATTTACTGGACCTACAGTCAGTACAAAACGAGACAACTATTCATTCACTGGACCTGAAATCAGTTCAAAGTGAAACAACAATTCACACACCGGACCTGCAATCAGAGCAGAGACAGTTACTCAGACACTGGTCCTGAAATACAATCAGAACAAACAGACAGCTGTTCAGACACTGGTCCTGAAATACAATCAGAACAAACAGACAGCTGTTCAGACACTGGTCCTGAAATCAGTTTAAAGTGAAACAACAATTCACACACCGGACTTACAATCAGAACAAACAGAGACAACTGTTCAAGTGAAACAACAATTCACACACCGGACTTAACAATCAGAACAAACAGAGACAACTGTTCAAGTGAAACAACAATTCACACACCGGACTTACAATCAGAACAAACAGAGACAGTTGTTCAGACACTGGTCCTGAAATCGGTTTAAAGTGAAAGAACAATTCACACACCTGACCTACAATCAGAACAAACAGAGACAGTTGTTCAGACACTGGTCCTGAAATCGGTTTAAAGTGAAACAACAATTCACACAGCGGACCTACAATCAGAACAAACAGAGACAGCTGCTCAGACACTGGTCCTGAAATCAGTTTAAAGTGAAACAACAATTCACACACCGGACCTACAATCAGAACAAACAGAGACAGTTGCTCAGACACTGGTCCTGAAATCCGTACAACAGGAGAGACAGCTGTTCACCCGCAGATTCTACCACTGTAGTCAAGGACGTAAGTTATTTCTCAATGGATTTGCAGCACTCTAGCCAAGGAAGTGAGTTATTTCTCAATGGATCTGCAGCACTCTAGTCAAGGAAGTGAGTTATTACTCAATGGATCTGCAGCACTCTAGTCATGGACGTGAGTTATTTCTCAATGGATCTGCAGCAACGACAAGAATCAACGTCGTCATGTACTCATAGGACAGGTATTCACAACAAAAGTCGTCATTCACTTACAGGACAGGTATTAACAACAGGGAACAAAATTTAATATGCATTCACTTACAGGACAGGTATTAACAACAGGGAACAAAATTTAATAGGCATTCACTTACAGGACAGGTGTTAGCAAGAAGAAAGAGGGTAGTCATTTACACATTGGACAGCAAGAAAGAGGGTAGTCATTTACACATTGGACAGACATTAACAACAAGAAAGAGAGTAGTCATTTACACATTGGACAGACATTAACAACAAGAAAGAGGGTAGTCATTTAGACATTGGACAGACATTAACAACAAGAAAGAGGTAGTCATTTCAACATTGGACAGACATTAACAACAAGAAAGAGGGTAGTCATTTACACATTGGACAGACATTAACAACAAGAAAGAGGGTAGTCATTTCAACATTGGACAGACATTAACAACAAGAAAGAGGGTAGTCATTTACACATTGGACAGACATTTAGCAACAAGAAAGAGGGCCGGTAGTCATTTACACATTGGACAGACATTAACAACAAGAAAGAGGGCCGGTAGTCATTTACACATTGGACAGCAAGGAAGAGGGTAGTCATTTCAACATTGGACAGGCATTAACAACAAGAAAGAGGGTAGTCATTTACACATTGGACAGATATTAGCAACAAGAAAGAGGGTAATCATTTACGCATTGGACAGACATTAACAACAAGAAAGAGGGTAATCATTTCAACATTGGACAGGCATGAACAAGAAACAAAAGTATTTAGTCACTACCTGGACTTACTTAAAGAAATTGTCATCCACAGATTAGGCTAACAAGATAGTAGGAAAAAACTTTGGGGAAACTTGACGACAGAAGTGCTTCAGATAAATGAATCAAAGTTAGTTCTACTGCACTTCGAAACGTGGGGGGGTGGGCAACATTTTGTGGGGATTATTTCGACGGGAAGGTTGGGGGGTGTGGGGGCATTTTTTCCTTTAAGAAAAAAGTTTTTTGCTGGAAAGGGGTTTGCAAAAAAACGGGGGGGGGGGTTTTTTTCTTTTGGGGGAAAAAGGGGTTTTTCTTATTTGGGGGGAAATTTTGGTTTTGGGGCCCTAACAATATTTTCTCAAGGGGTTCCATCTCTTACGCACAACAACAAATGACGGTTTAAAAACTGCTCGTCTGGCATCTGCTGATTTGGGAATGTTCTTGTTTTGTTTCTAAACATCAAGATCGACTGGAATAGTAGTTACCAGATGTTCGTGCCTTATGAGTCGTCCTGTTTGTTTTTTGAATTAGATATTCACAGATGGTAGGGGGGGGCCGGACCAACCCCCCCCCACCTTGTAAAGGAAGACGAGGCGTATAGCAGCTGCGCGTTGGAGTGTTGGGGCAGTTGCAGGTGTAAAGCATCTTGGTTTGGGAGCCGGGGGCCCTGGAATTTGTAATGGGGCCGGGGGTTATTAACCGGGGGCGGACGGGCGCGCACCTTCGAGTTTGTCAATGTCTTTTTTGGGGTAAGGACTCCAAATGAGGGAGCCATCCGGGGGCTGGTCTGATAGGGATAACAGGTCGTCTTTTTTTGCATTGCAGGGGGCAGAAACCGGGGTTTTTTCCTGAAAAGCCAAGGGTGCGGTTGCTTTCTTGCAGTGGGGGGGCAATGTGGGGTTTTTTCCATTTCAGTCATCAGGGAGTTGGATGCCAAGTAGGGTTTTTTGGGGAACATACTAAAGGGGGGGGTGTTACATAGGGGAAATTACGGGTAACTGCTGATCCCCGGGGATGTACACTTGCGGGGCTTAAACCTTCCATCCCCCCATCAGGGGCCCAGGTTTCGATTGGTTGGGGTCTTCTTAAGCGAATATTGCTGGTAGGGTTGTCTGGCGTAAAGGGGGCAATCGCCAGCAAACAGGGCGAACTTGGGAATTTTGACCTTTTCCGGGGAGATTTTGATGGGCGCGGGGAAAGGGGACGGGCCCAAAAAATGTTCCTTGGTACCCCGGAATCCCCCGAGGCTCTTAAATTTAAAGAAACCCTCTATCCACGGCCAATTCCGCGCGGAGAAAGTGGTAGCCGGGTGTAAGGGGGACCTCTGATTCCATACTCTGCAACTTATGAAGAGACTTGGGGACATGTCGAACGCTTTAGAAAAATATAAAATACGACATCCACTTGATGTTTCGGTAAAAAGAGTTCAGGAGGTATGTTGGTCAAAGAAGGGGTTTCCACAAGAAAACCACTGGGGAAACCATGGTTGAGGGGGTCGGGGTGTGTTTTTTAAAAAGGGGGGTGAGGATATGGCGGCAAATATGTGTTCAAGAAGCTTGCAGTGCGGGTGAGAGAAAGGCCTTATTTCCTGCTGCGTCTTACCCCCTTCTTGTAACACAGGAACTTTGCACTCAGCAATCAACGGAGCTCCTGTGCTGAGGGAAAGCTGGAACATAGCGAAATAGCTGGGAAAGGGTTTGGCCTTCTTTCAGGATAAGGTTGGAATTTGGTCTTTTTCCAGAAGCCTAGGGGGTTGTAGCTCTCTGAGTAGTTTGCAGACACTTCGAACTGATAGGAGGGTGAATGTCTTCGTTCAATTTTTGCTGATCGGGGGGATGGGGTGTCGGGGGTTTTTTTTGTAATACAGACTTAACTGGTTAATAGGATCGCCCCTTCCCTTTTGTTGTCACTGAGATATAGAGATTTACACAGTATATTTTTTGCAAAGTGAAGATGATAACTGTTGTTTTATTACAATACATTATGGGGGTTTGAAACTGATAATGAGTTTTATTTAAAACAGAGATTGTCACACCCCATACTGACACTAACCTGCGACATAGAGACTCGAACATCCGCACGCGAAATATCGACTCCATTCACCAAAAAAGATCAAAGCAAAAATGTTTAATATCTCCCCTATGTTGTATAAAACAATTACAAGAGTTTTTTTTCGCTTTTGACTTCTTTGGTTTTTTCTTAAAACCGACAAACTAATACAAAAAGGGAAAAACAAAAATAAATATATATAAATATATATATAAATATATTATAAATAATAAATAAATATATATATATGTTAAAAAATTTTAAAAAGAAGGTTATTTAACATATTATTTAAAAAATGTTGCCCCCAAGGGGTCGAGCATTTTTAAAGCTTTTTGGCTTTTTAATTATATTCATCTAAAAATATATATATATAATTAATAAATATTATAAAATTTTAAATAAAAATTATATATATATAATTAAAGATATATAAATATTTAAAACAAAAAGAGGAATCTTACTTGTTTTAACTAACATTGCCCCCAAAGGGGGGTTGAGCACTTGAAAAATTTTTGTTTTAGGCATTTTAAATATATTACTATATATAATATATATGTATAAAAAATTTTTTCTGTTGTTTTTTTTCAATTTGTGATCTCCTCACCGAAAAAATCCAAAAATTTCCCATTCAACGCCTTATGGCTTTTTGTCCCACTTCATTTTAGGGTACCTGACAGTCCAAGATTTTCACGCCATCAAATCCAGCAGCCTCTTTACAAAAAGGGGCCTTTTTACAATTACAAAACACTGAGGCTCTTTGACATAAAAAAAAAAAAGAAATCAATTACAATTTTTTTTCCCCCTTTACGCTGATTAAACACCCTGTTACCGTTTATAAATGGGGTTTTTTTTCAGTCTTTTCCACTTGTTTACAAATACATCTAAAAAAGATACTACCCTTTTTAAAAACTTGGGCTTTTTTTTCTGCAAACATCTTAGGAAAAATAATTTTGTCTTTTGAGAGCAAGTATTCTTCCACCCACGAAAGCGGGGGTTACCAATTTTTAGGGGAAAAGGGGGTCAATCTGTCTGGCACCTCATTCTACCAGCCTCGGCTTTCGTTACTCTGATTACCAGTCACAAAAAAAGTTTCCCTCCTCTGAAAAAAGGGACAAAAAACATAATAATAAATGCACATTTTCTCACTCGGGTACGAACACCACCTACCGATGTGCCAACAAGGTACGATTTGGAAATCATTTTTAATTTGGGTTTTTTTTTTTTCAGAATTAAAAAACTTTTTTCGCCCACAAACGCCCGTGTTATCTGCACAAAACTCGCCAACACGAGTTCGGCAATGCAAAAACGGGATTAAAAATAACTTTTCCTTTTCTTTTTTTTTTAACTAACCCGCTGCTTCCTCCCTCCCTCCTCTCTCTCTCTCTCCTCTCTCTCCCCTCTCCTCCCTCTTTTCAGCTCTCCCTAATCTTCCCCCAAACGCTCTCTTTTCTCAAAAAACCCTTTTGATCGACGCTGGGGAAAAATGATCACGACAAAACCCTTTTCACAACAGTTAAACCCCTAGAAGACTCGAGTATAGTTAAATGGATAACAATAACGTTTTACGTGCCCTTCATTATCATGGCACCCCTTTTTGACAAGTATGAAAAATGAAAACGATAAAAAAGATTTATTGACTATACAGTTGAAGAGTTAAGACAAAACTAAGTTTTATTGACTTATATAAAAAAAAGGGAAAAAAAACGATAACTAATGATAATACTATACATATGAAGATTGACATAACTAATGATTTATACTATAAGTAAAAAGAATAAAAACATAAACTAATGTTTTATTACTATAGGGATGAAGAGTTAAGACGATACTAATGATTTATTGACTGAAATATAAGATTAAACGAAAACAATGATTTTATTGACTATATAGTATGAAGAGTTAAAAGTTTCTAATGATTTTTTACGTATAGTATGAAGATTTTTAATGATACTAAATTTTGACGTATAGTATGAAGTTTTTAATGAAACAATGATATTGACTTTACAGTATAAGATTTTTAAGATGTAACTTATGATTTTTTTGACTATACACATGAAGATTTTCAGATTTTGATGAAGATTCTTTTACATATGGTGAACATGAAAGATCACCATGATTAAATTTTATTCACCATGGAGTGAACAGTAACTAAACTATAACGCCGTTTATTTTCAAACGGGGGGAAAAGTGGTAGGTCCTGATCATTTATTTACAACCACTGTTTTTAAGAAAAGGTGGAATTTCGAGGGTACTGAATTTATTTACAGACGGGGAAAAGTAGAAGGTGACTGATGTTTTTATACAATACAGAAAAATACGATGGGACAAAATGATTAATTACAAACAGGGAAAGGAAAAAGGGTGACTGATGATTTAACAATACAGTAAAAAAGGGATGGGACTAATGATTAATTTAAAAAAACCGGCCCAGGGAGAAGGGACTGAATTTATAAAAATACATAGAAAATGGACGGGACGATGATTTATTTACAGACAGGAAAAGTGAAGACGGTTTTTGATGTTTATGCTGCACACAGAAAATGAGAAGGGTGACCGATGATTTATGCTGTACAGGAAATACTAGAGATTGTGACTGAAGTCATGGGTGCAGGGAAAAAGAGGAGAAGACTAACAAATTTATACAGTCAGAAAACGTGGGGATTGGGCAATTTAAATAAAACAGTAAGGGGGGACTAGGAGGAAAAGGGGGAAATTTTAATGGTGAAGAAAAAGGGGGAGTTTGTATTAAAACTCCCTTTTGGCTATAAACTTACCAGTCAGACAATACATTCACGGCAGTTATCTGCTCTGCCGGGGGCCGAAGTTTTTGGTGCTAATGCAGGATAAGACATCACGTGGTCCCCCAACCCATTTTCCGCCGTAGGGAGAACCATGTAAGTCCCCAAAACGCATTCATCGAGGCCTGCGCGCAAGGTAACCCCAAACCTTTGGGCGCAGCGGGAAGGAGGGGGGCTTTAGAGTCTGACATGGAAGTAAAAAATAGCCAAACAGGGAGTATAATACAAACCCCCATTTTGGCGCATAACGTACCATGTCCGACAATAGCAGAACATAGTAAAAGGAGGGGGCGAGTGCCCTATGGTTCCTGGGTTTTTACCCGTATGGAATTACCCCCCCAAAAAGGGAAACCCTTAGAACCATCACCCCGGCATGGCGGATGTCCCTCAAAAAAATTAAAAATAAGGGATTCCCCGAACGCCAAAGGCCCTCCAGGAGTGGCGCATGGGAAAAAGGTGCGGGAATGCGGCCGAATGGCCACCTCTGACCCTCAGGGGCCCGGGGGGAAAGACGGGGAGATCCTCGGATCCCGGGGGAATGGCAGTTCTACCGTCTTGGAGAGCCACCTAGAGCGTGCCACTGAGATTTTTTCGTTTACTGGGGTTGATGGAAATGAGAAGCGTCTTTGGAAACCGCCTGGGGCCGAGCGTTCCCATAGGGTTAGACATCGAAAAGGGGAAAAGGGGCTATGTCCAAAGGTGCGCCCCCTAGGTTCCCCCAGGGGGCGGAAGGGGGTGGGGAGGGACGGGCCGGGTTTCCTGGTTCTTGGGCTGGGAACTGGGGAAGGAACTTAAGAGAGAGGGAGCCGCTCTGGGGAAAGGGCAATGCTCGGGGGTCCCCGCAAGGGGCAGGATCTCCCTCGCCTCTCGGGAAGCAGGGCAGGGGGAAAGGGTGTCTTCATGGACAAAAGGGGTCGAAAGGAATGGAGGCAAAGGCCAAAGGGGGTTTATTGAGGACGTAAAGAACAGGAAGAGGCCCCAAAGGGGGAAAAACACGTCAGGGGAGGGGGCCTCCGAAAGAAGCCCCCTGGAGATCTCTCTGAGGGGAAATCATCTCAAAGGAAGGCCCGGGGCCATTTGGGGGATGGTCGTGCAGAGGCCGACCTTAGCCCGATGAGCTAGCAAGAGGGAAATTGGGACAGAATTTCCAATTTTGGGTGTTGGTGGGGCAATGTAGGGGCAGAATTGGCTTTGCCCATGAGACCCATTTCCCCATCTGCAGTCAAAAGGGACCCCCTGCCCTGCGAGAGGACATGGGGCTAGGTCTGGGGGTTTGAGAGGCCCGGCGATGGAGAGGGTATGAGGACGGAACGGGGCCTGTCCGTCGAGAGGGGGATTGGAAGTTCGCACCGGGCTGACACAAACCAGGTGGAGGGAAGAACCGGGGGGTTGGCGTGAGGGGGGCCCAACGGGGTTGCCTGAGCATGTCCCACCTGGGGGTTCAACTGGAGGGGGGTTCGGAGGAGGGACTTTAGGTCCGGAACCGACTGTGGGGGCCCCCATGGGGCTATGAAAAGAGCCTGGGGCTCTCGAGCTCGCCTTCCATCACCTTGGGAGGACGGAAGGGGGGGAAAGGGGTAAGCTATGAGGCCGGGCCAAGGAAGGGCAGGGGGTCGATGCGAAGCCCGGGGGGTTTCCGGGGCCGGGACACAAACACGGCAACGAGGTTGAACCGGGGGGCAAAGGTCGATCATTGGGTGAACCAATGTTCCCACACGGTTGAAAGGGTAGCCGGGGGAGGGTCCATTCCGTGTGGGGACAGACTTGATCGGCCTGAGAAGGCTCCAGGGTGTTTTGGGGTCCGCTTTTGTCGCGCGGAGGGGGACCCCCCCCTGTGACACCACGGAGGAGGCCTCTGTACGGGGAGAGGCCGAGGAGTGTGCCCCCCCCCCCCCCCCCCCCTTTTGAGTAACAAGCACCGAAGTGTTTCCGTGAAAAGGAGAACAAATCGGGGGGGCGCTATGGACTAACTGGAGGGGGCGAGTCGACCGCCTCCAGTTTCCAAAAATGTTGATGTGAAGACGCCAGTCAAGGATCCCAAACCCCCCACGTGACGCTCTCCAGATGGCCCCCCAGCCCGAGTTGGAGGCTCTGTGAAAAGTTCCAGGGCCTGGGGTGGAGGAGGGGAACTCCGGGGGCCAGGGGGGAGGGCTGAGCCCCCCTTCCGTGGCCCAAACAACCCAACCCTAGGGGGGGGACGGCGGTTCCAGCTGTCGTTGTCTGGGACCAAAGACGGCGGAACTCCCTCTGAAGCGCGCTTTGGAACTCTGCCTAGGGAAGAGAGGGAAAAGGGACTCCCATCCCTAGGAGGGAGGAAAGGTCCTTGCCGAAGTGAGGGGAGAGAGGGGAAGGGGGAAAAGAGATCCACTAGGCAGCGGACCTCTCCGGGGTCGGGAGCTACCATGGAGGTGGTTCGAAGCTCATCCCCGGGAAAGGGAATCTGACTGGGCGAGAGCTCGCATTTTTGGGGGTTGGTGACAACCCCAGAGAGGAGCAAAGCGAAGTAGCTTTAGGGGTGGGATTGGGCAGGCCTGAGAGGGGCCAGGGCGAGCCGTCGTCGAGGGAGACAAAAAGGGAATGTCCTCCTGTCTGGCAAGGGGGGGGCCCTCTCCTTACTACCTTTTGTGAAAGGAAGGGACCAGGGAGAGTCCGAATGGGAGGGGGCCTTGAAATTTAAAAACCCGGGGGCCCCGCCGACGAAAAAGGTATCGTCTGTGGAGGTGGATGAGACTGGAAGAACATCTTTGAGACTTCGAGGTGGCCCATCCAGATGGGGAGGGGTCCCTGATCTGGGCCGGGGTCTCCACTTGAATCGGGGTTTCCTGAGGAAAACTGTTGAAGGGGAAAAAGGTCGAGGATGGGCCTCCACCGCCCGAGGCCTTTGGGGGCAAAAAAGAGGAAGTAAAAAACCCCGGGGGTTGGGGTGGGGTACCTCGGGGATGGCGCCCCGCGGAGAAGCTCCTCGATTTCCCGGGGAAGGGCCTCCCCTGGCGGGAGGTGGGTCGCCGGGGAAAAAAAAGGAGGGGGGACAGGAGGGGAGGCGTTATGTCCCAGGGTAGACGAACCCATCCTCAAACAGAAACCCCCAGGGGTTGAGACCCCATGGCCCCCCACTGGGGGGCGGCCGGGACAGAAAGCCGCCAGGGGGGGAGAGGGCGAGGTTTGGGCGGAAGACTGACATGTCCCCCCCCTCGAAGGTGGTCCCCTTCACCCCCGGGGCCGGCCTGTTTTGGGCCAACCCAAAATTTTGTTTGGGGTTTTTTTCGGTTTTGGGGGTAGGGGGGTTTGGCGGGGCCTCGAGGGACCTGCTTGGGAGGGCTGGGTCGGCTGTGGTAAAGGCCTGACAAAGAAGGTCTAGAAGGGCGGTGCTGACGAGGGTTTGTGGTCCAAAAGAAGCGGCCTGTTTGCGCTCCTCGACGGCATGGGAAATGACCGCAGAGGAAATCGCCGAAAAGCACTGCTCCTGACCCGGAATGCACGTAAGGGCCCCCTTAGCGCTGGGGGGATGGGCCGTGATAGCAGGGCGTCTCCCCTGCCAGAAGGCTTAAAAAATGACCCTGGGTGCCGTCCGCCGCAGCCCCAAGGTGGTGCGCATCTTTTTGACAAGAAAACGCCTAAGGGGGCCCTCAAACAGGCTTTGGGGCCTGCCTCAGTGTCGCCCGGGTCTGAAGGGCGCTGAAAACAAGCCCCCTCATTTGGCCGAATTCCTCCGCTCGTGTAGGGAAAAGTCAAGAAGGCATGCCCCCGGTGGGTGCGAATGCCAAACTCTGGGGATCTGTCCCACCTGTCAGGGTTTGATAGAAAGAAGGTGGGTGTGGAGGGGGGCGGTTGAGTAGCCGGGTCAGCCGGGAAAAAGGCAATCTCCCTGGTGGGCCGGGTTGGCAAAAAGAGAGAAAAGCGAGGGGGCCGACGCGGGTCCTTTAGGTACTCCTATTGGGGGCCCCTTGGGGCGAAAAAAAGTCAGTCCCCGGGGGAACGGCATTGTACCCCTGGCGAGGGAGGCCGACCCGCCCAACAAAGAGTGATGGCTGGGGGGCGGCTTTCCTTTACCCGGACGCTGGGGAGGGGGACCCATGAAACGGGAAAGGGCAAGATGTTTTTAGAGGGAGGGGGTTCCCTAACAACAAGATCAGGGCCAGCTCTCCAAAATGGGAAAATCCCCAAATGGGGGGGAATTCCTCAAACCCCTCCTCCAATTGGGGTCATTCTGATGTGAAGGGGAGTTCAGGGCCACCTTCGGAAGGGCCCGTCAGGGGTGCGGGGAGTCGTGAACTCGTTGGGAAAAAGGGAAAACGAACGACTCCCCGGGGTTCCGAATCGGGGTAAAACTAGGGGGCTGCAGACGGACAGCGCCCGGAGGAATGGGGCCCCCGGGCATCCACCGGAGGCCGGAGCCACATGAGGCCAAAATGGAGTCAGGGGAAAAGTCCGACTAAGCCACTGATTCCCCTCGGGGGAATAAACCAACCGTCCCCGGGGGGAAAGGAGGGCTGTGGGGGCCCAGAGGCAAATCTCCCCGGGACCCGGGTAACCCGCGCACCCCGGGAAGCATGCCTCCGCCCTCCCCCGGGGGGGGTCCGCACCGCCCCTTGCTGGCAGAGGGGTCGGGGTTTACGATCGCCCACCTCCTGGCCGTGGGGTAGCGGGCGGGATGGCGAGACCGCGTAAAACCAAAGGGGCGAGGGGGTTACCCCTGCCCGCTGGTCACCTCCCTCCTGAGGAACGGGGCCGCGGACGTTTCCCAATAGGGAGGGAAGAAACGGCCCCCAAGTCCGTACCCCAGGGAGTTGAGACGATCGATCGGGGTGGTTCGACCGTCGGGGTGAGGCGCAGATCCGAGCTACTCATGCCTGCGTACCTGACCCGGGATTGTGGTCAGGGGGGGTTTCCACCGAAGCTGGCCACATTTCCCCCCACCGATGTTTACGGCCCTCGTGCCGGGCGTGGCTGAACCCGGACCCGGTTTGGGGGGGGGCGTCCGAGACTGTGTGACGTTTTTGGAGGGCTAGCGTCACAATCCAAAAGATCGGGGGACGTGCGGTGATTCCTCCCCCAGTCGCCACCCGTGCCGGGCCGGGGATCGGCAAGGTCCCCCGGGGCCCATGATCGCCGGACCGGCATGTTGGGAGAGGGGCTCCTTAAACCGGTCGAAGTCAACACGAACCAGTCAGGGAACTGAAGATTAGAACGGGAAGGCCTTTCATGGGAGCCTTTCCCTTTAGGATTTTTGGGGTTAGGGAAGGAAG
Organism: Conus ventricosus; assembly: GCA_018398815.1. NCBI lineage: Eukaryota > Metazoa > Mollusca > Gastropoda > Neogastropoda > Conidae > Conus > Conus ventricosus. The sequence goes on from CM031597.1 coordinate 8,180,731, forward strand.
CAAAGAAAAACAGTCGGCAATGACTCCATTGTTTTATCCGACGGGGCGACGTTGGGCTCGATCGCGACGATCGGTATCCGCCGGGCGGGGAGAGGGGAAACGGGAAAGATGGTCGCGCGCCCCCCGCACAACCCTCCTCTACACCGACCGTACGCTCATCGTGTGCTGACGGTTTTTCCCGGGAATCACACACCCCCCTCCGGTGTAAAAGCGACGCCGAAGAGTGGAGCGCCTCGACCGTTAGGTCCCTTTACCATGTTGGGCACTGGGGGTGGGGGAAAAAACACGGGAACGCACGATCGCAAAGGGGGGACAAAGATGATTTAGGGGTAAAAGGGGCCCAAACCCAAATCGGAGAGACACGAAATTGTATTAAATGCAACGAGAAGTCAGTGAGAGATCGAGGCAGGCGATCGTAAGTGACGCGGTTTGGGCCCGGTCCCAAAAAAAAAATGGCGAACGCCGGGGGGGGAAGAAAAAGGAAACCGAGTGGGGCTACTGAAAGTTTGGCGAAAAGGGATCCAAAAGGAAGGAGAAGGGGCCGAGAAATTTTTAAACAAAGGGGCCGAAAAAACCAAAACTGGGGGGAAAAGGGGGAAACGGCGATGGATTTCCGACTTTCGAAGATCGAAAGCCCGAATGAAAATCGCAAGTGCCAAACAAAGGGAAAGGCGAGGAGGCGTGGTTAAAAAAATGAAAAAAAGCACACCAAACCAAAGCCCCACCGGGGTTTAAGAATGAAAAGGGTGAAGCGCCAAGCCCAGCAAAAAACAAAAAAGCAAACACAAGGCTTCTAAACACAACGGGAAAAGAGAAGGCGAAAGAGCACAAGACTTATCTTTCTTGGGCCAGGGCCCAGAGAGAATGACGTATGGGGGACTTACCGGCTTCTCCCACGGCGGAAAATGGGTTGGGGGCCCCCGTGACTGTCTTATCACTGCATTAGCCACCAAAAAATTTGGCCTGGCAAGCAACTAACGCCGTGAAGCTATTTTCTGACAGGTAAAATAAAAACCCCAAAAAATTTGATTTGAAATGATGATTTTTTTATAGTAAGGGAAAAGTAATGAAGGGACGAAGGTTTTTGTTTTTAAAAAAGTCGGTGCACTGCGTGCGGACAATCCATATACCTGCACCAAATGGGTAAATCCCCGTTACGGGAGCCCATGACAAATAGATCCTGGGAACTCTGGACCCGGTCATGCCTGCACTTGTCCCGGTCAGACACAGCTGGACGACAGATGACGTTTGCTGGGTCCTTTCGGCACGAACAATGCTGACATCGTCGGCCTTACATTCAAACATTGGACAAAG
>CM031597.1:8183374-8213374 GCA_018398815.1 Conus ventricosus
CGCATCGCATGTGTTCCGAGATACCCAAAATTAAAACGTGCGCACAGCAGTCTGTCATTGCTGAATCAACACAAATGTTACGTTAATGAACTAATAGTTTTGAACTGTTCACAATTTTGAAATTTATGGAAAGAAATAATATTTATCATTTTCATTTTAATTGGTTTTGTAGGTGTTCATGTTCTAATCAGTGTGATACTTGTGATTCTAAACACCCGAAGATTGGTCAGCCAATAGCCTTGCAAAGAAGGTTTGGAGCGCCTAGTAAATGCATTTTTTTTCTGTTCAGGATGCCTTACATAAACTGAAGATTTCCTTCAACAAAGAGTTTGACGAGCTGTTTCTGAGGAAAGAGCAGGAAATTGCCAGAATCCAGGAGAAGAACAAACGCATCGCCCAGATCTTCCGTAGTTTGGACAGAGCAGACAGCGTCTTCCAGCCAGTCTTCAGCCAGGACGAAAAACCGGAACAACTGTTTGTTGTCGAGGATCATGAGGTAGGTCACCACGAGAGGTTCCACATACTGCTGTCACTGTCAGAGGTTTACATGGCAGTAGGTCACTAGTGGAGGTTTACATGGCAGTAGGTCACTAGTGGAGGTTCCACAGACTGCTGTCACGATCAGAGGTTTACATGGCAGTAGGTCACTATCAGAGGTTTACATGGCAGTAGGTCACCACGACGGGTTCCACACACTGCTGTCACTATCAGAAGTTTACATGTCAGTAGGTCATTATCAGAGATTTGCATGGCAGTAGGTCACCATGAGAGGATCCATACACCGTTGTCACTATCAAGGTTTACATGGCAGTAGGTCACCATGAGAGGATCCATACACCGTTGTCACTATCAGAGGTTTACATGGCAGTAGGTCACCACGACAGGTTCCACACACTGCTGTCACTATCAGAGGTTTACATGGCAGTAGGTCATTATCAGAGATTTGCATGGCAGTAGGTCACCATGAGAGATCCATACACCGTTGTCACTATCAAGGTTTACATGGCAGTAGGTCACCATGAGAGGATCCATACACCGTTGTCACTATCAGAGGTTTACATGGAGTAGGTCACCACGAGCGGTTCCACACACTACTGTCACTATCAGAGGTTTACAGGGCAATAGGTCACTATCAGAGGTTACATGGCAATAGGTCACCATGAGAATCCCACACACTGCTGTGACAGAGGTCTGCATGGTGGCAGGCTCATGAGGAGTGTCGTTGGAGGGATGGGCATCAATCCACACACTGCTGTGACAGAGGTCTGCATGGTGGCAGGCTCGTGAGGAGTGTCGTTGGAGGGATGGGCATCAATCCACACACTGCTGTGACAGAGGTCTGCATGGTGGCAGGCTCATGATGATTGTCTTTGGGAGGGATGGGGCATCAATTCTTGGGCCGGGGTACCCTCACTCAGTGACTGACTCTGAGACCAACCAGTCATTGTTATCAGGGCTGACTCTGAGACTAATAATTCATTGTTATCAGTGATGTCATTGTTATGAGTGACTGACTCTGAGACTAACCAGTCATTGTTATGAGTGACTGACTCTGAGACTAACCAGTCATTGTTATAAGTGACTGACTCTGAGACTAACCAGTCATTGTTATCAGTGACTGACTCTAAGACTAGCCAGTCATTGTTATCAGTGACTGACTCTGAGACTAACCAGTCATTGTTATGAGTGACTGACTCTGAGACTAACCAGTCATTGTTATGAGTGACTGACTCTGAGACTAACCAGTCATTGTTATCAGTGACTGACTCTGAGACTAGCCAGTCATTGTTATCAGTGATGTCAATGTTATCAGTGACTGACTCTAAGACTAGCCAGTCATTGTTACCATGACTGACTCTGAGACTAAACAGCCATTGTTATCAGTGATGTCATTGTCATCAGTGACTGACTCTGACACTAACCAGTCATTGTTATCAGTGACTGACTCTGAGACTAACCAGTCATTGTTATCAGTGACTGACTCTGAGATTAACCAGTCATTGTTATCAGTGACTGACTCTGAGACTAACCAGTCATTGTTATCAGTGATGTCATTGTTATCAGTGACTGACTCTGAGTCTAACCAGTCATTGTTATCAGTGACTGACTCTGAGACTAACCAGTCATTGTTATCAGTGACTGACTCTGAGACTAACCAGTCATTATTATCAGTGACTGACTCTAAGACTAACCAGTCATTGTTATCACTGACTGACTCTGAGACTAACCAGTCATTGTTATCAGTGACTGACTCTGAGACTAACCAGTCATTGTTATCATTGACTGACTCTGAGACTAACCAGTCATTGTTATCAGTGACTGACTGTGAGACTAACCAGTCATTGTTATCAGTGACTGACTCTGAGACTAACCAGACATTGTTATCATTGACTGACTCTGAGACTAACTAGTCATTGTTATCATTGACTGACTCTGAGACTAACCAGCCATTGTTATCAGTGACTGACTCTGACACTAACCAGCCATTGTTATCAGTGATGTCATTGTTATCAGTGACTGACTCGACGACTAACCAGCCATTGTTATCAGTGACTGACTCTGAGACTAACCAGTCATTGTTATCAGTGATGTCATTGTCATCAGTAACTGACTCTGAGACTAACAAGTCATTGTTATCAGTGACTGACTCTGAGACTAACCAGCCATTGTTATCAGTGACTGACTCTGAGACTAACCAGTCATTGTTATCAGTGATGTCATTGTTATCAGTGATGTCATTGTCATCAGTGACTGACTCTGACACTAACCAGTCAGTGTTATCAGTGACTGACTCTGAGACTAACCAGCCATTGTTATCAGTGACTGACTCTGAGACTAACCAGTCATTGTTATCAGTGATGTCCTTGTTATCAGTGACTGACTCTGAGACTAACCAGTCATTTTCATCAGTGACTGACTCTGAGACTAACCAGTCATTGTTATCAGCAACTGACTCTGAGACTAACCAGTCATTGTTATCAGTGATGTCATTGTTATCAGTGACTGACTCTGAGACTAACCAGCCATTGTCAGTGACTGACTCTGAGACTAACCAGTCATTGTTATCAGTGATGTCATTGTCATCAGTGACTGACTCTGAGACTAACCAGACTTTGTTATCAGTGACTAACTCTGAGACTAACCAGTCATTGTTATCATTGACTGACTCTGAGACTAACCAGCCATTGTTATCAGTGATGTCATTGTTATCAGTGACTGACTCTGAGACTAACCAGTCATTGTTATCAGTGACTGACTCTGAGACTAACCAGTCATTGTTATCAGTGACTGACTCTGAGACCAACCAGTCATTGTTATCATTGACTGACTCTGAGACTAACCCGCCATTGTTATCAGTGATGTCATTGTTATCAGTGACTGACTCTGAGACTAACCAGTCATTGTTATCAGTGACTGACTCTGAGACTAACCAGTCATTGTTATCAGTGACTGACTCTAAGACTAACCAGTCATTGTTATCATTGACTGACTCTGAGACTAACCAGCCATTGTTATCAGTGATGTCATTGTTATCAGTGACTGACTCTGAGACTAACCTGTCATTGTTATCAGTGACTGACTCTGAGACTAACCAGTCATTGTTATCATTGACTGACTCTGAAACTAACCAGCCATTGTTATCATTTACTGACTCTAAGACTAACCAGCCATTGTTATCAGTAACTGACTCTGAGACTAACCAGTCATTGTTATCAGTGATGTCATTGTTATCAGTGACTGACTCTGAGACTAACCAGTCATTGTTATCAGTGACTGACTCTGAGACTAACCAGTCATTGTTATCAGTGATGTCATTGTCATCAGTGACTGACTCTGAGACTAACCAGTCATTGTCATCAGTGACTGACTCTGAGACTAACCAGTCTTTGTTATCAGTGATGACATTGTCATCAGTGACTGACTCTGAGACTAACCAGTCATTTTTATCATTGACTGAATCTGAGACTAACCAGCCATTGTTATCATTGACTGACTTTGAGACTAACCAGCCATTGTTATCAGTGATGTCATTGTCATCAGTGACTGACTCTGAAACTAACCAGTCTTTGTTATCAGTGACTGACTCTAAGACTAACCAGTCATTGTTATCAGTGATGTCATTGTCATCAGTGAGAGTAACCAGTCTTTGTTATCAGTGACTGACTCTGAGACTAACCAGTCATTGTTATCAGTGACTGACTCTGAGACTAACCAGTCATTATTATCAGTGACTGACTCTGAGACTAACCAGTCATTGTTATGAGTGACTGACTCTGAGACTACCAATTCATTGTTATGAGTCACTGACTCTGAGACTAACCAGTCATTGTTATCAGTGACTGACTCAGAGACTAACCAGTCATTGTTATCAGTGACTGACTCTGAGACTAACCAGTCATTGTTATCAGTGACTGACTCTGACACTAACCAGTGATTGTTATGAGTCACTGACTCTGAGACTAACCAGCCATTGTTATCAGTGACTGACTCTGAGACTAACCAGTCATTGTTATCAGTGACTGACTCTGAGACTAACCAATCATTGTTATGAGTCACTGACTCTGAGACTAACTACCCATTGTTATCAGTGACTGACTCTGAGACTAACCAGCCATTGTTATCAGTGATGTCATTGTCATCAGTGACTGACTCTGAGACTAACCAGTCATTGTTATCATTGACTGACTCTGAGACTAACCAGTCATTGTTATCATTGACTGACTCTAAGACTAACCAGTCTTTGTTATCATTGACTGACTCTGAGACTAACCAGCCATTGTTATCAGTGATGTCACTGTTATCAGTGACTGACTCTGAGACTAACCAGTCATTGTTTCATTGACTGACCCTGAGACTAACCAGTCATTGTTATCATTGACTGACTCTGAGACTAACCAGCCATTGTTATCAGTGACTGACTCTGAGACTAACCAGCCATTGTTATCAGTGACTGACTCTGAGACTAACCAGTCATTGTTATCAGTGATGCCATTGTTATCAGTGACTGACTCTGAGACTAACCAGTCATTGTTATGAGTGATGCCATTGTTATCAGTGACTGACTCTGAGACTAACCAGTCATTGTTATCAGTGATGTCATTGTTATCAGTGACTGACTCTAAGACTAACCAGCCATTGTTATCATTGACTGACTCTGAGACTAACCAGTCATTGTTATCAGTGATGCCATTGTTATCAGTGACTGACTCTGAGACTAAGCAGCATTGTTATCAGTGATGTCATTGTTATCAGTGACTGACTCTGAGACTAACCAGCCATTGTTATCATTGACTGACTCTGAGACTAACCAGTCATTGTTATCAGCACTGACTCTGAGACTAACCAGTCATTGTTATCAGTGATGTCATTGTTATGAGTCACTGACTCTAAGACTAACCAGTCATTGTTATGAGTCACTGACTCTGAGACTAACCAGTCATTGTTATCAGTGACTGACTCTGAGACAAAACCAGTCTTTGTTATCATTGACTGAATCTGAGACTAACCAGTCATTGTTATCAGTGACTGACTCTGAGACTAACCAGTCATTGTTATCAGTGATGTCATTGTCATCAGTGACTGACTCTGAAACTAACCAGTCATTGTTATCAGTGACTGTCTCTGAGACTAACCAGTCATTGTTATCAGTGACTGAGTCTGAGACTAACCAGTCATTGTTATCAGTGATGTCATTGTCATCAGTGACTGACTCTGACAATAACCAGTCATTGTTATCAGTGACTGACTCTGAGACTAACCAGTCATTGTTATCAGTGATGTCATTGTTATCAGTGACTGACTCTGAGACTAACCAGTCATTGTTGTCAGTGACTGACTCTGAGACTAATCAGTCATTGTTATCATTGACTGCCTCTGAGACTAACCAGTCATTGTTATCAGTGACTGACTCTGAGACTAACCATTCATTGTTATCAGTGACTGACTCTGAGACTAACCAGTCATTGTTATCAGTGACTGACTCTGAGACTAACCAGTCATTGTTATCATTGACTGACTCTAAGACTAACCAGTCATTGTTATCATTGACTGACTCTGAGACTAACCAGTCATTGTTATGAGTCACTGACTCTGAGACTAACCAGTCATTGTTATGAGTGACTGACTCTGAGACTAACCAGTCATTGTTATGAGTCACTGACTCTAAGACTAACCAGTCATTGTTATGAGTCACTGACTCTGAGACTAACCAGTCATTGTTATCAGTGACTGACTCTAAGACTAACCAGTCATTGTTATCAGTGACTGACTCTAAGACTAACCAGTCATTGTTGTCATGATGTCATTGTTATCAGTAACGGACTCTAAGACTAACCAGTCATTGTCATCAGTAGGGTATTTTAAAAATAAGCGAAATGAGCGGACTGGTATTGGCTAGAATTTAGTTAAGAGTTTTAGACAATGTTTATACATACATGCATACATACATACATACATACATACATACATACATACATACATACATACATACATTCTTGCATGCATGCAAGCGTACATACTTACATGCATATACTTACATTCGTACATACATACACACACATACATACGTACGTACGTACACACACACACATATACATATATATGGATATATGTATGTGCGTACATACGCACATACATACATGCATACATACATACTTACATTCGTACATACGTACGTACATACATACATACATACATACATACATACATTTTTTGCTTACATTTATACATACATACATACATACACACACATACATACATATATACATACATACATATATACAGACAGACGGACAGACAGACATGAATGCATGCATACATACATACATACATACACACATACATACATACATACACACATACATACATACATACATACATACATATGCATACATATGGACATACGTACATACATACATACACACACATATGCATACATATGGACATACGTATGTGCGTACGTACGTACGCACATACATACATACATGCATACATGCATACATACATACATACATACATACATACATACATACATACATACATACATACACACATGTATACACACACACATACATACATACATACATACATACATACATACATACATACATACATACATACTTACATTCGTACATACGTACTTACATACATTCATGCATGCATACGTACGTACGTACATACATACATACATACATACATACATACATACATACATACATACATACATACATACATACATATCAACGGGTTTTTTTTTATTGCAAACTTTGTGATAACTACAATTATGCAACCTTGTCCATAAACGTTCAAAACACCAACAACAGCACTGTAATAGAAATTCAATATCCACGCACACTGTTCTCTCTCTCTCTCTCTCTCTCTCTCTCTCTCTCTCTCTCTCTCTCTCTCTCTCTCTCTCTCTCTCCCACCCCCCCTGCCTCCCCCCCATTATTTCTCATTTTTTATTTACATAGCATTTGCTCCGAAACTCACTGCCTCATGTTTTGTTTTTTGTTTTTTTAAACGAGTGTGTGTGTGTGTGTGTGTGTGGTGTGTGTGTGTGTGTGTGTGTGTGTGTGTGCGTGCGAACGCGCGTCTGATGTGTGTGTTTGTGGGCGGGGGGGGGGGGGTCTATTTAAGTGGGGTAGAGGGAGGTGGTCTTATGAAAGTAAGTATTTGTAATAAAATCACACAGTCGTGGTCCAGAAAGTATGTTTTAAAAGAGTAACATTTTTATTTTTCTTGCCCCCCCCTCCTTTTTTTTTCTCTCTCTCTCACTCTCTCTCTCTCTCTCTCTCTCTCTCTCTCTCTCTCTCTCTCTCTCTCTCTCTCTCTCTCTCTCTCTCTTTCCCCTTATTCTTCTGTATTCATCTCGCGTTCTCATTGTCAGTGAGTCCATTTTTCTCTCTTCTTTTCTTTGCATGGATTTAGGACTCTTGCCTGTTCCTGAGGAACTGTCGTCTCACCCAAACACGCCTTGACCCAATCATTACTGACATACTCAAATATTTTGCCAGTTTTTTGCTCCAATATTTGGACAAACCGAGCAGGCAAAGGCCTGGAACCACATGTTTGTGGACAATTCCTAATGACCCAATAACGATAATGATAACTTTTGTATCAAACCCTCCCTCACTCAATGAAAAACAAAGAGGCATGTATTTTTGAAACTTTTCTTCATAGCATAACTGAAGAAATGGATCAAAGGGGTTGGAAATGTCGACAATGAAAGCCTTTGAGTTGCTATGATCAATGAGACAAAGGTCAGGTTTATACTGATTTGCGTTGTTGTAAACGGGCACAATGCAGTTGTGAAACACTTCAACAGATTCAGTCACTACATGTTTTTGAAGTTCCTTTTTGACAATGCCCACACACCTATCATGCCTCTGAGTGTACAGGCCTTTTAAGGCCCGACAACCATTCAGAGCATGCGAAACTGTGTCTGTGTGAAATGCACAAAGAGAACAATGGTTTGGATACGTGTGTGGGTAGTACGTATGACACCGGCGTTAGTTTCGAGCAGCTGGAGCCGTCCTTTTGAAACAAATCTGGTCAGGTGGTCGTTTATGTTGGGGTTGATGAGATGGCCAGCTGACTGCTTCATGTCTGTTGATGGAATGCTGTCGCGGAAAAGTCTTCCCTGTTGTTGAAGGCCTTGAACGTGCTGCAGATACTTGTCCATCTCCATTCTCTTGATGGCGCTGAATACCATCCTCTGATGCTGGAAGCACGATTCCAAATAAGTCGCCTTGGTCATCGTAATCGAGTTTCAACTTAAGACGCACGCACAATTCGTTCAGTTCTACAAACGAAGAACGGGACCAATGGATTCTGCTATTTTTCCTTCAGTGTCCTTCATTGTCTGTTGCGTAGCTTCCAAAATTTTCTTCATCTTGTTCTGCTCTTGGGATTTTCCTTTTCTCCATGTGAAGATGAAAGCTGTTGCGTGCAATCAATCTGACATGTTGATCGTCACTGTTTAACACAGATAATAGAAAGGACACTCGTTTTGCGTAGTACATTGTACTGGGTTTCAGAAGTCCTAGTCCACCTTGATTTCTGGGTAAGAACATGTGAGCACGATTAGTAGACGTGTTGAACTTGAGATGGGATAGAACAAATTCAACTATTTGATCTTCTAATGTTTTCAATTGCTTTTCCGAAAACTTCATGTTACTGTAGTAAAAGTTCAGTTTTGATGAAGCAATCACATTCACGACGTCGATTATTTTGCACAACGATAGTGGAGAAATCGATTTTTTCCAACACTGCCTGGAATTCTTCAAAAATCTGTGAGATCTGGTCTTTGTCCGATGTTGCTGTCAAATTGGTCTGAAAGCCAAGGTAGGGGTATGGTCTGTCTTTTTCTAACTTTGGTAGATCTTCTCCTTACATACATACATACATACATACATACATACATACATACATACATACATACATACATACATACATACATACGTACGCATACTGAACAGTAGACCACTCAGACTATTGACACCTTTTGACGTCCCTTGTAAGGTACCTTTTGACGTCCCTTGCAACCTTACATGGATTCTCAAGCATAGACTCAGAGGTTTTCTCCTACATTCCATACTGTTCTTTACCGCCCTTTCTTTTCGTTCTACTTTTCTACCCTTCGCTGGAGTGCTGTTGGATTCTGTTTTTGAATCCTTGGTGGTGAGAACATCCACGGTGGTAAATCTCCAAGTTCTATGCTGTCTCCACTGTTGGATTGTGTTTCTGAATCTTTGGCGGTGAGAACACCACAGAATTTTACACGGTGGTAAATCTCCAAGTTCTATGCTGTCTCCACTGTTGGATTGTGTTTCTGAATCCTTGGTGGTGAGAACACCACAGAACTATACACGGTGGTAAATCCCCAAGTTCTATGCTGTCTCCACTGTTGGATTGTGTTTCTGAATCCTTGGTGGTGAGAACACCACAGAGTTATACCCGGTGGTATATCCCCAAGTTCTGTGCTGTCTCCACTGTTGAATTGTGTTTCTGAATCCTTGGTGGTGAGAACCCCACAGAGTTATAACCGGTGGTATAACCCCAAGTTCTGTGCTGTCTCCACTGCTCGCCAGTTCTGCGCGTGTCACAGCACGTAATGGCTGCTGTCGCCCTACACTCAGCTACAGGCGCTCCTCCAACCTCCTCCACCTCCTACCGCCCCCTTCCCCCCCCCCCCCCCCCCCCCCCCTCCCCGCATGTCGACTCACAGTGGCTCCTTGGTTCTAGTGACAACCTTGAATCCTGTAGTGAATATTCCTTCCACATTCAGATCCATCTCGCTGGAACTGCTCCTGGTCTTGAACACACCTCGTTGCTTCATTCTGTGAAAACTGGCTTGAGCACGCACCGTTAAAGGCTGCTTGTTGATACCACACACTCTGTTATAACATGCAGATTTCAGAGCATACACTCTGTGTGCGTGCGTGTGTGTATGAGTGCGCGCGCTCACGTGTGTGTGTGTGTGTGTGTGTGTGTGTGTGTGTGTGTGTGTGTGTGTGTGTGTGTGTGTGTGTGTGTGTTGTGTATATATTTTATATATCTTTTTTTTTTCACAGGTAAAATTTTCGTTGCCCGCAGAATTGTCCCCATCTAATAGCGCTACTTTAATCACAGTTGATCACAGATTGTCCCCACCTAATAGCGCTACTTTAATCACAATTGATCACAGAATTGTTCCATCTCATAACGCTGCTTTAATCACAGTTGATCACAGAATTGTTCCCATCTAATAGCGCTACTTTAATCACAGTTGATCACAGAATTGTCGCCATCTGATAACGCTACTTTAATCACAGTTGATCACAGAATTGTCCCATCTAATAACGCTATTTTAAATCACAGTTGATCACAGAATTCTCCCAGCTGTTAACTTCATCTTCAGCTATTAACCCAGCAAGCCTGATATACATTCATACACACTCCACCCCCACCCCACCCCCACCCCCTCCCGGCTACTAACTCTGCAGCGCTGTCTAACACAGAATTGTCCCAGCTATATCTTCATCATAGTAGGATACAGCATTGTCCTCAGCAATGATCTCCATGTTCAGTACATCATTGTCCTCAGCCATGATCTCCCTGTTCAGTACAGCATTGTCCTCAGCCATGATCTCCATGTTCAGTACAGCATTGTCCTCAGCCATGATCTGTATGTTCAGTACAGTATGATACTGCATTGTCTTCAGCCATGATCTCTGTTCAGTACAGCATTGTCTTCAGCCATGATCTGTATGTTCAGTACAGCATTATCCTCAGCCATGATCTCCGTTTTCAGTACAGACTGATACAGCATTGTCCTCAGCGATGATCTGCATGTTAAGTACAGTTGATACAGCATTGTCCTCAGCCATGATCTCTATGTTCAGTAAAGCATTGTCCTCAGCCATGATCCGTATGTTCAGTAAAGCATTGTCCTCAGCCATGATCTCTGTGTTCAGTACAGCATTGTCCTCAGCCATGATCTGTATGTTCAGTACAGTATGATACAGCATTGTCTTCAGCCATGATCTCTCTGTTCAGTACAGCATTGTCTTCAGCCATGATCTGTATGTTCAGTACAGCATTGTCTTAAGCCATGATCTCTATGTTCAGTACAGCATTGTTCTCGGCCATGATCTCTATGTTCAGTACAGCATTGTCCTCACCCATGATCTCCATGTTCAGTAAAGCATTGTCTCAGCTATGATCTCCTTGTTCAGAAACAGCATTGTCTCAGCCATGATCTCCATGTTCAGTACAGCGTTGTCCTGGGCCATGACCTCTGTGTTCAGTACAGCATTGTCCTCAGCCATGATCTCCATGTTCAGTAAAGCATTGTCCTCAGCCATGATCTCTATGTTCAGTACAGCATTGTCCTCAGCCATGATCTCATGTTCAGTACAGTCTGATACAGCATTGTCCCCAGCCATGATCTCTATGTTCATGTACAGATTGATACAGCATTGTCCCCAGCCATGATCTCTATATTCAGTACAATCTGATACAGCATTGTCCCCAGCCATGATCTCTATGTTCAGTGCAGCATTATCCCCAACCATGATGTCTATGTTCAGTACAGCAGTGTCCTCAGCCATAATCTCTATGTTCAGTACAGTCTGATACAGCATTGTCCTCACCCATGATCTCCATGTTCAGTACGGTCTGATACAGCATTGTCCTCAGCCATAATCTCTATGTTCAGTACAGTCTGATACAGCATTGTCCCCAGCCATGATCTCCATCTTCAGTACAGTCTGATGCAGCATTGTCCCCAACCATGATCTCTATGTTCAGAACAGCATTGCCCTCAGCCATGATCTGTATGGTCAGTACAGCATTGTCCTCAGCCATAATCTCCATGTTCATTACAATCTGATACAGCATTGTCCTCAGCCATGAGCTCTATGTTCAGTACAGCATTGCCCCCAGCAATGATCTGTGTGATCAGTACAGTCTGATACAGCATTATCCTCAGACATGATCTCTATCTCAGTACAGTCTGATACAGCATTGTCCTCGGCCATGATCTTCATGTTCAGTACAGTCTGATACAGCATTGTCCCCAGCCATGATCTCTATGTTCAGTACAGCATTGTTCTCAGCTATGATCTCTATGTCAAGTACAGCATTGCCCTCAGCCATGATCTCTATGTTCAGTACACGCATTGTCCTCAGCCATGATCTGTATGTTCAGTACAGTATGATACAGCATTGTCTTTAGCCATGATCTTTCTGTTCAGTACAGCATTGTCTTCAGCCATGATCTGTATGTTCAGTACAGCATTGTCTTCAGCCATGATCTCTATGTTCAGTACAGCATTGTTCTCGGCCATGATCTCTTTGTTCAGTACAGCATTGTCCTCAGCCATGATCTCCATGTTCAGTAAAGCATTGTCCTCAGCCAAATGATCTCCATGTTCAGTACAGCATTGTCCTCAGCATGATCTCCATGTTCAGTACAGCGTTGTCCTCGGCCATGATCTCTGTGTTCAGTACAGCATTGTACTCAGCATGATCTCCATGTTCAGTAAAGCATTGTCCTCAGCCATGATCTCTATGTTCAGTACAGCATTGTCCCAGCCATTATCTCATGTTCAGTACAGTCTGATACAGCATTGTCCCCAGCCATGATCTTCATGTTCAGTACAGTGTGATACAGCATTGTCCTCAGCCATGATCTCTATGCTCAGTACAGCATTGTCCTCGGCCATGATCTCCCATGTTCAGTACAGTCTGATACAGCATTGTCCCCAGCCATGATCTTCATGTTCAGTACAGTCTGATACAACATTGCCCTGAGCCATGATCTCTGTGTTCAGTACAGTCTGATACAGCATTGTCCCCAGCCATGATCTCTATATTCAGTACAATCTGATACAGCATTGTCCGCAGCCATGATCTCTATGTTCAGTGCAGCATTATCCCAACCATGATGTCTATGTTCAGTACAGGATTGTCCTCAGCCATAATGTCTGTGTTCAGTACAGTCTGATACAGCATTGTCCTCAGCCATGATCTCTATGTTCAGTACAGATTGATACAGCATTGTCCCCAGCCATGATCTCTATATTCAGTACAATCTGATACAGCATTGTCCCCACCCATGATCTCTATGTTCAGTGCAGCATTACCCCCAACCATGATGTCTTGTTCAGTACAGCAGTGTCCTCAGCCATAATCTCTATGTTCAGTACAGTCTGATACAGCATTGTCCTCAGCCTGATCTCCTGTTCAGTACGGTCTGATACAGCATTGTCCTCAGCCATAATCTCTATGTTCAGTACAGTCTGATTACAGCATTGTCCCCAGCCATGAGCTCCATTTTCAGTACAGTCTGATACAGCATTGTCCCCAACCATGATCTCTATGTTCAGAACAGCATTGCCTGAGCCATGATCTGTATGTTCAGTAAAGCATTGTCCTCAGCCATAATCTCCATATTCAGTACAATCTGATACAGCATTGTCCTCAGCCATGAGCTCTATGTTCAGTACAGCATTGTCCCCAGCAATGATCTGTGTGATCAGTACAGTCTGATACAGCATTATCCTCAGACATGATCTCTATGCTCAGTACAGTCTGATACAGCATTGTCCTCGGCCATGATCTTCATGTTCAGTACAGTCTGATACAGCATTGTCCCCAGCCATGATCTCTATGTTCAGTACAGCATTGTTCTCAGCTATGAACTCAATGTCAAGTACAGCATTGCCCTCAGCCATGATCTCTATGTTCAGTAAAGCATTGCCCTCAGCCATAATCTCCATGTTCAGTACAGTCTGATACAGCATTCTCTTCAGCCATGATCTTCATGTTCAGTACAGTGTGATACAGCATTGTCCTCAGCCATGATTCTAATCTTCAGTATAATCTGATACAGCATTGTCCCCAGCCATGATCTCTATGTTCAGTACAGTCTGATACAGCATTGTCCCCGACATGATCTCCATGTTCAGTACAGTCTGATACAGCATTGTCCTCAGCCATGATCTCTATGTTCAGTACAGTCTGATACAGCATTGTCCCCACCCATGATCTCCATGTTCAGTACAGTCTGATACAGCATTGTCCTCAGCCATAATCTCTTTTTCAGTACAGTCTGATGCAGCATTGTCCCCAGCCATGATCTCTATGTTCAGTATAGTCTGATACAGCATTGTCCTCATCTATGATCTCTATGTTCATACAGTCTGATACAGCATTGTCCTCATCCATGATCTCTATGTTCAGTACAGTGTGATACAGCATTCCCCCCAGCCATCATCTCCATGTTCAGTACAGTCTGATACAGCATTGTCCTCAGCATGATTTCCATGTTCAGTACAGTCTGATACAGCATTGTCCTCTGTCATGATCTTCATGTTCAGTACAGTCTTATACAGCATTGCCCTCAGCCATGATCTCCATTTTCAGTACAGTCTGATACAGCATTGTTCTTAGCCATGATCTCCATGTTCAGTACAGTCTGATACAGCATTGCTCTCTGCCATGATCTCCATGTTCAGTACAGTCTATACAGCATTATCCTTAGGCATGATCTCTATGTTCAGTACAGTCTGATACAGCATTGCCCTCAGCCATGATCTCCATGTTCAGTACGGTCTGATACAGCATTGTCCTCAGCCATGATCTCTATGTTCAGTACAGTCTGATACAGCATTGCCCTCAGCCATGATCTCTATGTTCAGCACAGTCTGATACAGCATTGTCCTCAGCCTGCTCTGTATCCTCAGTAGTCTGATACAGCATTGTCCTCAGCCATGATCTGTATGTTCAGTACAGTCTGATCTGCATTGTCCTCAGCCATGATCTGTATGCTCAGTAGAAGCTGTACAGCATTGTCCTCAGCCGTAATCTCTATGTTCAGTACAGCATTGTCCCCAGCCATGATCTGTATGTTCAGTACAGTCTGATACAGCATTGTCCACAGCCATCGTCTCTATGTTCAGTACAGTATTGTCCTCAGCCATGATCTGTATGTTCAGTACAGCATTGTCCTCAGCCATGATCTCCATGTTCAGTACAGTCTGATACAGCATTATCCTCATCAGTGATCTATATGTTCAGTACAGTCTGGTACAGCATTGTCCTCAGCCATGATCTCCATGTTAGTACAGTCTGATACAGCATTGTCCTCAGCCATGATCTCTATGTTCAGTACAGTCTGATACAGCATTGTTCCCAGCCATAATCTCTATTTTCCCAGTAAAGCATTGTCCTCAGCCATGATCTCTATGTTCAGTACAGTCTGACAGAGCATTGTCCTCAGCCAGATCTCCATGTTCAGTAGAGTCTGATACAGCGTTGTCCTTAGCCATGATCTCTATGTTCAGTGCAACATTGTCCCCAGCCATGATCTATATGTTCAGTACAGTCTGATACAGCATTGTCCCCTGCCATGATCTCTATGTTCAGTACAGTCTGATACAGCATTGTCCCTAGCCATGATCTCTATGTTCAGTACAGTCTGATACAGCATTGTCCCCGACCATGATCTCCATGTTCAGTACAGACTGGTACAGCATTGTCTCCAGCCATGATCACTATGTTCAGTACAGAGTGACACAGCATTGTCCCCAGCCATGACCTCCGTCCAGGAGCTTCGAGATCCAGTGGAGACAAAGGTATAACACGAAAATTAAATTATAGACGTTAATTTAAAGGAGGAAATGCTGTTAACTAGATTAAAACCCGAAAATTCACGAAAAGGAAAAAATGCTGTAAAATAACTGAAGACTATTGGTAAGGCAGTGTTTCCTTTTAGACTGCCCTCAAGGAGGAACAGGGCGGAGAAGCCAGTGAAGACAAATTTATCCTGGCAGGGATTGTGTGGACATGTGCACTGATTCTTCGTCTCAATGGCACAGTCTGATGGATGTCATGTTTCTCCCTTCCCACTCTCACCTCGTCCCTGCAGATCGCAGCAGAAAAGTTCCTGTCCGAACACCAAAAAAGGGAGCTGGAAAAGCAGCGGAAGGAGGAAGAGCGCCGTCTTCACGACCAGGAGGAAACCAGCGGGGCAGGGCCCTGGACATGATGATGGGCGGAGTGCTGGTGATCCGCCGGGAGGATGAACTCAAAAAGGTAGGGAGTGAACTGTGTAGAGGATGAACTCAACAAGGTAGGGGAGTGAACTGTGTAGAGGATGAACTCAACAAGGTAGGGGAGTGAACTGTGGAGAGGATGAACTCAACAAGGTAGGGGACTGAACTGTGGAGAGAATGAACTCAACAAGGTAGGGGAGTGAACTGTGTGAGAGGATGAACTCAACAAGGTAGGGGAGTGAACTGTGGAGAGAATTAACTCAACAGGCAGGGGAGTGAACTGTGGAGAGAATGAACTCAACAAGGTAGGGGACTGGGCTGTGGAGAGAATGAAGTCAACAAGGTAGGGGACTGGGCTGTGGAGAGAATGAAGTCAACAAGGTAGAGAACTAAACTGTGAACAGAGCGAGCCCAACAAGGAAGGAGACTGAACTGTTAGGAGGATGAACTCAAAAAGGTAGAGGACTGGCTGTGGAGAGAATTAACTCAACAAGGCAGGGAGTGAACTGTGGAGAGAATGAACTCAACAAGGCAGGGGAGTGAACTGTGGAGAGGATGAACTCAACAAGGTAGGGACTGAACTGTGGAGAGAATGAACTCAACAAGGCAGGGGACTGAACTGTGGAGAGAATTAACTCAACAAGGCAGGGGACTGAACTGTGGAGACAATGAACTCAACAAGGTAGGGGACTGGGCTGTGGAGAGAATGAAGTCAACAAGGTAGGGGACTGAACAGTGGAGAGAATGAAGTCAACAAGGTAGAGAACTAAACTGTGAACAGAGTGAGCCCAACAAGGAAGGAGACTGAACTGTTAGGAGGATGAACTCAAAAGGTAGAGGACTGGGCTGTGGAGAGAATTAACTCAACAAGGCAGGGGAGTGAACTGTGGAGAGAATGAACTCAACAAGGCAGGGGAGTGAACTGTGGAGAGGATGAACTCAAATTGTTGGGGAGTGAACTGTGTAGAGGATCAACTCAAACTCTAGGGGAGTGAACTGTGGAGAGGATGAACTCAACCAGGTAGGGAGTGAACTGTGTAGAGAATGAACTCAACAAGGCAGGGGAGTGAACTGTGGAGAGAATGAACTCAACCAGGTAGGGGAGTGAACTGTGGAGAGAATGAACTCAACAAGGCAGGGGAGTGAACTGTGTAGAGAATGAACTCAACAAGGCAGGGGAGTGAACTGTGGAGAGGATGAACTCAAATTGTTGGGGAGTGAACTGTGGAGAGGATCAACTCAAACTCTAGGGGAGTGAACTGTGAAGAGAATGAACTCAACCAGGTAGGGGAGTGAACTGTGGAGAGAATGAACTCAACAAGGTAGGGAGTGAACTGTGGAGAGGATCAACTCAAACTGTATGGGAGTGAACTGTGAAGAGAATGAACTCAACCAGATAGGGGAGTGAACTGTGAAGAGAATGAACTCAACAAGGTAGGGGAGTGAACTGTTAGAAGGATGAATTCAACAAGGTAGGGGAGTGAACTGTAAGATGGATGAATTCAACAAGGTAGGGGAGTGAACTGTTAGAAGGATGAATTCAACCAGGTAGGGGAGTGAACTGTAAGATGGACGAATTCAACAAGGTAGGGGAGTGAACTGTTAGAAGGATGAATTCAACAAGGTAGGGGAGTGAACTGTAAGATGGATGAATTCAACAATGTAGGGGAGTGAACTGTTAGAAGGATGAATTCAACAAGGTAGGGGAGTGAACTGTTAGGAGGATGAATTCAACAAGGTAGGGGAGTGAACTGTTAGGAGGATGAATTCAACAAGGTAGGGGAGTGAACTGTTAGAAGGATAAACGCAACAAGGTAGAGGAGTGAACTGTTAGAAGGATAAACTCAACTAGGTAGGGGAGTGAACTGTTAGAAGGATAAATTCAACCAGGTAGGGGAGTGAACTGTAAGATGGATGAATTCAACAAGGTATGGGAGTGAACTGTTAGGAGGATGAATTCAACAAGGTATGGGAGTGAACTGTTAGGAGGATGAATTCAACAAGGTAGGGGAGTGAACTGTTAGAAGGATGAATTCAACAAGGTAGGGGAGTGAACTGTAAGATGGATGAATTCAACAAGGTATGGGAGTGAAACTGTTAGGAGGATGAATTCAACATGGTATGGGAGTGAACTGTTAGGAGGATGAATTCAACAAGGTATGGGAGTGAACTGTTAGGAGGATGAATTCAACAAGGTAGAGGAGTGAACTGTTAGGAGCATGAATTCAGCAAGGTAGGGGAGTGAACTGTTAGGAGGATGAACTCAACAACGTAGGGGAGTGAACTGTTAGAAGGATGAATTCAACCAGACAGGGTAGTGAACTGTTAGGAGGATGAATTCAACAAGGTAGGGGAGTGAACTGTTAGAAGGATGAATTCAACAAGGTAGAAGAAAGAAGTATGGGGAAGATGAACGCAACAAGGTAGAAGGAAATTTGAGGAGGATGAACTCAGCAAAATAGGAGAAGGAAGTGTGGGGAGGAGGATGAACATAACAAGAAGTGTGGGGAGTCTAAACATAACAAGACAGGAGAAGGAAGTGTGGGGAGGATGAACATAACGAGATAGGAGAAGAATGTGTGGGGAGGATGAACATAACAAGACAGGAGAAGGAAGTGTGGGGAGGATGAACATAACAAGACAGGAGAAGGAAGTGTGGGAGGATGAACATAACAAGACAGGAGAAGGAAGTGTGGGGAGGATGAACATAACAAGACAGGAGAAAGGAAGTGTGAGGAGGATGAACATAACGAGATAGAAGAAGGAAGTTGGGGAGGATGAACATAACGAGACAGGAGAAGGAAGTGTGGGGAGGATGAACATAACGAGATAGAAGAAGGAAGTGTGGGGAGGATGAACATAACGAGACAGGAGAAGGAAGTGTGGGGAGGATGAACATAACGAGATAGGAGAAGGAAGTGTGGGGAGGATGAACATAACGAGATAGGAGAAGGAAGTGTGGGGAGGATGAACATAACAAGATAGGAGAAGGTGTGAGGAGGATGAACATAACGAGATAGGAGAAGGAAGTGTGGGGAGTCTGAACATAACAAGATATGAGAAGGAAGTGTGGGGAGGATGAACATAACAAGATATGAGAAGGAAGTGTGGGGAGGATGAACATAACAAGATAGGAGAAGGAAGTGTGGGGAGGAGGATGAACATAACAAGATAGAAGAAGGAAGTGTGGGGAGGATGAACATAACGAGATAGGAGAAGGTGTGAGGAGGATGAACATAACAAGACAGGAGAAGGGAGTGTGGGGAGGATGAACATACCGAGATAGGAGAAGAAAGTGTGGGGAGGAGGATGAACATAACAAGAAGTGTGGGGAGTCTAAACATAACAAGACAGGAGAAGGAAGTGTGGGGAAGATGAACATACTGAGATAGGAGAAGAAAGTGTGGGGAGGAGGATGAACATAACAAGATAGGAGAAGGGAGTGTGAGGAGGATGAACATACCGAGATAGGAGAAGGAAGTGTGGGGAGGAGGATGAACATAACAAGACAGGAGAAGGAAGTGTGGGGAGGAGGATGAACATAACAAGACAGGAGAAGGAAGTGTGGGAGGATGAACATAACGAGATAGGAGAAGAAAGTGTGAGGAGGATGAACATAACGAGATAGGAGAAGGAAGTGTGGGGAGGATGAACATACCGAGATACGAGAAGAAAGTGTGGGGAGGAGGATGAACATAACAAGATAGGAGAAGAAAGTGTGGGGAGGAGGATGAACGTAACGAGATAGGAGAAGAAAGTGTGGGGAGGAGGATGAACATAACAAGACAGGAGAAGGAAGTGTGGGGAGGATGAACATAACGAGATAGAAGAAGGAAGTGTGGGGAGGATGAACATAACGAGACAGGAGAAGGAAGTGTGGGGAGGATGAACATAACGAGATAGAAGAAGAAGTGTGAGGAGGATGAACATAACGAGATAGAAGAAGGAAGTGTGGGGAGGATGAACATAACGAGACAGGAGAAGGAAGTGTGGGGAGGATGGACATAACGAGATAGGAGAAGAAAGTGTGAGGAGGATGAACATACCGAGATAGGAGAAGGGAGTGTGGGGAGGATGAACATAACGAGATAGGAGAAGGAAGTGTGGGGAGGATGGACATAACGAGACTGAAGAAGGAAGTGTGGGGAGGATGAACATAACAAGATAGAAGAAGGTGTGAGGAGGATGAACTGGAAAAGGTGGGAAGAACTATGGAAAGCAAAATGCTTTGTTATTGTTCCCTCCAGGCTTTTGTTTATAAAGAGTGAATACTTGACGTTTCCAAGTGTATACCATTCAAAGTTCCCCGTTTGTCATCGAGTTACGTTGCTTGGTGTGGTTACAGAGACTGTGTTGCGATCTGTCGAGGTCTCTGCAGTCTGAACCACGATTTGCTGGGGATTTGCTGATTTGTGAAATCATTTTGTGCTTGTGTGTGTGGTGGGTGTGTGTGTGTGTGTGTGTGTGTGTGTGTGGGTGTGGTGTTTTGGGTTTATGCAGGAATCCCGGGCCGGCTTCATGCTGGAGTCGGGGAAGGAGGATGGACGGAGGAGGGGGAAAAAGGGCCCCCAAGGTACCCCGAAAAGGGGAGCTGAACCAGGGGGGACAAGTTCGGAAGGTGGGGGGGCTGCCCTCGATCGCCTCACCCTTGGCTTAAATTGCGCGTGAGGCCTCCCGTTTGGCTTCTGCACTTTACCCGTACCCTCACCCCCCTTTCCCTGAAAGTGGTCATCTATGCCCTTCATTTTAGTTACTTATCATAGCCACATCTGAGACTGCCTGACAGGGCTGTACTGTGAGTTACTTCCCTGAGATGCATGACAGGGGTGTATGGAGTTATTTCCCTGCGACTGCATGACAGGGCTGTACGTGAGTTCTTCCCTGAGACTGCTGACAGGGCTGTACTTTAGCTTCTTCAGAGACTGCATGCAGGGCGTCTGTGGCTTACTTCCCTGAGACTGCCTGACATGTTTACTGTGAGTTTTTCCTAATTTTTTCCCGGCGGCAACCCGACCCCCAATCAGGGCACCTGAAGTGTTTGGCAGAAAAATTTGAACTCAGAAAATCAGGACGCATCCCTTAAGTGTTGAAACGGGGCTGCATGATTCGGGGTTTTTATGGAGGCCGGGCCACAGCGCAGGAAACGGTCATGGGTTTCCGTCTTCCCCGGAGGCCAGAGCACACCCTGTGGCGGAATCGGTTGGTTTTAGTCCTCCCTGGGGCCGAGCCCAGTGGGTCGGAATTGTCATGGTTCCCGTCCCCCATGGAGGCCAGGACACCTGTGGTCAGGGGAAACGGGCATGGTTCCAGCCTCCCATGGAGGCCACACCCTGTGGGCAGGAAACGGTCATGGTTCCAGTCCCCCATGGAGGCCCACACTGTGGGTAGGAAAACGGGGCTGGTTCCAGTCCCCCCATGGAGGGCCCACCCCTGTGGGCAGGAAACGGTCATGGTTTCCCGTTCCCCATGGAGGCCAGAGCAAAGCGTGGTCGGAACGGTCTGGTTCGTCCTCCCATGGAGGCCAGGCACCCCAAACTGTGGGCGGAATCGGTCATGGTTCCGTCCTCCCATGGAGGCCTGACACACGCTGTGGTCAGGAATCGGTCATGGTCCGTTCCATGGAGGCAGGCACACCACTGTGGTCAGGAATCGGTATGGTTCCATCCCCAAATGGAGGCCGAGCACACAGCTGTGGGCAGGAATCGGTCATGGTTCCAGTTCCCTTTGGAGGCCAGAACACACGCTGGGGTTTCAGGAATCAGTCATGGTTCCAGTCCTCCATGGAGGGCCACACACTCTGTGGTCAGGAATCGGTCATGGTTCCAGTTCTTCCCATGGAGGCCAGAGCACACGCTGTCGGGAAATCGTCATGGTTCCAGTCCTCCCAGGGAGACCACACCACTGTGGGCAGGAATCGGTCATGGTTTCCAGTCCTCCCATGGAGGCCACACCACTGTGGTCAGGAATCGGTCATGGTTCCAGTCTCCCCATGGAGGCCAGAGCACACAGCTGTGGTCAGGAATTCGGCCCATGGTTCCAGTCCTCCATGGGGGGCCAGGCACCACAGCTGGGGGGCAGGAATCGGTCATGGTTCCAGTCCTCCATGGAGGCCAGAGCACCCCACTGTGGGCAGGAATCGGTCAGGGTTTCCCAGTCTCCCATGGAGGCCAGAGCACACAGCTGGGGTCAGGAATCGGTCATGGTTCCAGTCCTCCCTGGGGCCACCCCCACTGTGGGCAGGAGTCGGTCATGGTTCCAGTCCTCCCATGGAGGCCACACCACTGTGGTCAGGAATCGGTCATGGTTCCAGTCTCCCCATGGAGGCCAGAGCACACAGCTGTGGTCAGGAATCGGTCATGGTTCAGTCTTCCCATGGAGGCCAGAGCACACAGCTGTGGGCAGGAATCGGTCATGGTTCCAGTCCTCCCATGGAGGCAGAGCACACCACTGTGGGCAGGAATCGGTCATGGTTCCAGTCTCCCATGGAGGCCAGAGCACACAGCTGTGGTCAGGAATCGGTCATGGTTCCAGTCTTCCCATGGAGGCCAGAGCACACAGCTGTGGCAGGAATCGGTCATGGTTCCAGTCCTCCCATGGAGGCCAGAGCACACCACTGTGGGCAGGAATCGGTCATGGTTCCAGTCTCCCATTTAGGCCAGAGCACACCACTGTGGTCAGGAATCGGTCATGGTTCCAGTCTTCCTATGGGGGCAGAGCACACAGCTGTGTTCAGGAATCGTCATGGTTCCAGTCTTCCTATGGAGGCCAGAGCACACAGCTGTGGTCAGGAATCGGTCATGGTTCCAGTCTTGCTATGGAGGCCAGAGCACACAGCTGTGGTCAGGAATCGTCATGGTTCCAGTCTTCCTATGGAGGCCAGAGCACACCACTGTGGGCAGGAATCGGTCATGGTTCCAGTTTTCCTATGGAGGCCAGAGCACACAGCTGTGGTCAGGAATCGTCATGGTTCCAGTCTTCCTATGGAGGCCAGAGCACACAGCTGTGGTCAGGAATCGTCATGGTTTCCAGTCCTCCCATGGAGGCCAGAGCACACAGCTGTGGTCAAGGATCGTCATGGTTCCAGTCTCCCATGGAGGCCAGAGCACACAGCTGTGGTCAGGAATCGTCATGGTTCCAGTCTTCCCATGGAGGCCAGAGCACACAGCTGTGGGCAGGAATCGTCATGGTTCCAGTCTTCCCATGGAGGCCAGAGCACACAGCTGTGGGCAGGAATCGGTCAGGACAGGAAAATATAACCTACATTTCTTGTGAGTCTTCGATCAGTTCCGCTTTGCATTAAAGGTTTGTGTCAATAATCATTTCGATCCTGTTTCAGCCTGTTGGTCTCAGTGCTAGGTTTGAAAGTTTTGTGACGATCTGCTGGAAAACGTTTGAACAAGTTCTCAGAAAACTGTCGTTTACATCTTTGAGTAAGTTGGATTCCTTAGTTATGAAGGTTACTTCCTGCAACAGGGTGTTTAATGATCAGAACACTAGCAGCATTGACTTCATCGTCAGTAGGTGTTATCACCTGCGGAAACCGAGTTCCTGACGCCGACCTTCCGTGTGGTTCAGTGGAGACATCTCTTTCCCTCCGCCACCAAATGATCCAAGGACTGTTCAGTAAGAATCAAGCTTCTTACTATTGAGTTCCTGGCATCAACTCTCTGTGGTTAAGTGAGAACCTCTCTGTCTCACCCCCACCAACTCATCCACCGACTGTGGTCTGCAAGAATCAATGGCACACTGCATTTTGAGCTCGAATTTGTGAGGACCGCAACTCAGCTTTTCTGCACGCTGAGCCATCTTCTTCGCTGTTGGAGTGTGTGTGTGTGTGTGTGTGTGTGTGTGTGTGTGTGTGTGTGTGTGTGTGTGTGTGTGTGTGTGTGTCTCTGTGTGTGCGTGCGTGTGTGTGTGTGTGTGTGTTGTGTTGGTGCGTGTGCGCGCGCGTGTGTTTGTGTGTATGTGTGTGTGCGTGTGTGTGTGCGCGTCTGTGTGTGTGTGTGCGTGTGTGTGTGTGTGTGCTTGCGTGTGTGTGTATTTGTTTGTGTGTGCGTGTGTGTGTTTGTGAATGTGTGTGTATGTGTGTGTGTTGACCGTGTGTATCTGTGTGTGCGTACGTGCGTGCGTGCGTGCGTGTGTGTGTGTGTGTGTGTGTGTGTGTGTGTGTGTGTGTGTGTGTGTGTGTGCAGCAACTGGAGTCGAGCTACAGAAACTGCAGGAAAGCATAGCCAACAGCACGTCGTCCTTCGATGAATCCCTCAAAGAGATGTTCAACAAGAATATGAACATCAAGGCAGCCATCATCCAGGTAGCCTGTTCATCATGTCACGTGAAGTTACATTGATACCTGCCAGGTATCTCTTTCATCAAGTCACGTGGACGTTATCATTGATATCTGCCAGGTATCCCTGTTATCATGTCACGTGAAGTTACATTGTCATGTACCAACTATCTCTTTGGTCAGGTTACGTGAACGTCGCATTGTCGCTTACCAACTATCACTTTGGTTCGGTCACGTGAACGTTGCATTGTCGCCTACCAACTATCTCTTTGATCAGGTCACGTGAACGTTACATTGTCGCCAACCAACTATCACTTTGGTCTGGTCACGTGAACGTTGCTTTGTTGCCTATCAACTATCACTTTGGTCAGGTCACGTGAACGTTACATTGTCGCCTACCAACTATCACTTTAGTCTGGTCACGTGAACGTTGCATTGTTGCCTATCAACTATCACTTTGGTCAGGTCACGTGAACGTTACATTTGGAGGTATCACTTCAACTTGTTGCGTTAGGAGTACCACAGTCACCAAGTCACGTGTGCGTAGTCATCATGTGGATTTCCGTAGGTCTTGATCTGCATTGTGGTGCCAACCAAAGAAACAGAAGGAGAAAGATAGAATGCAAACAACAGGAACACATACAGAGAATGCAGTGAGAATGATTAGTTCATCGGCGGGAACCCAGTCACGATACGAAATCCACAATGGAGCATGATTCGTGAGGAAGTGTAATTCCCATGTTCTGTAGAAGGAAATTTCCCTCTAAGCACAGCATGAAGATTCATAGAACTAAAAGGGCTGTATGAATATTCATACAACTAAAAGGGCTGTGTGAAGAATCATACAACTAAAAGGGTTGTATGAAGACTCTGATGAATGAACAGCAGCGCACTAAAAGGGCTGTATGAAGACTGATGAATGAACAGCAGCGCACTAAAAGGGCTGTATGAAGACTGATGAATGAACAGCAGCGCACTAAAAGAGCTGTATGAAGACTGATGAATGAACAGCAGCGCACTAAAAGGGCTGTATGAAGGCTGATGAATGAACAGCAGCGCACTATAAGGGCTGTATGAAGACTGATGAATGAACAGCAGCGTACTGAAAGGGCTGTATGAAGACTGATGAATGAACAGCAGCGCACTAAAAGGGCTGTATGAAGGCTGATGAATGAACAGCAGCGCACTAAAAGGGCTGTATGAAGGCTGATGAATGAACAGCAGCGCACTAAAAGGGCTGTATGAAGACTGATGAATGAATAGCAGCGCACTAAAAGGGCTGTATGAAGACTGATGAATGAACAGCAGCGCACTAAAAGGGCTGTATGAAGACTAATGAATGAACAGCAGCGCACTAAAAGGGCTGTATGAAGGACTGATGAATGAACAGCAGCGTACTGAAAGGGCTGTATGAAGACTGATGAATGAGTAGCGGCACACTAAAAGGGCTGTATGAAGACTGATGAATGAACAGCAGCGCACTAAAGGGCTGTATGAAGACTGATGAATGAACAGCAGCGCACTAAAAGGGCTGGTATGAAGACTGAGGAATGAACAGCAGCGTACTCAAAGGGCTGTATGAAAGACTGATGAATGAGTAGCAGCGCACTAAAAGGGCTGTATGAAGACTGATGAATGAGTAGCAGCGCACTAAAAGGGCTGTATGAAGACTGATGATGAGTAGCAGCGCACTAAAAGGGCTGTATGAAGACTGATGAATAGCAGCAGCGCACTAAAAGGGCTGTATGAAGACTGATGAATAAGCAGCAGCGCATTAAAAGGGTTGTATGAAGTCTCTGATGAATGAACAGCAACGCACTAAAAGGGCTGTATGAAGACTGATGAATGAACAGCAACGCACTAAAAGGGCTGTATGGAGGACTGATGAATGAGTAGCAGCGCACTAAAAGGGCTGTATGAAGACTGATGAATGGAGTAGCAGCGCACTATAAGGGCTGTATGAAGACTGATGAATGAGTAGCGGCGCACATTAAAGGGCTGTATGAAGACTGATGAATGAGCGCAGCGCAGTAATAGGGCTGTATGAAGACTGATGAATGAGTAGCAGCGCACTAAAATTGGCTGTATGAAGACTGATGAATGAGTAGCAGCGCACTATAAGGGCTGTATGAAGACTGAATGAATGAGTAGCAGCGCACTAAAAGGGCTGTATGAGGACTGATGAATGAGCAGCAGCGCACTAATAGGGCTGTATGAAGACTGATGAATGAGTAGCAGCGCACTAAAAGGGCTGTATGAAGACTGATGAATGAGTAGCAGCGCACTATAAGGGCTGTATGAAGACTGATGATGAGTAGCAGCGCACTAAAAGGGCTGTATGAGGACTGATGAATGAGTAGCAGCGCACTAAAAGGGCTGTATGAGGACTGATGAATGAGTAGCAGCGCACTATAAGGGCTGTATAAAGACTGATGAATGAGCAGCAGCGCACTAATAGGGCTGTATGAAGACTGATGAATGAGTAGCAGCGCACTAAAGGCTGCATGAGGACTGATGAATGAGTAGCAGCGCACTAAAAGGGCTGTTATGAAGACTGATGAATGAACAGCAGCGCACTAAAAGGGCTGTATGAAGACTGATGAATGAGCAGCAGCGCACTAAAAGGGCTGTATGAAGACTGATGAATGAACAGCAGCGCACTAAAAGGGCTGTATGAAGACTGATGAATGAACAGCAGCGCACTAAAAGGGCTGTATGAAGACTGATGAATGAGTAGCAGAGCACTATAAGGGCTGTATGAAGACTGATGAATGAACAGCAGCGCACTAAAAGGGCTGTATGAAGATGATGAATGAACAGCAGCGCACTAAAAGGGCTGTATGAAGACTGATGAATGAACAGCAGCGCACTAAAAGGGCTGTATGAAGACTGATGAATGAACAGCAGCGCACTAAAAGGGCTGTATGAAGACTGATGAATAAGCAGCAGCGCATTAAAAGTGCTGTATGAAGACTGATGAATGAACAGCAGCGCACTAAAAGGGCTGTATGAAGACTGATGAATGAACAGCAACGCACTAAAAGGGCTGTATGAAGACTGATGAATGAGTAGCGGCGCACTAAAAGGGCTGTATGAAGACTGATGAATGAACAGCAGCGCACTAAAAGGGCTGTATGAGGACTGATGAATGAACAGCAGCGCACTAAAAGGGCTGTATGAAGGCTGATGAATGAACAGCAGCGCACTAAACGGGCTGTATGAAGACTGATGAATGAGAAGCAGCGCACTAAAAGGGCTGTATGAGACTGATGAATGAACAGCAGCGCACTAAAAGGGCTGTATGAAGACTGATGAATGAGTAGCAGCGCACTAAAAGGGCTGTATGAAGACTGATGAATGAACAGCAGCGCACTAAAAGGGCTGTATGAAGATGATGAATGAACAGCAGCGCACTAAAAGGGCTGTATGAGGACTGATGAATGAACAGCAGCGCACTGAAAGGGCTGTATGAAGACTGATGAATGAACAGCAGCGCACTAAAAGGGCTGTATGAAGACTGATGAATGAGTAGCAGCGCACTTAAAAGGTCTGTATGAAGACTAATGAATGAACAGCAGCGCACTAAAAGGGCTGTATGAAGACTGATGAATGAGCAGCAGCGCATTGAGCCAGCAGATAAGACATGGAAAAAACCAAGGCTAGGATTCAAACCACAGTCGCAAGAACATCCACGCTGATTATTCAAAGGAGAAATTAAATTTTTAATGCCAAACACCAAGAACTCAGCATACTATTCCCAAGTGCAAAAGAGGAATGGGAGGAGAAATTCGATAAAATATAGTTCCTAACTGGGTACTCTGATAGAAAATAACACTCTAGGGCACAAACTAGCCACCTTTGGAGACACCGCATATGAAACCTTGGACAAACAGCATATGGAACCTGTGGAGACACAGCATATGGAACCTGTGGGGACACAGCATATGGAAACCTGTGGGGACACAGCATAATTATAGAACCTGTGGGGACACAGCATATGGAACCTGTGGGACACAGCATATGGAAACTGTGGGGACACAGCATATGGAACCTGTGTGGACACAGCATATGGAACCTGTGGACACAGCATGATTATGGAACCTGTGGGGACACAGCATATGGAACCTGTGGGGACACAGCATATGGAACATGTGGGACACAGCATATGGAACCTGTGGGACACAGCATATGGAACCTGTGGGACACAGCATATGGAACCCGTGGGACACAGCATATGGAACCTGTGGGGACACAGCATGATTATGGAACCTGTGGGGACACAGCATATGGAACCTGTGGGACACAGCATATGGAACCTGTGGGGACACAGCATATGGAAACCCGTGGGACACAGCATATGGAAGCTGTGGGGACATAGCATATGGAGGAGCACTATGGTATAATCTAATCAAAGGTGAAGGCTACTCAAACGTCCAGGCGACAGCGGAATTGGACAAGATCCGGAAGTGAAAGAGGAATCTCAAGAAATAGACGAAGGCTACCTCAGAAGCTGAAAAGAAAGGGTTGGAGAAGCTCTAGGGAGACCTGAAACCACAACACAGTGCCCTCGCAAAACATGATCAGCGATAAGGAGAGAAGCAAAAAGAAGAAAGCCAAGATGACTTGTTCAAAGACATTTCCATTTCGCCAGCGATGTAGTTGACTTGCCAGAATGACGGACACTTTCAATGCACAAAGGAACTGTTGACCACATCTCATGAAAACATACTCCAGCCCTTACCGTGAATATATCATGACAAAATACTTAGCTTGGTGCAGCTTGAAGTGCCATAAAACAATCCAATGACAACCCACCAACACTTGGATGAAGTAAAGAAAAACAGTAGGAAAGCAAGAGCCGAATCTGCGCCAAGCCAAATGGAATACTCTGTCTGCTGTGTCAACTGTCATGAGTGCCTCAACAAAATGATGAGATCAGAAGGGAGTAACTTGAAGATCAGCGACCAGTGGAGGATAGCTAATTGTGTGCACTTTCCTAAAGAACAAAACTGGAGCGATAGAACAACTTCAGAACAACGCCATTTCTGAACGTTGAATAGCACCTAGGTAATGGCAGCTATGGAGACTGAGTACCTCACAGCCAATGAGTGCTTGGATTTGTCAGCCCAGAAAGGAGGTATTCTGTGACTTTCTGGCTGTGTGGAACATGCCTGT
>CM031597.1:8218374-8244257 GCA_018398815.1 Conus ventricosus
TCTGGCGTCAACCAGGCCTGAGAGAAGCAAACACCAGCAGTGTCCACCATGTGGAAATGTGATTCTAATCTTCCCAACTGACCTGCTCCGGAAAAAAATTCAGTGGAAGATAACGTCTGTCTTTCCTTTGCAAATAGAGTTGCCTTTTCTCAAGATCATCAGGCACTGTGTGCATGTCGGATTTGGTTTCAAATGATGGTGTTTTGTATATCAACATGGACCACGGAGCTAAGGCAAAGCTTTAAATTATGGTGGTTTGTGTATCAACGTGGATCTTTGTATTTAGGCAAAGCTATAAATTATGCTATTTTGAGAACATGGATCACAGAGTGAAAGCTTGGAAGAGAAAGGAGACACGAACAGTAGACGATGCTTGGAAATCTGCAAGGGAGGTAATCCGTGTAAGAGCTCACGTTCAGCGTGAGTGACCCGCCGTTTTGATGGGACAGATACAGCTGGTGGGCACGCCCATATAATGCCGCATCCGTCAGCAACACAATTCAATGGGAGACAGAGTAGGCTAAAACATGAGTGTGAAACACTGCGCCTGTAATGCAGACAGTCCATGCCCCAGTTGTTATCCTGCTGTACGCAACAACTCAGACGTTTGATTCTCTAGATCCATTTTATTGACCCGTAGTCGATATCCAAATTGTTATCCTGCTGCCCGCTTCAAATAAGATATTTGATTCTCTAGATCTATTTTATTGACCCCTTAACTGAGAATTGGAATAAAAAGCTGCGTTATCTTCTTAACAGGTCTTCTGCACACTTCTGCAGGAACAACCCAAACACAAAGCAATCTGTGACCAATTACAAGGTGCAGAGTAGGCCGATTCTGTGCTCACCAGCCAGAAGTTGATGTGGCTGATCCTGATTGGTTGATGTTTTCTTTGTGTCATGCTGAGTTGGGCTTTCCTTAGCGTGCTGATGTGTGCCGGAAAACCGTGGTGTGCTGCAAGGGAACGCTGATGCCTTCATGTTGGCTTGCAGGAACAGAGCGACCACACGGTGGCGGAGTGTATGCCTTCATGTTGGCTTGCAGGAACAGAGCGACCACACGGTGGCGGAGTGTATGCCTTCATGTTGGCTTGCAGGAACAGAGCGACCACACGGTGGCGGAGTGTATGCCTTCATGTTGGCTTGCAGGAACAGAGCGACCACACGGTGGCGGAGTGTATGCCTTCATGTTGGCTTGCAGGAACAGAGCGACCACACGGTGGCGGAGTGTATGCCTTCATGTTGGCTTGCAGGAACAGAGCGACCACACGGTGGCGGAGTGTATGCCTTCATGTTGGCTTGCAGGAACAGAGCGACCACACGGTGGCGGAGTGTATGCCTTCATGTTGGCTTGCAGGAACAGAGCGACCACACGGTGGCGGAGTGTATGCCTTCATGTTGGCTTGCAGGAACAGAGCGACCACACGGTGGCGGAGTGTATGCCTTCATGTTGGCTTACAGGAACAGAGCAACCACACGATGGAGGAGTGTCAGAAACTGCTGGACGTGGTGCGCAGTGACTATGAAGTAATGCAGGCAGAGGACAAACTGCTGGAGAGAGGCTTCCGCAGGGAGTTCAACGACGTCAGCCAGGCTGTGGCCGATCACCTGCTCCGCTTCTTCCGCAGACGTCCCAAGTATGTGTGTGTGTGTGTGTGTGTGTGTGTGTGTGTAAACTAAAGCCCAAACTAAATCACGCGAACATGATGTTGACTTGGTTGAGATCCAATCAATGCCGTCAATTGTCAGGAATCACTAGACACAGAAACCAATCAATGCCGTCAATTGTCAGGAATCACTAGACACAGAAACCAATCAATGTCATCAATTTCGGTCATATCTGACTGGCAGAACTCAATCTGTGTCTGTTGGTGGCAAGGTCTCTTCTCCCCTTCCCCTGGACTTTGGTGTGCCCCAAGGCTCCGTTTTGGGCCCTCTTCTCTTCTCTCTGTATATTCAACCTCTATCTATGGTCATTGAGGAACACGGGATTCCTCATCAGAAATTTGCCGATGACACCCAGCTGCACGACGCTGCTGCGCCTGCTTCATTCCATCTTTTGGTATCGGAATTTGAACTGTGTTTCCAATCTGTTAAATCATGGATGCTTAAAAACAAGCTCAAGCTAAATGATGAAAAAACTGAGGCTCTGTTGGCAGCACCTCGTTCTGTTTTGGATCGCATTTCTGAAAAATCTATTCAAGCTGGAACCAACAAAATTCCCTTTGAAGACAGCGTGAGGGATCTGGGTGTCCATTTGGATAGTACGCTGTCCATGAATGTCCAGATCGGTCACCTGTGTCGTTCAGCCTATTTGGCTTTGAGAAAGATCGCGTCAATTCGCTCATATCTTACACAGAAAGGGACTGCCCAACTTATCTGTTCCCTCATCATGTCAAAACTCGACTACTGTAACAGTATTCTTGCCGGTCTTCCCACTGTCGATATAAACCGACTTCAACGTATACAAAACAATGCAGCCAGACTTGTTTTCCAAATGTCCAAAAGAACCCACACTACACCTCTGTTAGTTAGACTACATTGGCTTCCATTCATGCGCGCATTCAGTATAAACTCGCAACACTTGCCTTCCGACACTTTGATGAAACATTGCCTGCTTATCTTTCCAACATACTTGTCACTTATCAACCCTCTCGCACTCTTCGCTCTAGCAGTGACAAACTTCTCAAGCTTCCCCGCATGAAACTGAAATCCTTTGGCCTACGTTCTTTCAGTTATCAAGCCCCCCTTGTCTGGAACTCCCTCCCCTCCCAGCTCCGCTCTTCACAGACTCTCTCTGCGTTCAAATCTGGTCTCAAAACGCATCTCTTTCAGAAGTCTTTTTGTCTTTCTTCATAGCGTACGAGTTAATGCATGTTTCCCATGCATTCTCCATCCTTTCGCCTCTTGTATGTGCACGCGCGCTTCCGTGCCTGAATGCTTGTGTGCTTTTGCGTGTGTGTGTTCGTGTGTGTGCGTTTACGCGCGTGGTTTTTTGTTGCTTCGTGTTGAGTTTGCCCTGTGTGGGTGTGGGTGCTCCCTTCTGCATGTTTTATATTGTATCCCGTGCAGTGTTCACGAAATTGGAGGAGGGTGGGGGTGGGGATGGGGGTTGGTTCTTTTCTTCTATTCCCAAATTCTTGTCGAGCGTTGTTCATATAATGTCGTGTGTGTGGGGTGGCGGTGTGTGTGTGTGTGGGGGGGGGGGGGGGGGGGGGGGGATAGAGTGGGAGGGGGGATGTGGCTTGTGCATCTGTTTTAGTGCTTGCTTTGTGACCTATTGTTTTGATGCCTTTTTCCTAATATTGTGCAATGTTAATGGAAACTTTTATTTTTCCTGTATTGTAAAGCGCTCTGAGGATGAGTCTTCTCTCATCGAAGAGCGCTATATAAGCTCGATTTATTATTAATTGTCAGGAATCACTAGACACAGAAACCAATCAATGCCATCAATTGTCAGGAATCACTAGGCACAGAAACCAATCAATGCCGTCAATTGTCAGGAATCACAAGGCACAGAAACCAACCAATGCCATCAATTGTCAGGAATCACTAGGCACAGAAACCAATCAATGCCATCAATTGTCAGGAATCACTAGACACAGAAACCAATCAATGCCATCAATTGTCAGGAATCACTAGACACTGAAACCAATCAATGCCGTCAATTGTCAGGAATCACTAGGCACAGAAACCAATCAATGCCATCAATTGTCAGGAATCACTAGACACAGAAACCAATCAATGCCATCAATTGTCAGGAATCACTAGGCAGAGAAACCAATCAATGCCATCAATTGTCAGAAATCACTAGGCACAGAAACCAATCAATGCCGTCAATTGTCAGGAATCACTAGGCACAGAAACCAATCAATGCCATCAATTGTCAGGATTCACTAGGCACAGAAACCAATCAATGCCATCAATTGTCAGGAATCACTAGGCACAGAAACCAATCAATGCCGTCAATTGTCAGGAATCACTAGGCACAGAAACCAATCAATGCCATCAATTGTCAGGATTCACTAGGCACAGAAACCAATCAATGCCATCAATTGTCAGGAATCACTAGGCACAGAAACCAATCAATGCCATCAATTGTCAGGAATCACTAGACACAGAAACCAGTCAATGCCGTCAATTGTCAGGAATCACTAGGCACAGAAAACTGATGTGATGTTTTCACAGAGGGTCTCGTGAGATATAGAAGTCAGGTTACGTAGTTTTGATGTGATGTGTTCTAATTCCTAGAGTCCTTGTCTAAAAATATTTTTAAAAAAAGATTTTGATATCAGAAGAAATAAGTATTGGGGGGCATGTTTTCTTGATTGTATTTTAGAGAAGATAGAGAGCAAATTCCTTAATCAACCCATTTTATGTAGACAGTCTAATTCACTCAGATTTTCTGATTCCTCTAGTACTAAAAATATATTTTTAGCACTGAGTCTGTGTACAGTGTGGATCTGTCCACTGACACTGTATACATTGTGGATCTATCCACTGACACTGTATACACTGTGGATCTATCCACTGACACTGTATTCACTGTGGATCTATCCACTGACACTGTATACCTGTGGATCTATCCACTGACACTGTATACACTGTGGATCTATCCACTGACACTGTAGACACTCGGACTGTCCAATGGCACTGTAATGTGACTGTCAGTGGCGGTGTAATGAGACTGTCAATGGCGCTGCAATGCGACTGTTCAATGGCACTGCAGTGAGACTGTCCAATGGCACTGTAATGAGACTGTCCAATGGCGCTGCAATGAGACTGTTCAATGGCACTGCATTGAGGACTGTCCAATGGCGCTGCAATGAGACTGTTCAATGGCGCTGCAATGAGACTGTCCAATGGCGCTGCAATTGAGATGTCCAATGGCGCTGTAATGAGACTGTCCAATGGCACTGCAATGAGACTGTCCATGGCGCTGTAATGAGACTGTGCAATGGCGCTGCAGTGAGACTGTCCAATGGCGCTGTAATGAGACTGTCCAATGGCATGGCGCTGCAATGAAACTGTCCAATGGCACTGTAATGGGGACTGTCCAATGGCGCTGTAATGAGACTGTCCAATGCCGCTGTAATGAGACTGTCCAATGGCGCTGTAATGAGACTGTCCAATGGCGCTGTAATGAGACTGTCCAATGGCGCTGCAGTGGAGACTGTCCAATGGCACTGTAATGAGACTGTCCAATGGCGCTGCAGTGAGACTGTCCAATGGCACTGTAATGAGACTGTCCAATGGCGCTGTAATGAGATTGTTCAATGGCACTGCAATGAGACTGTCCAATGGCGCTGCAATGAGACTGTCCAATGGCGCTGCAATGAGACTGCCAATGGCGCTGTAATGAAACTGTCCAATGGCACTGTAATGAGACTGTCCAATGGCACTGTAATGAGACTGTCCAATGGCACTGTAATGACACTGTCCAGTAGTACTGTAATGAGACTGTTCAATGGCGCTGCAATGAGACTGTCCAATGGCACTGCAGTGAGACTGTCCAATGGCACTGTAATGAGACTGTCCAATGGCACTGCAATAATACTGTCCAATGGCGCTGCAATGAGACTGTCCAATGGCGCTGCAATGAGACTGTCCAATGGCGCTGCAATGAAACTGTCCAATGGAACTGTAATGAGACTGTCCAATGGCGCTGCAATGAGACTGTTCAATGGCACTGCAATGAGACTGTCCAATGGCGCTGCAATGAGACTGTCCAATGGCGCTGCAATGAGACTGCCCAATAGCGCTGTAATGAAACTGTCCAATGGCACTGTAATGAGACTGTCCAATGGCACTGTAATGAGACTGTCCAATGGCGCTGCAATGAAACTGTCCAATGGCACTGTAATGAGACTGTTCAATGGCGCTGCAATGAGAATGTCCAATGGCACTGCAGTGAGACTGTCCAATGGCACTGCAATGAGACTGTCCAATGGCGCTGCAATGAGACTGTCCAATGGCGCTGCAATGAGACTGTCCAATGGCGCTGCAATGAGACTGTCCAATGGCACTGTAATTAGACTGTCCAATGTCATAGCTCTGCAATGAAACTGTCCAATGGCACTGTAATGAGACTGTCCAATGGCATGGCGCAGTAATGATCTATCCACTGACACTGTATATACTGTGGATCTATCCACTGACACTGTAGACACTGTGGATCTCTCCACTGACGCTGTAGACACTCGGACTGTCCAATGGCACTGTAATGTGGACTGTCCAGTGGCGGTGTAATGAGACTGTCCAATGGCGCTGTAATGAGACTGTTCAATGGTGCTGTCCAGTGGCACTGTAATGAGACTGTTCAATGGCGCTGCAATGAGAGTGTCCAATGGCGCTGCAATGAGACAGTCCAATGGCGCTGCAATGAGACTGTCCAATGGCGCTGCAATGAGACTGTCCAATGGCGCTGTAATGAGACTGTCCAATGGCGCTGCAATGGGACTGTCCAATGGCGATGTAATGGACTGTCCAATGGCGCTGCAATGAGACTGTCCAATGGCGGTGTAATGAGACTGTCCAATGGCGCTGCAATGAGACTGTCCAATGGCATGGCGCTGCAATGAGACTGTCCAATGGCACTG
Organism: Conus ventricosus; assembly: GCA_018398815.1. Lineage (NCBI taxonomy): Eukaryota > Metazoa > Mollusca > Gastropoda > Neogastropoda > Conidae > Conus > Conus ventricosus. The sequence continues at coordinate 8,224,974 of CM031597.1, forward strand.
TAATGAGACTGTCAATGGCGCTGCAATGAGACTGTCCAATGGCACTGTAATGAGACTGTCCAATGGCACTGTAATGAGACTGTCCAATGGCATGGCGCTGCAATGAGACTGTCCAATGGCGCTGTAATGAGACTGTCCAATGGCATGGCACTATAATGAGACTGTCCAATGGCGCTGTAATGAGACTGTCCAATGGCGCTGTAATGAGACTGTCCAATGGCACTGTAATCAGACTGTCCAATGGCGCTGCAATGAGACTGTCCAATGGCGCTGCAATGAGACTGTCCAATGGCGCTGCAATGAGACTGTCCATCGGCACTGTAATGAGACTGTCCAATGGCATGGCGCTGCAATGAGACTGTCCAATGACGCTGCAATAAGACTGTCCAATGGCGCTGTAATGAGACTGTCCAATGGCACTGCAATGAGACTGTCCAATTGCGCTCCAATGAGACTGTCCAATGGCGCTGTAATGAGACTGTCCAATGGCGCTGCAATGCGACTGTCCAATGGCGCTGTAATGAGACTGTTCAATGGCGCTGCAATGAGACTGTCCAATGGCACTGAAATGAGACTGTCAAATGGCGCTGCAATGGAGACTGTCCAATGGCACTGCAATGAGACTGTCCAATGGTTCTGTAATGAGACTATCCAATGGCGCTGTAATGAGACTGTCCAATGGCGCTGCAATGCGACTGTCCAATGGCGCTGTAATGAGACTGTTCAATGGCGCTGCAATGAGACTGTCCAATGGCACTGAAATGAGACTGTCCAATGGCGCTGCAATGAGACTGTCAATGGCACTGCAATGAGACTGTCCAATAGCGCCGCAATGAGACTGTCCAATGGCGCTGTAATTAGACTGTTCAATGGCGCTGTAATGAGACTGTCCAATGGCATGGCGCTGCAATGAGACTGTCCAATGGCGCTGTAATGAGACTGTCCAATGGCATGGCACTGTAATGAGACTGTCCAATGGCGCTGTAATGAGGACTGTCCAATGGCGCTGTAATGAGACTGTCCAATGGCACTGTAATGAGACTGTCCAATGGCACTGCAATGAGACTGTCCAATGGCACTGCAGTGAGACTGTCCAATGGCGCTGCAATGAGACTGTTCAATGGCGCTGTCCAGTGGCACTGTAATGAAACTGTCCATTGGCGCTGCAATGAGACTGTTCAATGGCGCTGTAATGAGACTGTCCAATGGCGCTGCAATGAGACTGTCCAATGGCGCTGTAATGAAACTGTCCAATGGCACTGCAGTGAGACTGTCCAATGGCACTGCAGTGAAACTGTCCAATGGCGCTGCAATAAGACTGTCCAATGGCGCTGTAATGAGACTGTCCAATGGCGCCGCAATGAGACCGTCCAATGGCACTGTAATGAGAATGTCCAATGGCGCTGTCCAATGGCGCTGCGATGAGACTGTCAAATGGCGCTGCCATGAGACTGTCCAATGGCGCTGCAGTGAGACTGTTCAATGGCGCTGCAATGAGACTGTCCAGTGACGCTGCCATGAGACTGTCCAATGGCGCTGCAATGAGACTGTCCAATGGCGCTGTAATGAGACTGTCCAATGGCACTGTAATGAGAATGTCCAATGGCGCTGTCCAATGGCGCTGCAATGAGACTGTCAAATGGCGCTGCCATGAGACTGTCCAGTGGCGCTGCAGTGAGACTGTCCAATGGCGCTGTAATGAGACTGTCCAATGGCGCTGCAGTGAGACTCTCCAATGGCGCTGCAATGAGACTGTCCAATGGCACTGCAATGAGACTGTCCATTGGCACTGCAATGACACTGTCCAATGGCGCTGTAAAGAGACTGTCCAATGGCACTGTAATGAAACTGTCCAATGGCGCTGCAATGAGACTGTCCAATGGCGCTGCAATGAGACTGTAATGGCACTGTAATGAAACTGTCCAATGGCACTGTAATGAGACTGTCCAATGGCGCTGCAATGAGACTGTCCAATGGCGTTGTAATGAAACTGTCCAATGGCACTGTAATGAGACTGTCTGATGAGACTGTCCCATGGCGCTGCAATGAGACTGTCCAATGGCACTGCAATTAGACTGTCCAATGGCACTGTAATGAGACTGTCCAATGGCGCTGTAATGAGACTTTCCAATGGCGCTGCTTCCATGGGTCTGGCTGTATTCGTCTCTATGATTGTAGAGAATGGGGTCCCAGTGCTCTAACTCTGTGCTCAGTCGTCTCTGTGACTGTAGAGAGTGGGGTCCCAGTGCCCTGACTCTGTGCTCAGTCGTCTCTATGATTGTAGAGAATGGGGTTCTAGTGCTCTAACTCTGTGCTCAGTCGACTCTATGATTGTAGAGAATGGGGTTCTAGTGCTCTAACTCTGTGCTCAGTCGACTCTATGATTGTAGAGAGTGGGGTCCTAGTGCTCTAACTCTGTGCTCAGTCGTCTCTGTGTCGCGTCTGGAGAAACGTGCCCGTTCTGCAGTGTCCACAGAAGGGTGCCAACCAGTAGAAAGAAATTCGTGGAGAGCGTGGCAGCAGAGAGTCCTCAGAAGAGAAGCCCCCTTCAAGCAAGTGTTTCGGCCCTTATCGCCTGACACTCTAGGGGGGTTGGGCCACACCCGGTTCATGACTCCGGATGTCCCTCTGCTGCCCCCTTTTTTTCCACATCTTGGGACGAGCCATGGCTGGGATTCGAACCCATGATCCTCTGAACATGCTCATTTTCCACTTAATGACTTGCACTCTAACCACTGAGCCACTGGGACACTGAGCCACTGGGACACCTGATATTTGCAGGAAAGTTAAGCTTTATGGTCCTTCATTGACATGCTCTGACCCCAACTTGACAGCTCGTGGTTTGCCTGAAAGATAGTGTGTGGTTAGCGTCACCTCTTGTCCTGCTGTAAAGATCTTGATGGCCGTTTCTGTACTCGTACAGGTTTCACTGGTGTGGCTTTGCTGCTCTACATGTTTCATTGGTGTTGCTTTCCAGCACTACATGTTTCACTGGTGTGGCTTTGCTGCTGTACATGTTTCATTGGTGTTGCTGTACATGTTTCATTGGTGTTGCTTTGCTGCACTACATGTTTCACTGGTGTGGCTTTGCTGCTGTACATGTTTCATTGATGTTGCTTTGCTGCACTACATGTTTCATTGGTGTTGCTTTGCTGCACTACATGTTTCATTGGTGTTGCTTTGCTGCGCTACGTGTTTCATTGGTGTTGCTTTGCTGTGCTACATGTTTCATTGGTGTTGATTTGCTGCACTACATGTTTCATTGGTGCTGCTGTACATGTTTCACTGGTGTTGCTTTGCTGCACTACATGTTTCATTGGTGCGGCTTTGCTGCTGTACATGTTTCATTGGTGCTGCTGTACATGTTCCATTGGTGTTGCCTTGCTGCAGAACATGTTTCATTGGTGTTCCTTTGCTGCTGTACATGTTTCATTGGTATTGCTTTGCTGCTGTACATCTTTCATTGGTATTGCTTTGCTGCTGTGCATGATTCACTGGTGTGGCTTTGCTGCTATACATGTTTCATTGGTGTTCCTTTGCTGCACTACATGTTTCATTGGTGTGGCTTTGCTGCTATACATGTTTCATTGGTGTTCCTTTGCTGCACGACATGTTTCATTGGTGTTGCTTTCCTGCACTACATGTTTTATTGGTGTTGCTTTGCTGCTGTACATGTTTTATTGGTGTTGCTTTGCTGCTGTACATGTTTCATTGGTGTTGCTTTGCTGATGTACATGTTTCACTGGTATGGCTTTGCTGCTGTATATGTTTCATTGGTGTTCCTTTACTGCTGTACATGTTTCATTGGTGTTGCTTTGCTGCAGTACATGTTTCATTGGTGTTGCTGTACATGTTTCATTGGTGTTGCTTTGCTGCTGTTCATGTTACATTGGTGTTCCTTTGCTGCTGTACATGTTTCATTGGTGTTCCTTTGCTGCTGTACATGTTTCATTGGTGTTGCTTTGCTGCTGTACATGTTTCATTGGTGTTCCTATGCTGCTGTACATGTTTCATTGGTGTTCCTTTGCTGCACTACATGTTTCATTGGTGTTCCTTTGCTGCACTACATGTTTCATTGGTGTTGCTTTCCTGCACTACATGTTTCATTGGTGTTACTTTGCTGCTGTACATGTTTCATTGGTGTTGCTTTGTTGCTGTACATGTTTCATTGGTGTTGCTGTACATGTTTCATTGGTGTTGCTTTGCTGCTGTTCATGTTTCATTGGTGTTCCTTTGCTGCTGTACATCTTCCATTGTGTTTGCTTTGCTGCTGTACATGTTTCATTGGTGTTGCTTTGCTGCTGTACATGTTTCATTGGTGTTGCTTTCCTGCACTACATGTTTCATTGGTGTTCCTTTGCTGCTGTACATGTTTTATTGGTGTTGCTTTGCTGCTGTACATGTTTCATTGGTGTTGCTTTCCTGCTGTACATGTTTCATTGGTGCGGCTTTGCTGCTGTACATGTTTCATTGGTGCTGCTGTACATGTTTAATTGGTGTTGCTTTGCTGCTGTACATGTTTCATTGGTGTTGCTTTGCTGCTGTACATGTTTCATTGGTGTTGCTTTGCTGCTGTACATGTTTTATTGGTGTTGTTTTGCTGCTGCACATGTTTCATTGGTGTTGCTTTGCTGCACTACATGTTTCATTGGGGATGCTTTGCTGCAGAACATGTTTCATTGGTGTTGCTTTGCTGCTGTACATGTTTCATTGGTGTTGCTTTGCTGCAGAACATGTTTCATTGGTGTTCCTTTGCTGCTGTTATGTTTCATTGGTATTGCTTTGCTGCTGTACATGTTTCATTGGTGTTGCTTTGTTGCTTTACATGTTTCACTGGTGTTGCTTTGCTGCACTACATGTTTCATTGGTGTTCCTTTGCTGCTGTACATGTTTTATTGGTGTTGTTTTGCTGCTGCACATGTTTCATTGGTGTTGCTTTGCTGCACTACATGTTTCATTGGGGATGCTTTGCTGCAGAACATGTTTCATTGGTGTTGCTTTGCTGCTGTACATGTTTCATTGGTATTGCTTTGCTGCTGTACATGTTTCATTGGTGTTGTTTTGCTGATGTACATGTTTAACTGGTGTTGCTTTGCTGATGTACATATTTCACTGGTGTGGCGTTGCTGCTGTACATGTTTCATTGGTGTTCCTTTACTGCTGTACATGTTTCATTGGTGTTGCTTTGCTGCAGTACATGTTTCATTGGTGCTGCTGTACATGTTTCATTGGTGTTCCTTTACTGCTGTACATGTTTCATTGGTGTTGCTGTACATGTTTCATTGGTGTTGCTGTACATGTTTCATTGGTGCTGCTGTACATGTTTCATTGGAGTTCCTTTACTGCTGTACATGTTTCATTGGTGTTGCTGTACATGTTTCATTGGTGTTCCTGTACATGTTTCATTGGTGTCGCTTTGCTGCTGATCATGTTTCATTGGTGTTCCTTTGCTGCTGTACATGTTTCATTGGTGTGGCTTTACTACTGTACATGTTTTTGTTGGTGTTGCTTTGCTGCTGTACATGTTTCATTGGTGTTGCTTTACTGCTGTACATGTTTCATTGGTGTTCCTTTACTGCTGTACATGTTTCATTGGTGTGGCTTTACTACTGTACATGTTTTTGTTGGTGTTGCTTTGCTGCTGTACATGTTTCATTGGTGTTGCTTTGCTGCTGTACATGTTTAATGGTGTTGCTTTGCTGATGTACATGTTTCACTGGTGTGGCTTTGCTGCTGTACAGGTTTCACTGGTGTTGCTTTGCTGCTGTACATGTTTCATTGGTGTGGCTTTGCTGCTGTACATGTTCAACTGGTGTTGCTTTGCTGATGTACATGTTTCACTGGTGTGGCTTTACTGCTGTACATGTTTCATTGGTGTTCCTTTACTGCTGTACATGTTTCATTGGTGTTGCTTTGCTGCAGTACATGTTTCATTGGTGCTGCTGTACATGTTTCATTGGTGTTCCTTTACTGCTGTACATGTTTCATTGGTGTTGCTGTACTTGTTTCATTGGTGTTGCTGTACATGTTTCATTGGTGTCACTTTGCTGCTGATCATGTTTCATTGGTGTTCCTTTGCTGCTGTACATGTTTCATTGGTATTGCTTTGCTGCTGTACATGTTTCATTGGTGTTGCTTTGCTGCTGTACATGTTTCATTGGTGTTGCTGTAAATGTTTCATTGGTGTTGCCGTAAATGTTTCATTGGTGTTGCTTTGCTGCTGATCATGTTTCATTGGTGTTCCTTTGCTGCTGTACATGTTTCATTGGTATTGCGTTGCTGCTGTACATGTTTCATTGGTATTGCTTTGCTGCTGTACATGTTTCATTGGTATTGCTTTGCTGCTGTACATGTTTCATTGGTGTTCCTTTGCTGCTGTACATGTTTCATTGGTATTGCTTTGCTGCTGTACATGTTTCATTGGTTTTGCTTTGCTGCTGTACATGTTTCATTGGTGTTGCTTTGCTGCTGTACATGTTTCATTGGTGTTGCTTTGCTGCTGTTTATGTTTCATTGGTGTTGCTGTAAATGTTTCATTGGTGTTGCCGTAAATGTTTCATTGGTGTTGCTGTACATGTTTTCATTGGTGTTGCTTTGCTGCTGTACATGTTTCATTGGTGTTGCTGTACATGTTTCATTGGTGTTGCTTTGCTGCTGTACATATTTCATTGGCGTTGCTTTGCTGCATTTCATGTTTCATTTGTGTTGCTTTGCTGATGTACATGTTTAACTGATGTGGCTTCGCTGCTGTACATGTTTCACTGGTGTTGCTTTGCTGCTGTACATGTTTCATTGGTGTGGCTTTGCTGCTGTACATGTTTAACTGGTGTGGCTTTGCTGCTGTACATGTTTCACTGATGTAGCTTTGCTGCTGTACATGTTTCATTGGTGTTCCTTTACTGCTGTACATGTTACATTGGTGTCGCTTTGCTGCAGTTCATGTTTCATTGGTGTTGCTGTACATGTTTCATTGTGTTGCTTTGCTGCTGATCATGTTTCATTGGTGTTGCTTTGCTGCTGTACATGTATCATTGGTATTGCTTTGCTGCTGTACATGTTTCATTGGTGTTGCTTTGCTGCTATACATGTTTCATTGGTGTTGCTTTGCTGCTGTACATGTTTCATTGGTGTTGCTTTGCTGCTGTACATGTTTCATTGGTGTTGCTTTGCTGCTGTACATGTTTCATTCGTGTTGCTGTAAATGTTTCATTGGTGTTGCTGTACATGTTTCATTTGTGTTGCTGTACATGTTTCATTGGTGTTGCTTTGCTGCTGTACATGTTTCATTGGTGTTGCTTTGCTGCATTACATGTTTCATTGGTGTTGCTTTGCTGCACTACATACATGTTTCATTGGTGTTGCTGTACATGTTTCATTGGTGTTGTTTTGCTGCTGTACATGTTTCATTGGTTTTGCTTTGCTGCTGTACATGTTTCATTGGTGTTGCTTTGCTGCTGTCCATGTTTCATTGGTGTTGCTTTGCTGCTGTTCATGTTTCATTGGTGCTGCTGTACATGTTTCATTGGTGTTGCTTTGCTGCTGTACATGTTTCGTTGGTGCTGCTGTACATGTTTCATTGGTGTTGCTTTGCTGCTGTTCATGTTTCATTGGTGTTCCTTTGCTGCTGTACATCTTACATTGGTGTTGCTTTGCTGCACTACATGTTTCATTGGTGTTGCGTTGCTGCACTACATGTTTCATTGGTGTTGCTGTACATGTTTCATTGGTGTTGCTTTGCTGCTGTTCATGTTTCATTGGTGTTGCTTTGCTGCTGTACATGTTTCATTGGTGTTGCTTTGCTGCACTACATGTTTCATTTGTGTTGCTGTACATGTTTCATTGGTGTTGCTTTGCTGCTGTTCATGTTTCATTGGTGTTCCTTTGCTACTGTACATCTTTCATTGGTGTTGCTTTGCTGCACTGCATGTTTCATTGCTGTTGCTTTGCTGCACTACATGTTTCATTGAAGCTGCTGTACATGTTTCACTGGTGTTGTTGTACATATTTCATTGGTGTTGCTGTAAATGTTTCATTGGTTTTGCTGTACATGTTTTCATTGGTGTTGCTTTGCTGCTGTACATGTTTCATTGGTGTTGCTGTACATGTTTCATTGGTGTTGCTTTGCTGTTGTACATGTTTCATTGGTGTTGCTTTGCTGCATTACATGTTTCATTTGTGTTGCTTTGCTGCACTACGTACATGTTTCATTGGTGTTGCTGTACATGATTCATTGGTGTTGCTTTGCTGCTGTACATGTTTGATTGGTGTTGCTTTGCTCCTGTGCATGTTTCATTGGTGTTGCTTTGCTGCACTACATGTTTCATTGGTGTTGCTGTACATGTTTCATTGGTGTTGCTTTGCTGCTGTTCATGTTTCATTGGTGTTGCTTTGCTACTGTACATCTTTCACTTGTGTTGTTTTGCTGCAGAACATGTTTCATTGGTGTTGCTTTGGTGCAGTACATGTGTTATTGTTGTTGCTTTGCTGCTGCACATGTTTCATTGGTGTTCCTTTGCTGCACTACATGTTTCATTGGTGTTGCTGTGCTGCACTACATGTTTCATTGGTGTTGTGCTGCTGTACATGTTTCATTGGTATTGCTTTGCTGCACTACATGTTTCATTGGTGTTGCTGTACATGTTTCATTGGTGTTGTGCTGCTGTACATGTTTCATTGGTATTGCTTTGCTGCACTACATGTTTCATTGGTGTTGCTGTACATGTTTCATTGGTGTTGCTTTGCTGCTGTACATGTTTCATTGGTGTTTCTTTGCTGCTGTACATGTTTTATTGGTGCTGCTGAGCATGTTTCATTGGTGTTCTTTTGCTGCACTACATGTTTCATTGGTGTTCTTTTGCTGCACTACATGTTTCATTGGTGTTGCTTTGCTGCTGTGCATGTTTCATTGGTGTTGCATTGCTGCTGTACATGTTTCACTGGTGTCGCTTTGCTGCTGTACATGTTTCATTGGTGCTACTGTACATGTTTCATTGGTGTTGCTTTGCTGCTGTACATGTTTCATTAGTGTTCCTTTGCTGCTGTACATGTTTCATTGGTGCTGCTGTACATGTTTCATTGGTGTTGCTTTGCTGCTGTACATGTTTCATTGGTGTTCCTTTGCTGCTGTACATGTTTCATTGGTGCTGCTGTACATGTTTCACTGGTGTTGCTTTACTGCTGTACATGTTTCATTGGTGTTCCTTTGTGCTGTACATGTTTCATTGGTGCTGCTGTGCATGTTTCATTGGTGTTGCTTTGCTGCTGTACGTGTTTCATTGGTGTTGTTATTCTGCTGTACATGTTACATTGGTGTTGCTGTACATGTTTCATTTGTGTTGCTTTGCTGCTGTACATGTTTCACTGGTGTTGGTTTGCTGCACTAGATGTTGCTTTGCTGCACTACATGTTTCATTGGTGTTGCATTGCTGCTGTACATGTTTCACTGGTGTTGGTTTGCTGCACTACATGTTTCATTGGTGTTGCTGTACATGTTTCATTGGTGTTGCTGTACATGTTTCGTTGGTGTTGCTGTACATGTTTCATTGGTGCTGCTGTACATGTTTCATTGGTGCTGCTGTACATGTTTCATTGGTGTTCCTTTGCTGCTGTATATGTTTCATTGGTGTTGCTTTGCTGCTGTACATGTTTCATTGGTGTTCCTTTGCTGCTGTACATGTTTCATTGGTGTTGCTTTGCTGCTGTACATGTTTCATTGTTGTTGCTTTGCTGCTGTACATGTTTCATTGTTGTTGCTTTGCTGCTGTACATGTTTCATTGTTGTTGCTTTGCTGCTGTACATGATTCGCTGGTGCTGATGTACATGTTTCATTGGTGTTGCTGTACATGTTTCATTGGTGTTGCTTTGCTGCTGTACATGTTTCGTTGCTATGGTTTATCTGCTGTACATGTTTCGTTGGTGTTGGTTTGCCGCTGTACATGTTTCGTTGCTATGGGTTTTGTTTGTGCTGTATATGTTTTATTGGTGATCAACACAGATGTACATGTTCACCATACATCAGCCTCCCCCTGACTGACTGCTGTTGTACTGTCAGAATGGCTAGAGCCAAAGGCCCAGACCATGCAGCGTCAGGCGGCCAGAACTTCAATCCGTTCTCAGAGCTGATAAGCCAAGGGGTGATCGAGGGGCAGCCCGGGGCGTTCAACGACGCCCTGGCCGAGCTGGACAGCAATAAGCCGGAACACCTGGACCCCGTGCTGTGGGAACGACTGTGTCAATACCGCCGCACCAAAATAGACAGCGAAAACAAGGTCAGTACCGGAAAGGGCGAGGAGGACGGGTGGGGAAGGGGTGGGTAGTAGTAGTATGTGTATGTCCATGGATAGGTGGTAAGGGTGTTCCTGCTCAATTATGTAGCCTACTGCCAGTGATGTTGACGGTGAAGGGGTAGCCTACTGGCAGTGATGTTGACGGTGAAGGGGTAGCCTACTGCCAGTGATGTTGACGGTGAAGGGGTAAGCTCCTTGTGCCAAATGGTCCAAATAAGGGGTAGGAAAGAAAATCTTTGCCTCCTGTGGTCAAGCTATGGTTTAGGAAAGGAACTACTTGTCTTCAGGGGGTTAGTTAAGAGACAGGAAGGATCCCAATGTCTCCAGTTACCCATTGAAGAGGTAGGGAAGGATCTGCTTACCTCCAGTGATCATTGAAGAGGTGGGGAAGGATCTGCTTACATCCAGTGATCCAGTGGAGAGGAAGGTAGGATCTGCTTACCTCCAGCGATCAATGAAGAGGTAGGGAAGAATCTGCGTACCTCCAGAGATCTAGTGGAGAAATAGGAAAGGGTCTACTTACCTCCAGTGATCATGAAGAGGTAGGGAAGGATCTGCTTACCTCCAGAGATCCAGTGGAGAGGTAGGGAAGGATCTGCTTACATCCAGTGATCCAGTGGAGAGGTTATAAAAGGATCTGCTTACCCCCGGTGATCAATGAAGAGGTAGGGAAGGATCTGCTTACCTCCAGAGATCCAGTGGAGAAATAGGAAAGGTTCTGCTTACCTCCAGTGATCAATGAAGAGGTAGGAAAGGATTCCTCTGTCCCCAAAGATCCAGTGGAGAGGTAGGACAGGATCTGCTTACCCCCAGTGATCCAGTGGAGAAATAGGGAATGATCCTCTGCCTCCAGTGGTCCAATGAAGAGGTAGGGAAGGATCTGCTTATCTCCAGTGATCCAGTAGAGGGGTAGGGAAAGATCCAGTGGAGAGGTAGGGGCGGATCTGCTTACCTCCAGTGATGCAGTGGAGAGGTCGGGAATGATTCCCATGTCTCCAGTGATCCAGTGGAGAGGTGGGGAAGGATCATTTTACCACCAGTGATCCAATGAAGAAATAGGGGAGGATCCTCTTACCTCCAGTGATCCAGTGGAGAGGTAGGTAAGGATCTGCTTACCTCCAGTGATCCAGTAGAGAGGTAGGAAAGGATCCCCCTGCCTCCAGTGATCCAGTGGAGAGGAAGAAATGGATCCCTCTGCCTCCAGTGATCCAGTGGAGAGGAAGAAAAGGATCTGCTTACCTCCAGTGATCCAGTGGAGAGGTAGAAAAGGATCCCCCTTCCTCTGCCTCCAGTGATCCAGTGGAGAGGTAGAAAAGGATCCCCCTGCCTCCAGTGATCCAGTGGAGAGGTAGAAAAGGATCCCCCTGCCTCCAGTGACCCAGTGGAGAGGTAGAAAAGGATCCCTCTGCCTCCAGTGACCCAGTGGAGCGGTAGGGAAGGATCCAGTGGAGAGGTAGGAAAGGATTCCCCTGCCTCCAGTGACCCAGTGGAGAGGTAGGGAAGGATGCAGTGGAGAGGTAGGAAAGGATTCCCCTGCCTCCACTGATCCAGTGGAGAGATAGGGAAGGACCGCCTGCCTCCAGTGATCCAGTGAAGAGGTAGGGAAGGACCCCCTGCATCCAGTGACCCAGTGGAGAGGTAGGGAAGGATGCCCCTGCCTCCAGTGACCCAGTGGAGAGGTAGGGAAGGATCCAGTGGAGAGATAGGGTAGGACCCCCTGCCTCTAGTGACCCAGTGGAGCGGTAGGGAAGGATCCAGTGGAGAGGTAGGAAAGGATTCCCCTGCCTCCACTGATCCCAGTGGAGAGATAGGGAAGGACCCCCTGCCTCCAGTGATCCAGTGAAGAGGTAGGGAAGGACCCCCTGCATCCAGTGACCCAGTGGAGCGGTAGGGAAGGATCCAGTGGAGAGGTAGGGAAGGATCCAGTGGAGAGGTAAGAAAGGATCCCTCTGACTCCAGTGATCCAGTGGAGAGGTAGGGAAGGACCCCTGCCTCCAGTGATCCAGTGGAGAGGTAGGGAAGGATGCCCCTGCCTCCAGTGATCCAGTGGATAGGTAGGGAACGGTCCACTGCCTCCAGTGACCCAGTGGGGAGGTAGGGAAGGATCCCTCTGCCTCCAGTGACCCAGTGGAGAGGTAGGGAAGGATCCAGTGGAGAGGTAAGAAAGGATCCCTTTGCCTCCAGTGACCCAGTGGAGAGGTAGGGAAGGATGCCCCTGCCTCCAGTGACCAGTGGGGAGGTAGGGAAGGAATGCCCATAGCAGCCCCTCAGCAATGTGTTGTGTGGCTGCTGCAGGTGAAGCAGAAGGCGCAGCTGATAGCGGACATGCACATGTTCCTGCAGACACGGCAGGCGGAGGACAACGCTCTGAGGAGGGACTTGGAGCATGTCAAGGACCAGATTATCAAGTCGGTCACTTCGTCCTCTGCTTCTCCGCGTCTCTTCTTCTCCTGTCTTCTGCTTTCTGACACTTCACATGTCTGTGTCTTCTCCTGTATTCTGCTTTCTGACTCGTCACAGGTCTGGTGTCTTCTCCTGTCTTCTGCTTTCTGACACTTCATATGTCTGGTGTCTTCTCCTGTCTTCTGCTTTCTGACACTTCACATGTCTGGTGTCTTCTCCTGTCTTCTGCTTTCTGACACTTCACATGTCTGTGTCTTCTCCTATATTCTGCTTTCTGACTCTTCACATGTCTGTGTCTTCTGTCTTCTGCTGTCTGACACTTCACATGTCTGGTGTCTGTTTACACGCGTGTATGTACTTATGTGTGTATATTTACGTAATCTATGTGGTTCTTGATTTTGTAGTTGTTGCTGCTGTTATTCAATTTAACGTAACAACATGAAAAACGATATCAGACGATGTATTGGAGGGCATGAAATAGGCTTATGAACCTGTGTGTTGCTGACTGTACGCTCTGATAATGGGTTGTCTGGGCAGCAGTCTGTTACGATGTACTGAGATGAGCGTCAGCTAATCCATTTTGTATACGTGAGTGTGTTTACTGACATGAGTATGTACTGTAAATGTTTGTGTATGTGTGTGTGTGTGTGTGTGTGTGTGTGTGTGTGTGTGTGTGTGTGTGTGTGTGTGTGTGTGAGTGAGTGCGCACGCGCGTGTGTGCCCCCTTACACTAAACTGGGAAACAAATAATGGAACTTTTGGTAGATATTAACGGGAAAACCCATGAAAGACAAATACCCACTGTTTAACAAGCATTCGTAACCTGAGAAGAGAAACGAAAAGTCATTCAGCACGCTGGGGAGAGACAATGGAAAGGATCCTTCAGAACAATGGACGTCAGACTGACAACATCTTGGACAGTGGTCTTGGACAGAGGATTAATAAGTGACCTGCATCAAGCGTTTACCACTGGACAGTGGATGAATAAGTGACCTGCATCAAGCGTTTACCACTGGACAGTGGATGAATAAGTGACCTGCATCAAGCGTTTACCACTGGACAGTGGATGAATAAGTGACCTGCATCAAGCGTTTACCACTGGACAGTGGATCAGTAAGTGACCTGCATCAAGCGTTTGCCCCTGGACAGTGGATGAATAAGTGACCTGCATCAAGCGTTTACCACTGGACAGTGGATCAATAAGTGACCTACATCAAGCGTTTACCACTGGACAGTGGATTAATAAGTGACCTACATCAAGCGTTTACCCCTGGACAGTGGATCAATAAGTGACCTACATCAAGCGTTTACCCCTGGACAGTGGATGAATAAGTGACCTACATCAAGCGTTTACCCTGGACAGTGGATGAATAAGTGACCTACATCAAGCGTTTGCCCCAGGACAGTGGATCAATAAGTGACCTACATCAAGCGTTTACCACTGGACAGTGGATTAATAAGTGACCTACATCAAGCGTTTACCCACACATACACGTTATATTTTCACAGAATTTTTTTCGAAAATGATTTTCTAACGGATTTGTATGGCCCGATTAAATGTAGCTTTACTTCGTTTCCATTCTTGAACAAATGAAAAGGATTGCTTTCAGCGATTTTTTTGTGAATGTTGGATTTTGTTTTAAGAAGATTAGAAGCATATGATTGAATTGATTCAAATGATTGTTTTCCTAGACTTCAGTTTGTATTTTCTTTCTTTTCTGAATTTGAACATCCTTTGCACACAAACTGCTCTGTGACAAACTTTGAAACAGAGTAGATGTTTTTTCGAAGGAGATGCACGACTTGAGACGCCCAACCATCCAAAAGTTGCGGCTTTGAATCCTTGCAGCGCCAGGAAAAAGGCTGAAAAAAGTTGGTTGCAGAAAGACATCCAGGAGTCATGACCGGGATGGGGCCCTGCCCCCTTACAGTGTGAGGTGCTCAGGGCAGAAACATTGTCAGGGGGCGGGGTGTTTTTCTTTGAAGAACTTACATTGTCAAGCTCTCCCAAGAAAATCTTCATGCTACATAGCAGTGTAATGTGATGGTGGTCCGTACTGCTTAATGTGTGTCCCCTGTTCTGTGATGTAGATATATGTTTGCAGTGTGATGTGATGATGGTCCGTACTGCTTAGTGTGTGTCCCCTGTTCTGTGATGTTAGATATACTGCAGTGTGATGTGATGGTGGTCCGTACTGCTTAGTGTGTGTCCCCTGTTCTGTGATGTTAGATATACTGCAGTGTGATGTGATGGTGGTCCGTACTGCTTAGTGTGTGTCCCCTGTTCTGTGATGTTAGATATACTGCAGTGTAATGTGATGGTGGTCCGTACTGCTTAGTGTGTGTCCCCTGTTCTGTGATGTTAGATATACTGCAGTGTAATGTGATGGTGGTCCGTACTGCTTAGTGTGTGTCCCCTGTTCTGTGATGTTAGATATACTGCAGTGTAATGTGATGGTGGTCCGTACTGCTTAGTGTGTGTCCCTGTTCTGTGATGTTAGATATACTGCAGTGTAATGTGATGGTGGTCCGTACTGCTTAGTGTGTGTCCCTGTTCTGTGATGTTAGATATACTGCAGTATGATATGATGGTGGTCCGCGCTGCTTAGTGTGTGCTTACTCTTCTTTGGTGTTAGATAGGACGTGATGGTGTGATATCGCAATGTGTGAGAATTATCTAATTGTGATATAACTCGACGGTGTAATTTGTCTTCATGGTATATGTGAACTTTTAGTGATACATCATTACAGTGTGATGTGTCTTCACTGTGTATATAATCTATCCAATAGTGATACATTACAGTGTGATGTGTCTTCACGGTGTATGTGAACTATCCAATAGTGATACATCATTACTTGATGTGTCTTTACGGTGTATGTGAACTATCCAATAGTGATACAACATTGCAGTGTGATGTGTCTTCACGGTGTATGTGAACTATCTGATAGCGATTCATCATTACAGTGTGATGTGTCTTCACTGTGTATGTGAACTATCAAATAGTGATACAACATTGCAGTGTGATGTGTCTTTACGGTGTATGTGAACTATCCAATAGTGATACAACATTACAGTGTGATGTGTCTTCGCTCTGTATGTGAACAACACAGTGGTGCTTTGTGGACTAAAATAAGCCCATGCACTGATGTTGACAGACTGAAGGAAGACCATGATCTGTTCGAGCTCAACGTGGAAGTTCAGCTGCTGATGAAGCAGGGTCAGGTGGAGGTCACTCCTGACCACTTTGTTCCCAACTACGAAGAATGTGTGCTGGTCACCCACAGAGTGGTAGAGAGGCTCAACGCTACAATCAGGGTAACGCTAACATCAGAGTAACACTACCATCAGGGTAACAGCACACCTTGGGCAGTGCAGGGTAACACTACCATCAGGGTAACACTACCACCAGGGTAACACTACCATCAAGGTAACACTACCTCCAGGGTAACAGCCCAGTATAGGCAGTGCAGGGTAACACTACCATCAGGGTAACACTACCATCAGGGTAACAGCACAGTATAGGCATTGCAGGGTAACGCTACCATCAGTAAACTCTACCATCAGGGTAACACTACCATCAGGGTAACACTGCCATCAGGGTAAACTACCATCATGGTAACAGCACAGTATACGCAGAGCAGGGTAACACTACCATCAGGGTAACGTTACCATCAGGGTAACATTACCATCATGGTAACAGCACAGTATAGGCAGTGCAGGATAACACTACTACCAGGGTAACACTACCATCAGGGTAACACTGCCATCAGGGTAACAGCACAGTATAGGCATTGCAGGGCAGCACTACCATCAGGGTAACACTACCATCAGGGTAACAGCACAGCATGGGCAGTGCGGGGTAACACTACCATCAGGGTTACACTACCATTGGGGTAACACTACCATCAGGATAACACTACCATCAGGGTAACACTTCCATTAGGGTAACAGCACAGTATAGGCGGTGCAGGGTAACACCACCATCAGGGTAACACTACCATCAGGGTAACTGCACAGCACGGGCAGTGCAGGATAACACTGCCATTAGGGTAACGCTACTGGGAAAAAAATACCATCAGGGTAACAGCACAGTTTAGGCAGTGCAGGGTAACACTACCATCAGGGTAACAGTACACTTAGGGTAACACTACCATCAGGGTAACTGCACAAAATGGACAGTGCAGGGTAACACTACCATCAG
The DNA here is from genome assembly GCA_018398815.1 of Conus ventricosus. NCBI lineage: Eukaryota > Metazoa > Mollusca > Gastropoda > Neogastropoda > Conidae > Conus > Conus ventricosus. The sequence continues at coordinate 8,241,866 of CM031597.1, forward strand.
GGTAACACTACACCATGGTAACACTACCATCAGGGTAACAGCACAGTATAGGCAGTGCAGGGTAACACTACCATCAGGGTAACACTACCATCAGGGTAACACTACCATCAGGGTAACAGCACAGCATGGGCAGTGCAAGGTAACACTACCATCAGGGTAATACTACCATTAGGGCAACACTACTGGGAAAAACTACCATCAGGGTAACAGCACAGTATAGGCAGTGCAGGGTAACGCTACCATCAGGGTAACACTACCGTCAGGGTAACAGCACAGAATGGACAGTGCAGGGTAACACTACCATCAGGGTAACAGCTCAGTATAGGCAGTGCAGGGTGACACTACCATCAGGGTAACAGTACCCTTAGGGTAACACTACCATCAGGGTAACTGCACAAAATGGACAGTGCAGGGTAACACTACCATCAGGGTAACACTACACCATGGTAACACTACCATCAGGGTAACAGCGCAGTATAGGCAGTGCAGGGTAACACTACCATCAGGGTAACATTACCATCAGGGTAACAGCACAGCATGGGCAGTGCAAGGTAACACTACCATCAAGGTAACACTACCATTAGGGCAACACTACTGGGAAAAACTACCATCAGGGTAACAGCACAGTATAGGCAGTGCAGGGTGACAGTACCATCAGGGTAACACTACCGTCAGGGTAACAGCACAGAATGAACAGTGCAGGGTAACACTACCATGAGGGTAACAGCACAGTATAGTCAGTGCAGGGTAACACTTACCATCAGGGTAACACTACCATCAGGGTAACACTACCATCAGGGTAACGCTACCATCAGGGTAACAGCACAGCATGGGCAGTGCAGGGTAACACTACCATCAGGGTAACACTACCATTGGGGTAACACTACCTTCAGGGTAACATCACAGTATAGGCAGTGCAGGAAAACACTGCCATCAGCTCAGGGTAACACTACCATCAGGGTAACAGCACAACATGGGCAGTGCAGGGTAACACTTCCATCAGGGTAATACTGCCATCAGGGTAACAGCATAGCATGGGCAGTGCAGGGTAACAGGGCACAGCATGGACAGTGCAGGGTAACACTACCATCAGGGTAACGCCACCATCAGGGTAACAGCACAGTATAGACAGTGCAGGGTAACAGCATAGCCTGGGCAGCGCAATGGAATCGTCATTGATTTGTAGATCTGTAGCACAGATCCTTGTCGTGGGGCTTGGCGTACTGTACACAATACATCACTAGAGACAACTGCACATTTGAGGCACAGTGACACTGTTATGACTTTGTGTCTTACCGTGGCTAGTGTTCCTATACATACCCCCACACCAGTACCATCCAGCCTCCTCACCTAACCCGCCTGTTACGTTCTCCTTCAAAGATGTTGGCGGATCATTCCACCTGACAAACATGTCATCCACACCATTCCACCTGACAAAGGTGCCATCCACACCATTCCACCTGACAAAGGTGCCATCCACACCATTCCACCTGACAAAGGTGCCATCCACACCATTCCACCTGACATAGGTGCCATCCACACCATTCCACCTGACATCGGTGTCATCCACACCATTCCACCTGACAAAGGTGTCATCCACACCATTCCACTTGACAAAGGTGTCATTCACACCATTCCACTTGACAAAGGTGTCATTCACACCATTCCAACTGGCAAAGGTGTCATCCACACCATTCCACCTGACATAGGTATCATCCACACCATTCCACCTGACAAAGGCGTCATCCAGACCATTCCACCTGTCATAGCTGTCATTCACAACATTCCACCTGACAAAGGTGTCATCCAGACCAGTCCACCTGACATAGGTGTCATTCAGACCATTCCACCTGACAAAGGTGTCATTCAGACCATTCCACCTGACAAAGGTGTCATTCAGACCATTCCACCTGACAAAGGTGTCATTCAGACCATTCCACCTGACATAGGTGTCATTCAGACCATTCCACCTGACAAAGGTGTCATTCAGACCATTCCACCTGACAAAGGTGTCATTCAGACCATTCCACCTGACAAAGGTGTCATTCAGACCATTCCACCTGACAAAGGTGTCATCCACACCATTCCACCTGACAAAGGTGTCATTCAGACCATTCCACCTGACAAAGGTGTCATTCAGACCATTCCACCTGACAAAGGTGTCATTCAGACCATTCCACCTGACAAAGGTGTCATCCACACCATTCCACCTGACATAGGTGTCATTCAGACCATTCCACCTGACATACGTGTCATTCAGACCATTACTCTGAACAAAGATGTCATCCGGATCATTTCACCTCAGAAAAGTGCCATCTAGAGTATTTCACCTGATGTAGGTGTCATAAAGACCTCTGCATCTGACAAGGGTTTATTCAGACCATTCTCCCTG
>CM031597.1:8244357-8336857 GCA_018398815.1 Conus ventricosus
GATCCTATCACATTCAAAGAATGCTCCTTACAAGACATTCCTAAAAGAAGAATCTTAATGATTTTAAGTAGCAGGAAGAAGGTCTTAAATGTCTTAAGACTGACCCATTTCCATATCCAAAACAACAATGCTTTTCAGAATGTAGAAGACAGGACACATCAGACCAATCCCACACCATGTCTGATGGCACCCCCAGTCCCCCCAACAGACTGTGACAATGACCACTACCCCATCAGGCAGACAGTGTTGTGTGCAGTGGAGGCCTGTACAGGATGTTCTAGCAGTACTGCTGCATGTTGGGCACCTCGCTGCTCTCCTTGTCATGGTCGGTGCTCTGGGAGGTCACCTGGATGTTGGGCTGGTAGCCCGCCAGTGTGCGCTCCTGCATCACTTTGGCCGCCGAGTGCAAGCGCTCCACGAAGTCAGGAACCCCTGCCATTGACGTGGGGAGAACAGGAACATGTATAGTCACCATAAAGACTGGATTCATGGTTTACGAAGAGAGGGGGTTAGTTACCGCCAAGGACACAGACAAACAAAGTACAGGACAAAACACAATGCATTTTGACCTCTTGGGTCTTCTTCAGGCAAAAACCAACAACACTGGATTCATGGTGCTGACAGCCTAGCCGTTCACAAGGGGCAGTCCAAGGCTGTTATCTTGTCAATCAATTCCAGAGAATGTAAATATCTATGTTCATGACCACCCATCTTATTTTGCACGAAAACCCCCATTTTCACATACAAATCACGTCCATCACATATCAATTTTGACCAAAATCAACACCTGTTTCACAATTAAAATTAACACCTCAAAACTGCCAAATATTGACGTAATTAGCACATTGAAACGGGGGTTTCCGTGTAGAATAATATGGGTGATCGTGAACATACATATTTACATTCTCTACAGGCACATAAAATCAACTAAAAATATATATGGTTTGGCAATCTTGTTTTGCTGCTAGGCCAGTTAAATCAATATTGGTACTGCAGCCATGTGCAGTGGCGCGTGCAACGTGAGAGCGTCGCCAGTGAATTGTTAATCATCAAGTGACGAGCTCAGATGTCACGTGCACACATTCAACCAATCGACAGGGAGTATGACGTCATTTTGGCTGGGGAAGCTTTTGTGCCGCTAACAACCAGACATAGCCATTTTCATTCCCTTGTTGGTGCCGATCTGTGAAGGCGTGCGTGTTTTCTGGGAGAAAAGTGATTGACTTTAAAACTTTGGATTGGATTGGCGACAACTGTAGTGTGTAGACATATTTCTGCTGTGCGTGTTAATATCTAATATCTCTCAAAATGGCAAGTGACAATTCTCTCAGTTCGAATGATTCTCAGAATACGCAAGAATTAGACAAACAAGTTGTAGAATGCTTGGCGCCTACAACTGGATTGAGTCAAGAACTCGAAAATTTTACATTGCCCGAAGAGTCTACAAGTCAAGAGTCTCCTTTTAGTGCGGAGCAACAAGAAGCTATTGACGACCATATTAAATATCATGCTGAAATGATAACCTACCTTGGCATAAGAAAAACCGGCGCTGAAAAATCAATGCCAAAAAAAACAAAAAGCAGCCTGGCTTTTCTAGAATCTTCTGAAAAAGACAAAATTATCATGACAATAACCGAGCTGGATACTTTCCTTAGGGGAAAACTTGTACAAGATGATGAGACTGATGTATCAGAGGATGATGTTGAGAAATTTAATAGATGTAAAAGCGTTAATGACATGATTCCTTTTGTGAAGAAAAGCTGGAAGGTTGTGAAATTTAATCAACGAAAAACCATGCACCATTCACTGATTTTGGGTTATCAGCTTGGAAAAGCAAAACAAGTGTTTCAAAAATCAAAAACAAAGAAGCAGTCGTGGACATCTTTTGTTAAAGGAAAATGTCTCATTCATGATTCATATGCAAGAAGGATGATTCTGCTGTCCAACGCCTTTTACCACTTCCCCAAGTTTCATAAACTGGGAATGAGTTTTGATGATTTACTGAACAAACGCCATAAAATTCTAACCTACATGTCTGAGAATGAAGAATTTAGAAAGTTCTGGCAATCTGAAGTCTGATTGCTTTCAAGCTTTGGCGGACTGGCAAAACCGTTCGGATCCGAACGGTATCTAAAAATAGTTCTTACTTCACCTGCTTCAACGTCAAGCTTTGGCGGACTGGTAAAACCGTTCGGATCCGAACGGTATCTAAAAATAGTTCTTACCTCACCTGCTTCAATGTCCTACTTTGCTGTTTTGCTTCACCTGCTTCAGGCTGCCTTCGGGCGGCCGCCGATAGAACTTAAACAGGCCCTGTGATTATTGATTCAGGAATCTGATAAGTTCTATCGGCGGCTGTCTCGAATTTACACCATTCAAGTGTGAACCACAAAAAGCCCCTTTCACATTTCCCCTGCAAACACCTCCCCATCTATTGTGCGTTTGTTTGTTTGTTTGTTTGTTTGTGTGTGTGTGTGCGAGCGTTTTGTCCTACAAAGCAGCGCAGTAATCCAGGTCAAAATGGTCTGGGGCTTATTGGCTTAGTTAATTAAACCACCCCGCCCACGCACGCACCCACATATAACTTTTTCTGATTCTTGCACAAAACAAGAGAAACTGATTAATTAATTTTTTTAATTTATGATTTTAATCTGGTTTAAAAAATGAACCCCAACGTAATTATAAAGCTTACAGAAATATTTGATGATTTTGGGTGGGCGATTAATGCTGGGGTTGATAAAGAAGTGTTAAAGGACATGTTTGATGAATTTATAACAGAACTTTTTGAAAACTTAACTATTCGAGAAAGCGTATTGAAAGCTGTCAGTAAAATCCCAGAGTCTTGGCCTAAACCAGTAATTAAACTTTTTACTATTTTACTTGATAATATTGCCCCCGAAGATGCTGACCTGCATGTGTCTGATGATCTTGAAGGGGTAACTGTTACCTTTAAACCTGATCAGTTTTTACGATTAGAAAAAGACTGAGTAATAAATAACTGAATTTACAATTATTTTTTTATTTTATTTTTAGATTTAAAAATGGCCGCCAAACTCAGTGAATCTGATTTAAAGAAGTGTAATGAACTATTTGACGAAACAATGAAAGCATTAAACATCGATTTAGTGAATTTGGTTTGAGAATGATGTAAACATTTAATAAAAGATCATAGTGAACTATTAAGAAGCAACCAAAGCATGAACATTGACTGTAGTGATTGAAAAGCAAATATGCATGTAGTAAGGCAACTGGCTTGAAGTGTTGCAACGTTACTACATAAATACAGCCCCGTTTTTTCGGGCCCAATCCTACCAAATCTATTTTAATACGCCCATTTTTTTTTTGTTTTATCTAAAATTTCAAAATTTTTATATTCCTTTTTTTTTTTTTTAAAAATCCATGTTTTTCCATGTACACTACCCCTGTGTTTTTTAAACCAAAACCCCTGCAAAAAAACCACATCCTTTTAATTCATTTTGGGGTGAAGTTCATTAGGGTTTTTGCATTTTACATAAAAATTTGAGTTCACACACAGGCAAATTGTGCATGTGTTTTGTCAGAAAACCCCCGGGTTGTAAAAAGCAGAAGCTTGTGCTTTTAAGAAAGGGCCCATGATATCAGCAGATTTCCCCCTCTGCCCCCTAGAAAACCCTTTGCTGCGGGACCACTGCGGGCCCCCTTACACCAGAAGAAATTTGCCCTCTGACCCCCAAAATCTTGTTTGATTGACCCTGCGGGCCCTGACACCGCAGTTTTCCCCTCTGCCCCCTGGGACAACCTTGCGGGACTGACCGGGGGCGGCCCCCTGACCCCAGAAAATTTTTCCCCCTTTTAAAACCCCCAGCAATTTTCCTGCTGAACCATGCAGGCCCCCTGACCCCAAAGCAGATTTGCCACTGACCCCCAGAAAATTTTTGGCTAAATGCCCTCCCGGCCCCCTGCAAAAGCGATTTTCCCCTCGACCCCTGAAAACCCTTGCTGTTGACCCGCTGAAAGACACCTTCCCCTTCAGGACACTCAGACTTCGGGAAAACCAAAGGGGACTCCCCCTTCATCAAACACGTGACTCCCCTTTTCACCCAACAGATTGACTGCCATTTCATTCAACCAGAGTGCCTCCCCTTCCCCGGCAACCAGGTGACTGCCCTTGGCAAACCCAGCGTGACTGCCCTTCAGGCAAACAGAGTGACTGCCCTTGGGGGAAACCCCAGCGTACCCCCCTTTCAGGCAAAACCGAGTAAAGGGCCCTTCCAGGCACACTGCGTAAATCCCTTTCGGGCAAACGAGTGACTCCCCTTTCAGGCAACAGATGACTGCCCTTCGGGAAACAGCGGATTTTGCCCTTCTGGCAAACGGGGGACTGCCCTTCAGGCAAACAGAGTGACTCCCCTTGGGGCAAACAGCGCAAACAAACGCAACACGGGGTTCCACTAAACCTAAACTCTTTCCCCTGGCAGCTTTTGGGTTTGGCTGGTGCCTCAGTTTTTTAGGGGGCCCCTTTCCCACGTAGCCGTCTCCCTGCCAGAGGTTCTGCCCAAACAGGTGATTCCTCCACAAAAAGGCCCAATTTTATAGATAAACCTTCATTGCCGGTGTGTCTGCCTGACAGGTGTTTCCCCAACGGGCCCTCGGTGTTTGATAAACCCTTTCCTCCCTTGCCGTCTATCCCCCGAAAAGGTGTTTCCAAAAAACACGTCCCCTTTGTCAAAAGATGACCTTTCATCTGCTTCTGCCTGACAGGGGGGTTTCCACAACAGGCCCACCTTGTGATAGTACCTTTCTACCTGCCAGTCGTCTCCCTGACAGGTGTTTCCCACAACAGGTCCCCTTGTCATAGTTCCCTTTTATCTGCCAGTCTTTTCCGGCCTGACAGGTGATTCCAAAACAGTCCCCTTTGTGATAGATGACCTTTTAAACCTGCCAGTCTGTCTGCGGACAAGTGATTCCACAAAGGTCCCTTTTTAAATGACCTCAAAACCTGCCAGTCTGTAAACCCCCAACTGGTGATTTCATAAATGTCCACTGACTTTAACTTGGCCACTACCCCTCAACTGCAGATGGTAAAGGACAGCCCAAACGACTGTTTTCAGATGGATCATGGACAGCCCAACTGCCCTGCTTCTTTTGGGATCAGGGACAGACAACTCCCTTTTTCCCAGTTGGATCATGGACGGGACAACTGACTGCTTCAGTTGAAGCAGGGACAGCAATTTGACTGCTTCAGTTGGATCATTGACAGACAACCCCTGCTTCAGTTGGTTTCATGGACAAAAACTAAACTGCTTCAGGGGAAGCATGGACAGACAACTGACTGCTTTTTTTTGGGATATGGACAACAACTGACTGCTTCGGGGGATCATGGACAACAACTGACGCTTCATTTTGGTTCATGGAAAACTGACTGTTCAGTTGGTTCTTGGACAGAAAACTGACTGTTAAAATTTGGGATCTTGGACAGACAACGGGACTGCTTAATTTGTACCCATGGACGAAAACGGGACTGCTTCAGAGGGAAACATGGACAGAAAAAACTGACTGCTTCATTTGGGATCATGGACAGCCCAACTGATGTTTTCGAGGGAAGCATGGACAGACAATAAACTGTTCAGTTGGATAAAGGAAAACCCAACTCCGGTTTTAAAAGGATAAAGGACAAAACAACTGACTGCTTCAAGGGGTTTCTGGACTTACGACGACTGCTTCAAATGGATCATGGCAGACAACTCACTGGTTTTCCCAAAGGGATCAGGGACAACACTGTTTCAGATGGATCAGGGAAAACTTTCAAGGGAACCAGGGACAGAAAAACTGACTGCTTCAGAGGGAAAAAGGACAGCCCAACTGACTGTTAAAGAGGGGTCAGGGACAGAAAAATGACTGTTTCAGATGGTTTATGGCAGACAACTGACTGCTTCAGAGGACCCAGGGAACAGACCCCCTGACTGCTTCAGAGGGGTTTCATGGACAGACAACTGACTGCCTCAGAGGGATCATGGAGGGGACAACTGACTACTTCAGATGGATCATGGACCAACTTTGTGCTGTTTCAGTTGGTTGGGGGGACAGAAAACTGCCCTCTTCGTTGGATCATAAACTAGGGGCCCTGCCTGTTTTCAGAGGGATAAAGGACGAGGGCCTGACTGCTTCAGAGGGAAAGCATGGACAGAAAACTGACTGCTTCAGTGGATCAGGGAAAAGAAAACCTGTCGCCTCAGAGGATCATGGACAGAAAAAACGACTGGTTTCAGATGGATAGGGACAGATAACTATGCTTCAGATTAAACAGGGACAAAAACGGGACTGTTAAGGGATCTTGGACAATAACTGACGCCTCAGAGGGGATCACGGACAGACAACTAAATGTTGAGATGGATCATGGACAGACAACTGCTGCTTAGATGGTTTCAGGACAGAAAAAATTTGACTGCCTCAGAGGATCACGGGACAAAACGATGCTTCAGATGGAAGCATGGCCCAGAAAAACCCGGGGTGGGAAATTTCACGGGAAAACCCCCCCCCCCCAAAAGCCGTTTTTTTCCGGGGGCAAAAAAAGGGGATTGAAACAATGGGTTGTCCCCTAGCCCCTTCTCTGAAAAACCCAATGGACTCTTTCCATTTGAACTCGTACACCCGGAGCCCCCAATGAAAACCCCCCTCGTATACAACCCCCCCTTTTTCCCCACCCCAACAATTCCTTTCCCCCCCCCCAAGGGGGGGTACCCCCCCCTTTAAAATTTTTCCACTTGAGATCCCCCTCTGCTACTTCACCTAAACACTTTATCCCAAAGTCGAGATCGTTCCTCTTACCCCTTTTTAAACCCATAGAAAAATCCAGCAAGTCAATCCCCCCGGGGTTCAAAATGACAAAAAAGCCATTATCTCTAACCAAAAACCCATAAAACAACTACTTTAAACATTCCCATTACATGAAAAAGGAACACCCCACATTCAGACTTCCAACACACTGCGGGGGGCCCCAAGAGCAAGCAAAAAGACTTTTTTTGGGGCTTTTTTTTAAAGGGCCACTCTTTTTGGGTTCCAAATTTTCCGCTTTTTTGGGAAAATAAATGGCATATAAAACTAAACAAAAAAAAACACGAAAAGGAAACCTTTCGGGCTTTCTGATCGACGGGCATAGAGGAAAATTGGGAGAGACGTGATTATTTTTCTTTTCCCCCAAAAACAGCTGTGGGTAGTTAGCTTTTTTTTTTTTAAATGCCAATTGTAATTTGTAAGCTAAGGAGTGGGTAAACCTTTGTTTTTTTTTTAACTAGCTAAAGAAGTAAAACAAAAATGAAGGAAAGTTTTATTGAATAAACCCATTATTTTCCCTTTAAAACCTTTGGGTTTTTTGTTTATTAAAGAACAAACCCCCCCGAAAAATTTTTTATCGTAATAATCATTTTATCATTCCCCACGACGAACAAAAGCCCCCAGTAAATTTTATCAGTGAAAATCTTATTGTGAAATCACTTTACGAACAAAAAGGGACCCCCCCCCGGGGGGGGGTATAAATTAATATATCATTCACCCCTTACAAAAGCCCCCCAGTAAAGTTTTATCATGATAAACCATTTTGTGAGTTCAAAATTTACAGAACAGAAGACCCCTTAAAGTTTTATCAGTGATGAATGATATCATCATTTCAAAACCACAAAGACCCCGGGTTAAGTTTTATCATGTTAAATCATATTGTGATTTCCCCACTATTTCAAGCCCCCCATGAGGTTTCAAAAAAATGTATCAAACGGGGGGCCCACTGGGGAACAAAAAGCCCCGGGAAAGGTTTTATCGGACGGGTGCCCCCCCTTTACCACAGACACCAACCATTCCGCCCATAAACCGACTCCAGGGGCCCATTGCCCAATCCCCACAGACCCCAACCATTCCTGTCAGTCACCGACTCCGGGGCCCTTGGCCATAAAACCACAACCCCAAACCCTTTTGGGGGTCACCCCATGGGCCCACGACCATAAACCACGAAAACAAACCTTTCCCCTGCACTCCAGGGGTTTTCTGCCCCAACACCACAAAACCCCAACCTTCCCCTTTTCACTCCATGGGCCCACTGCCCATCACCACGGACACCAACTTTTTTCCTGTCACTCCATGGGTCATTGACCATCACCACAGCCCCCATTCCTGTCACCCCAATGGGTTACTGCCCCATCCCCCACAGAAACCAACCTTTCCCTGTCACCCCATGGTCTTTGACCATCACCACAGACCCCAAACCTTTCCCTGCCCCACCCATGGGTAAATACCATCCCCCAACCCCCAACCTTTCTGTCATTTCCAGGGGTCATTGACCATCCCCCACGACCCCAAACCATTCCTGTCACCCCATTGGTCATGCCCAATCACCCACACACCAACCTTTCCTGTCATCCCCAAGGGGTCACTGACCTTCCCACAGACCCCCACCATTCCTGTCACTCCATGGGTCATTGACCTTCACCACGACCCCAAACCTTTCCCTGTCAGGGCCAGGGGGTCCTGACCATCACCACAGACACCAACCTTTCCCTTTTCACGCCATGGCCCTTTGCCCAAACCCCAAAACAGAGGATTGGACAGTCCCACTATTTTCCAATCCCTTTTTCCGGGTTGTATTTCTTGGTTTATTTCATCTTTTGCAGTTTTTTTTCCAAAAAAACCTGTTTATACAGAAAACCCCTTTTTATATCATGACGGCTGTTTCTCTTTTCCTTCTACATTTTAAATTTCAGTGAGTTGATCAGCCCCTTTATCACTTTCAAAAACACCCCTTTGTCCCAAGTTTTCAGAGAGCACTCTGTTTGGGCCCATCCAGGGGTTTGCCCCAACTAGATTTTTAACCACAGCCGGGGAAAACCAAAACTGCAATGAAACTGAAAACACGAAACACACATACACAAACCCGGATAAACCCAAAATCCCTAAAAAAACAGACAAAAACAAAAACCCAGTGAATTTTAAAGCAATTTTCCCTTTTTGTCCAAAAAAACCAGACGACAACTCCCCCCCCCAAAACCCCCACTCCCCTCCCCCGGGATACAAAACCAAATTTGCAAAGAAAACAACGGAACAAAACACCCCAAATTAATTTTTTCAGCAAACAAAATGTTCCGATGTCACAAACAACGGCAATTTCACCAAACACTACCCGGGCCAGCTGTGGGGAAAAACTGCCCAAACACTACGCCGAACGTTGTAAAGGACAACTGCCCCAAAACACTACTGCCAGACAGCTTTTTAAGGACAATTTCACCAAACATTTACTCCCCAAAAAGCTGGGGAAAACTGCACCAAACACTACTGCCGGGACGCTGTGACTTAAACTGCCCCAAAAACTACGCCAGGACAGCTGTGGGAAACAACTGCCCCAAACACTACGCCGGAAACCCTTGACTTCACTGCCCAAAGACTACGGGCCAGGCAGCTGTAGGACAAATGCAAAAACCATTTACTGCCCGGACAGCTGTGAAAACAACTGCCCCAAAAAATACGGGGCCGGGGCCAGCTGGGGGGAAAAATGCCCCAAAAACCAACTACTGCCAGGACAGCGGGTGGGGAACAACTGCCCCAAAACATTTCCCCGGGAACGGTGGGGGACAACGAAACCAAACACTACTCCCGGGGGCAGCTGGAGGACTACTGCCCCCAAAACATTTACTGCCAGGACACTGTGGGGCAACTGCCCCCAAACACTACTGCCAGGACGTTTGTGAGGAAAAAACTCATAAAAACATTTCGCCAGGCCCAGTGTACTTCAACTGAAACCAAACACACTGCCGGACAGCTTTTAGGAAAAACGGCCCCAAAAACACTACTCCCCAGGACAGCGTGAGGTCAACTCCCACCAAAAAATACCCCCGGCCCGCGTGGGGTAAACCTGCCCCAAAAACCTCCCTCCCAGGACAGCTGTAAATTCAATGAAACCAAAAAACTACGCCAGGACAGCTGTGGGAAAAACTGCTTAAAACACTACTGCCAGGACAGTTTGGACTCAACTGAAACCAAAAACACTACGCCGGAAGCTGTGGGGAACAACTGAAACCAAACAAACTGCCGGGACAGCTGTGGGGGAACAACTACACCAAACACATTTCCCGGGACAGCTGTGAGGCCCAATTGCCCCCAAACCCACTACTCCCAAAGGACGGGCTGTGGGGGACAATTGCCACCAAACACTATCCAGGACAGCTGTGAGGACAATTTCCCCAAACACAACTGCCAGGACCCTGTGGGAAAAATTGCCCCAAAAACACTACTGCCAGGACATTTGTGAGGAAAACTGCCCCCAAACAAATTTGCCGGGACAGCTGTGGGGGAACTATGCCCCAAAACCCAACGCCGGACACCCTGCCCGGGCAGACGGCCCCGGGAGGAGCGGGGTTTTGGGTGCGTCGTTTCTGTTTTTTGACATTTCTCAACAACACATTTTTGGGAAAATCCACTCAGGGTTTGGTGCAGTTTGATTTCTGTTATTTGACCTTTCAACAAAACTTTGTTTGTGAAATCCACTAAAGGGTTTTGGTGCATCTGATTTCTTTTTATTTGACCATTTTAAACAACAATTTTTGGGGAAATCCATTTTCGGGGTTTGGGGGGCATTTTCCCAATTTTTTTTATTTGACACTTCAACACACATGTTTGGGGAAAAATCCACTCATTTTGGGGCAATTTTAATTTTCTTTTTTGACCCCTCCAACAAACACATTTTTGTGGAAATCCACTCGGGTTTTTTGGTGCATTTTTTTTTCTTTATTTGCCCACATCCAACAACACATGTTTGTGGAAACCCATTTGCCGTTCCACAGTGAAATTAACAAACACTATTTGCACCTTGTTGGTACTTTTAAATTTGTGTTCGGGCAGGGTTGTTTTTCACTACCATTCAAAAAAACCCCAAACCGCGGGTCTTTTCTCTCAAAAACTTGTAAAACTCTGAAAACAAATTCCAGTCCTAAAATTTTTTCCCCAGCACCCCTACGGCAACTTCGATCCTATAAACATTAAAAGAATGCCCCCTTACAAACTTTCCTTTAAAAAAAGGAAAAAATTTTAAATGTTTTTAAATTTTGGCAGGAAGAAGGTCTTAAATGTTTTAAGACTGACCCATTTCCAAACCCAAAAACCCAACAAGGGTTTTTTTCAAAATTTTGGAAGACGGGGAACATCAGCCCAAACCCCCACACCATGTCTGATGGCCCCCCCATCCCCAACGGGCTGTGAAAATGACCACAACCCCATCGGGGCAGCGGGTTTTGTTTTGCAGGGAGGCCTGTACAGGTTGTTCTGCAGTACTGCTGCATTTTTGGGCACCCCCGTGCTCTCCTTTTAAAGGGGTCGGTGCCGGGGGGGGTAAACCTGGATGTTGGGGCGGGTAGCCCCCAGTGTCCTCCTGAAACCTTTGGCCCCCAAAAGTGCAAGCGCTCCAAAACAGGAACCCCTGCCATTGCGTGGGGGAACGGGAAACATGTATGGGTCACCAAAAAGACCTGGATTCTTGGTTTACAAAGAGAGGGGGTTATTTTACCCCCAAAGGACACAGAAAAAACAAAGTACAGGAAAAAAAACACAATGCATTTTGCCCTTCGGTTTCTTCGGGAAAAAAAAACCAAACAACACGGATTCATGGGGGCGACAGCCAACCTTTTCAAAAGGGGGCAGTCCAAGGCTGTTACTTGTAAATCAATTCCAAAAAATTTTAAATATAAATTTCATGCCCACCCATCTTTTTTCACAAAAAACCCCCCAATTTTCACATACAAATAAGTCCATCCCATTTAAATTTTGAAAAAAATAAAACCCCTGTTTCAAAATTTAAAAATTAACCCTAAAAACTCCCAAATTTTGCGTAATTAGCACATTGAAAGGGGGGTTTTCCTTTTAGAATAATATGGGTAAACGTGAACTTTCCTTTTTTTAAAATTCCTACGGGCCAAAAAAAAAACAACTAAAAATATATATGGTTTGGCAATCTTGTTTTGCTGCAAGGCCGTTAAATCTTTTTTGGGTACGGGCACCCAAAGTGCAGTGGGCTTTGCAACGTGAGAGCGTCGCCAGTGTTTTTGAAAAAATCATAAAGTGACACTCAGATGCCCCGTGCACACAAAAAAACCCAATCGCCCTGGGAGTAGGGAAGTCATTTTGGCTGGGAAGTTTTTTGGGCCGCTAACAACCAGACAAAGCCTTTTTTCATTCCCTTTTTGGGGTGCCGACCTTTAAGGCTTTGCGTTTTTTTGGGGAGAAAATGTTTGACTTTTAAAATTTTTGGTTTGGATTGGCGACAACTGTATGTGTAAAACATATTTCTGCTGTGCGTGTTAATATCAATTTATCTCTCAAAATGGAATTTACAATTCCCCCTTCAGTTCTAATGATTCTCAAATCCAAGAATTAGACAAACAAGTTGTAAAATTGTTTGGCGCCTACAACGGGATTAGTCAAAAACTCAAAAATTTTTACATTGCCCGAAAGCCCCTTAAAAGTAAAGAGTCCCCTTTAAAAAGTCCCGGAGCAACAAGAAGCTTTTGACGACCATTTTTAAATATCGCGAAATGAAAACCTCCCTTTGGGCTTTTAAGAAAAACCGGCGCTGAAAAATAATGCCAAAAAAAACAAAAAGCAGCCGGCTTTTTTTTGAATCTTCTAAAAAAAGACAAAATTATCTTTGAAAAAACCCGGGCTGGATATTTTCCTTGGGGGAAAAAAACTTGTAAAGATGATGAGACTGATGTATCAGGGGATGATGTTGAAAAAATTTAATAGTTTAAAAAGCGTTTAAAAACATGTTTCCCTTTTTGTAAAGGAAAACCTTGGAAGGTTTAAATTTAATCAAAAAAAACCCATAAACCTTTTCACTGATTTTGGGTTATCAGTTTGGGAAAAAGCAAAACAAGTGTTTAAAAAATAAAAAACAAAGAAGCAGTGTGGACATCTTTTGTTAAAGGAAAAGGTCTATTCATGTTTTCATATCCCAAGAAGGATGATTCTGCGGGCCCAAACCCCTTTTTAACCATTTCCCCCAAAATTTTCAAAAACGGGAATTTTTATGTTTAAACTAAAAAAAACCAAAAAAATTCAAACCTACAGGCTGAGAATGAAAAAATTTTTTAGAAATTTCTGGCAATCTGGTCTGTTTGTTTTCAAGCTTTGCGGCTGGCAAAACCGTTGGGTTTCCCCGAAGGGTTTTAAAAAAAAATTTTTCTTATTTTCCCTGTTTCCCGTCAAGTTTTTGGCGGACTGGAAAAAACCTTGGGATCCGAACGGTATCTAAAAAAATTCTTACCTCACCTGCTTCAATTCTATTTTTGCTTTTTTTGCTTCACCCTTCGGCTGCCTTGGGCCCGGCCGCCGATAAAAATTTAAAAACGGGCCTGTGATTATTTTTCAGGAATCTGTTTTAAGTTTTATCGGCGGTTTGTCTCGAATTTAAAAACCACCTTGTGTAAACCCAAAAAAAACCCCCTTTTCCTTTTTTGGCAAACCCCCCCCTTTCTATTGTGGTTTTTTTGGGTTTGTTTGTTTTTTAGGGGTTGTGTTTTGCGAGCGTTTTGCCCCCTACAAAGCAGGAAAGAAACCCAAAGGTCAAAATGGTCTGGGGGGCTTATTGGCTTGAAAATTTTAAACCCCCCCCCCCCCGCAGCACCCACATATAACTTTTTTCTGTTTTCTTGAACAAAAAAAAGGAAAAATTTTTTTAAATTTAAATTTTTTTTAAATTTTATGTTTTTAAAATCGGGTTTAAAAAATGAACCCCAAACGTAATTAAAAAGTTTTCAAAAAATTTTTGTTGTTTTTGGGGGGGGCGTTTAAATAGGGGGTTGATAAAGAAGTTTTTTAAAGGACATGTTTGATGTTTTAATAACAGAACTTTTTGAAAACTTAACTTTTCGAGAAAGCGTTTTGGGAAACTTCAGAAAAACCCCCCCCCCCCCCCCCCCAAAAAGGGTCTTGGCCAAAACCCATTAATTAAACTTTTTACTTTTTTAAACTTGAAAATATCCCCCCAAAGTTTGCTGACCTGCATGGTAAAAAAATAAAATCTTGAAGGGGTAATGTTCCCTTTTTAAACCCCTGATCGTTTTTACGATTAAAAAAAAGACGATTTAATAAAAAAAACCTAAATTTTAAAATTAAAATTTTTTTAAATTTTTTTTTTAAATTTAAAAAGGGGCCGAAAAAACCAGGGGAAATTTTATTTAAAGAATGTAAAAACTTTTTTAACGAAACAATAAAACCCATTAAAAATCGTTTTTAGGGAATTTTGGGTTTTGAAATGATGTAAAAAATTTTAAAAAAAGATCATAGTAAAACCTTTTTAAAGGAAGCAACCAAAGCGTTGAACATTGCGGGTAGTGATTTAGAAAAAGCAAAAAATTAGCAGGTGTTTTTTGTAAGGCTAACGGGGTTTAAAAGTGTTGAAAAACGCTTGGGTAAAGAAAAAAAAAGCGTGTTTTATTTACTTTTATTTACTTTTATTTTTTTAATCTCCCGTAAATATTTTTGGCTTTAAAAATAAAACCCCAAACAAAAAAACTGGGGAGGGAAAAAACTATAAACGAGGGAAATTTAAATTTTCAGTAGTGAAAAACAATTAAGCAATATGTTTAGGGGAAGTAGACATGGCCATCTTTTAACCCCTACAAACGTTTTTGAAAGAATGGAACAGGGCAACCCTCTAAAATCCCAGTTTTTTAGATGGAGCCGCCAAAAAATTTTTTTTTGGGCCCCGCTTGATTGATTTTAAGGGCCTGAGGGGATACTAACATGCTATCTGGGTTTCAACTAAACAGAAAGAAGTAATCAGCTATCACGATTTTAAAATCGACTGGGCTGCAACATGCTTACACTTTTTAAACCTTTCAAGTAAAAACCCAAATTTTTGGGCTGGCTAAAGGAACATCCTTGAAATCAGTTTGAGACAAACAAATTTCCTACCCTTTATAGTTAAAAAATTCTTCCCTTCCTCTTCCAAAAGATTAGAGTTAAAACGGGCATTTTTTAAACTTTAATAATTTGAAAACATGTCCTTTATGTGGTGTGTTTTAGCGCATTTACCCCTGGTTAAAAATCACCCAAACAGAGTCTCCAATTATGATGCTACAAACAAGAATGAATTTTGGATAACATCCCTTTCCCGTAAGTAAAAACATATATCCTTTTGAAGAGCAAAAAAAACCAATCACGAAAAACGTATACGAATGGCCCTGTATAGAAAAATTTTGGCCCGCCTTTTTAAGGGTTTCCCCAAGGGCTCCTACTTTTGGCGAAAACTTGACAAATTTGTAATTTGATACTTTTTAAGATATACAAAAAGTCTTAAATGAAATTTTTTTAAAAAATTAAGCAACTTTAGCCTATACTACAAAAGAAAATTTTTAAAAAAGATTTGTAGAAAGGTTTTTGAGAGAATCTCAAACTAAAAAACGCTCCCAACAAGGACTTACGAAAAATTTTTTTGAAAGGGACTGTAAAACCCAAAAAACTCCCACACCAAAACCCGGGTCTAAGTTAGTTTTAAGAAAAAACAAAAAATGCAGAAGCCCTTACGGGTTTTTCCCGACTTTAAACCCAATTTGCCGCAAAAACTACCCCCCCCAAACGAAAGGGAACAAAAAACATCCTTTTATCCCCCCATAAAATCTGTTTTTTAAACTTTTGGGTTTGTTGTTGGGCAGACGGTCAACATCCCCAACCCGGATTTACAGGGGCCCCAAACGCAACTATTTGTTTTTTTAGAGCAAAAGAAAAATTCGCAATCATTATCCAACCCAACCCAAAACCCTTTTCGGGACTTTGTTATGACTCTTGAAGCCCCAAAAAGTTTATGACCATCTACAACTGTTGGTTTTTCCCGGCTTAGGCTAACACCTAACATAAAGACGCGCCCAAGTAAGAAAACCACGTTTACATTACGGGAAAATTTTAAAGGGGGGTCGCGCCCCCAAAAAATTTTTAAAACTTCGCTTAAGGTTGACCCTAAGACTTGGAAACTCCCCTATTTCTTTCAAAACCCTACGGGGTTCCCGTTTCTCATTTCATAAAGCAAGCGTAAATTTTCCTGAATATAAGGGGGTTACCTGCTTTCCCACAGTTTTCAAAAAAATACTGACTTTTACTCTGGGCCCTTTTTATCCTTTATGACCCCTCCCCAACATCTGATGGCAGTTTGGATAAGTTTTGGGAGGAAAACTCAAAAAAACTTTTCCCAAAAACTAAACAAAACTTTGACCCATCTTTAGTGCGTTTAAAAGGGTCTTCCTTAAAGAATTTCCTGGGTCGTGGGAAATTTGCCGGGGCCGGCGGGTAAACCCCAAAAGGAAGATTTTTACCCCTTTGACTTACAGGAAAAGGCCCTAACAGACTCTGACTTTTGAAACGCAAAAAAAGCCTGGGGAAATTACACTGTGAAACAATGGGGATTTTCAAAGGGTCAAATTTCTTTAAGGCTGATGTGGTTTAATTGGGGGCGGGTTTTCAGAAAATTTTCAGAACACTTGCATTTAAAAAATTACGTCAAGGGGCTCATCACATTACATCTCTGCCCGGGTTTCTTGGGAACGATTCTTAAAAACTACAACATCCGAAATTTACTTTAAATTTTGACTTATCTTCACTTCAGATGATTAAGACGGGGTAAGGGGAAGGGGATTAGAAAGGCCCCCATCCATACTGTAAAAATAACAACAAAAAATTTTTGACGATTTTGACCCAACTAAACCGGTTTAAATATTTTTGTACTTAGACGCCAACAATTTTGTAAGGGTGGGGCCCTGGGGCCAAACCCCTTCCATTTTCGTAAATTTTTTATGTTTCACAGGGCAAGGCACAAATAATAAAACAAGGGGAAATTAAAAATGGGTTTGGCAGTTTTAACGTCAGATCAACATATGGGTTTTTTTTTGAAGAGACTTAGAAAATCCCCATGAAAATGCTTTCCCTCCACAACGATTATCCCTGGGCCCCAAGAAACTTAAAGGGCCCCCACCCGAAAATCCTTTTAAAATTTTGCCTAATCTTCGCCCAAAAATAATATGTTTTTCATTACAGACTGCTACCGTTTTACCAAAACACGGCTGAAACGACAAACTGCATAGAAAAAATTTTCTTTTGGGCCCAAAAGGGCCCCTTTTTGAGACCCCTACATCAAGAAGAACACGTCTTGAACCAAGCCATTTTTTTACGCCTCATAAAAAAAACTTCTTTAAACTGTTTAAAAACAGCTGTTTTTTTGGGAAAACTTTGGAAACGTACACAATGTAAAGATGTAAGATTAGTTACAAAAGAAAAAAACAATTAACTGGTCTCTAAAACCCAAATTTTTTTAAAGGACTTTAGAAGAAATTTTAAAGACGCCTGGGTTTGGGTTATGTGAAGAAAAAGGATGTTAAGGTTTTGACAAGCCGGTGTTTATTTCTTTTACCGTATTTGGTTTTCAAAAATTAAATTTAAAAATTTTAAAATTTTGTACACTTCTTTAAACCATGTTCCCAGAACAAAGTACTTTTCCGACCCCTGACTCTTTTATTTTAGACGACCCCACAGGAAAAATTCAAAAAGGAAACAGAAACCCGAAGGGCAAAAAAGGGAAATGATGGATGGTTAAAGACACAAAAAGGGGCAAACCCCAAAAACAGTTTCCTTTTCATTTCAAAATGAAAAGAAAGTGATTTGGAAAAAAATGAAGGATTAAATTAATGGGACGGGTTTTAAAAAAAAAAATTTGGTTTTCCCGGGCGAAGATGTACAGCTTGCTAGCCAAAACTTTTTGTTTAAAAAGAAGGCTTTAAAGGGTTTAAAATAAAGAATTTTTCAAAAAAAAATAAACCCCACGATAACTACAACAAGCTCTCTTTTAAACAAAATAAAAACATCACACAAATTTTTAAACTACGCTTAAATCTCCCTTTAAGTAAAAAACCAAAAGTGTTAAAAAAAATTTTCCCAGTCTCTAACAATAACAAAGAACTTTTGTCGTCCTGGTTTTTTTTTGCTGGAAAGGGCCCTTTGGGAACTTTAAAAAAATTAACTTGACTGAACCCTTTAAAAAGTACTTTAACTTAAAAAACCTTTTCAAGAACCCTTACTTAAGGCCCCCAAAAGGGAAAATTTTTTAAGAACCTAATTTTTTTTCTTATTAAATTTTCTTAAAACTTAACTTTTCAATTTTCTTTCACTTTAAATTCAAAAGTACTTTTTTTTAAATAACTTAAAAAGTACTTTAAATTGTAAAAACTTGGGATTTTCAAAATTCTTAACCCTTTTATTTATTTAGTTATTTAAAAAAAATTCCATAAAAATGGGTCTTCAAAAAGGAGGTTTCACTTTTTTTGCGAAGCCCGACTATTCTTTTTTTTTTACTGGCTTTTTGGGGGTTTGTAACTTTGCTGCTAAGTATGGGTTTGGGCCTTTGTATGCTTAAAAATCCCCCCCCAACACAACGAAACAAATACAAAAATAATAATCCTTTTCGTTTTTATTGTGATTGTGGGTTTTTTTAATTGGGGTGTTGTTGGGGGTTTGGGGATGTTGTTTTAATTCTAACAAAATTTTTTTTTTTTGATTGGTTTGCTTTTCAAGGGCTGGGTTTCCAAATTTAGCTAGTTTACGCCCCGCCTCAAAAACGTCCAGGATTTTTTTGGGTTTTTTTTTCATTTTCACTTGCGGGACATTCGGGTCCCTTGGTTTTCCTGCGGGTTTTCCCGCGGCCCTTTCTTTCCCGATCGCTCATTTTTTTTTTTGCCATTAAAAATTTAAATTTATCAAAAATTAAAAAGTTTAAAAATAATTTTTAAACCCCTGATGAATGGAATAACCGTTCCAAATTTTGGGAATACGTTCCCAAAGGAGAGTTTCTAGGGACTTGTTTAAAAACCCGGGTCTTTTTGATAATCAAAATTTTTTAAAACTTCTTCTGATAACAAACCCGGGCCCTCTTCTACTAACTTTGCAATAAAACTAATCATTGTCTGCCCTAAGATTAACCTTTTGAACCCCAACTTCTTCGTACCTAGAAAATTTCTCTCAATTTTTCTGAAGTAGACGGTTTTCTGAATCGTTCAAAAACTTAGTTCAGTTTTCCTAAATACTGTTTTGTTTTTCCACAAGCAACCCGAGAGAAAAAATCTTTCTTTTTTTGGGGTTGTCTACTGAGTAGGGTTTCCCTTTCCCCCTCCACTTTTTTGTTCTTCCAAACCATTTTAAAAAACAATAAAAAAATTTTTAATACTTTTAAATTAAAAACCCTGAGTTTTAAAGTGGTTTAAATTTTGCCTGGGGCCCTTTTGTTTGGGGGTTTTTTGTTTTTTCAACTCTTTCCAAAAGTTTTTTTGGAATTTTAAAAAAAACCCAACATGGGAAAGATAGGAAATTCGCCAAAACTAGTTGGGAACCTTATTTTAGCCCTTTAAAAACAAAAGAATTTTTCTAATTTTAAAAAAACCATAGCCCGCCTTTCGTATTAGATTATTTTTAAAATTTTTTTTTTTAGTTAATTTAAAAAAATGAGTGAAAAAAAAATTTTTAATTCATTTTCCATTCTGCTGTTTAAATGGGGCCTTTTGTGTTTTGCTATGGGTGTTAGCAAAAAACATGTTTTTTTAAAAAAAACCCCGGGGAAACCTGGAAGGTTTGACTTTTAGGACGGGGTTAAGGTTAAAGTTGTAATCACTGCAGGATTGCGCAAAAGCTTTTTGTTAACGGGGGTTTTCCCCAAAAAATTTTTGTTCATAGAAAGAAATTTTAAACTAGAAAAAATTAATTTATTTAAAAAAATGGCGGAGTAGTTTTGAAAGGTTGGAAAGGGGTTTGTTAATGCTTTGGCCCCCCCTCTGGAAGCAAATTTTATGTTTAAAAATTGCGGTCCGATGAAGGGAGAGAAAGGCCCAAAAAAAAGCCCAAAAGAAAATTTAGCCAAGGCCCCGAATGCATGAAAAGGGCGTTTTTCTCACTTAGGCTTTTTTTAATTTAAAAATTAAGAGAACAGGGGCCCTCAGAGCCACATTTACATTCGTTGATGACGCAATGAATTTAGTATTAAATTGTGAAAGGAAAAAAAGTTTCTTAAAAACGCCAAAATCCAAACGTCCCGACTTTTAGAACCCCAGAGGACAGAAAATAGCAGAGAAAGGTTTTATTTTGGGGGGCCCAAGGGGGCCCAAAAACTCTTTTCGGGTTTTTCAAAAATAAAAAACAATTTAAAAAAAAATTTTAAAAATGAACAAAAAATATTTTTCCTCCTAAAGGGTATTGGGAAGGAAAGACTGCTATTTAAAAACTAAGTTTAAAACTGCTAGAGTCTGAATCAGTTTCAAAACCCGGTTTCAAAAAAGGCCATTTTGGGAAATAAAATTTTCCTGCCCCAAAAAAAAAATAAAAGGGCCCAAATTTTTAACTTTATTCCAAATGACACCCCCAAAATGGACTTTCTGATTTTTCCCCAGATTAAAATTAAAAGAAAAAAGTTTTAAATATGCTCCCGACAGTTGTTTAACCTTGGCTTCAAGATACAAAGAAGCTTTAACCTTTAACAGATAAAAGCTAACTGCCAAAGGTGGGGCTTTACAAAAATTAAAAAATTTCGAGGGCCCTTTAAAAATATTCCCAGGTTTGGGTTTAAGTTTTATGAGGGAAAGGTTTAAAGGTTTTTTAAAACCAAATGTTTTTAAAAACATTTATGTTTAAATTAAGAGGGGGTTTCCCCGGAAACCCTCGATCACAAGGGGGTTTGTTTGGAAAAAATTTTAAAAAGAATCTAGCTGAACTTGGGTTTTCCTATCAATATCACAGAGAAATTAAGGGTTTGAGAGCGCAATACAGAAAGGGGTTTGGGGTTTTCCCTCAGTTTATGCCCCTGAACAATGAAGAATTTTTAAAACCCCAGGCCTTAAACCCAAAAAACCCAAACAAAATTTAAAAAAAATTTTCATTGCTGAAGATGTGCAGGGGCTCCCCAAAACCCCTTTTCCTTTGGAAATAAAAGTAAGATACTTGTATGCTCCCGGGGGAGGGAGAAGGGAAGTTAGAATTTGAGTAAAAGTTTCCCTTTTTGGACGAAAACATTTAAGAAGTTGAAAAAAATCATGAAAACAACCCCCCCCTTATATTTTTTAAGAGAGACTCTCCTTCTAGCGGGGCTTCTTTCGTTAAAAAAACCTGCCCCCAAAAGACCTTTGTTCGTGAAGACTGCAAGTTTTCCCCCAAACACAGTGAGTTAACAAAAAAAAAAGTATTTTCTAACTTATAATTTAAATTTTTTTTTTTAAAATTATTTTTTTAGCTTTTTTGGGTTTAAAAAGGGTCATTCGTTTTTTTTTTCAATGTTCTTTAAATTTCATCAGTGTCCCCCTTCGCCCAAGTAAAAGTCTTTCTCCACCCTTTTTAAAATTCAATTTTTTTCCGTCTGTAAACCCCACCGCAACCCAAAAATTTTGAAATTCTTCATCTGTAATTTTTTATCCTGTAAGATTTGCTTAATTTTTAAATTTTTAATTTAACAAAGTTTTGCTGCTGCTAGGACCAAAGGCAGTGTGGGGTTTTTTTTAAATTTGGAGTTAATTTTTTTAAAAAAAGCACTTTCAAAACATGACCCTGGTCCTAATCCCCCAAAAAATAAGACTCCCTAATGCTAAAGGGCTGGGGGCTCCAACCCCCGTGGCTAAAACGAACACTAGACCCGCACTTTCGCAAACTACAAGCCGATGACCTGTTTTAAATTTCAAAAAGAAAGGTATTTTTTAAAACTTTTGGGATATTCCCTTTTAGTTTTAAACCCTATACTTTTCCCAAATCCCTTTTTATTTCCCCTTTTAAGTTCGTTTTTGCTTTAACCTAAATGTTTTTAACATTTCATTTTTTTAAAAAAGATTATTTTTTTTAAAATTTAAACTTATTCTATCTTTTTATTAATTTTCCCTTTTGGGAGCACTTTTTTCCCAAGGGGTTTAAAAACCCAAAAAAATCAACAAACTTAAGGGGAAAATAAGTCGGGGGTACGGTTTGTTTTTCCTTTTTCAACCCTTATAGTAACTTTTACAGTTTATGAAAAAATGTTTATTTCATCCCCCTTTTTTTGTTAAAAACAATAACAAACTTAAGAGGGGCAACCAAGTTTTCAGCCTTTAAATTTTATGCCTCAAAAAAAACGCATGTTTGGCAAAAAAGTATCCCCTCCCAAGGGGTTAAAAAATAAGCGAAAAATCCTTTGTCATTTGCCAAGGGAGTTTTTTAAGCGTTTGGGGGGAAAAAGTAACCTACGGTGTCGCCCCCCACTTTTTGCTAAGGTTTTCTTTCTGTAACATATTTTTCGAACCCGCCCCGGGTTTTTTCCAAAATCTTTCTTTTGTTGGGGTTCCCGGAACAAGGGTAACAAGAAATGGGCCCCCTTTATTTTTAAAACTTTTTTAAAATTGTTTTTTTATCAAAAATACATTAGGGGTTGCAGTTCAAACTTTTAAAACCCTTCCCAAATTTTAGGAAACCAAGCCCAAGCTTTTTCTCTTTTTTGTAGTTTGTATTTTTCCTTTGGGCCAAAATCATTTCTCTTAAATTTCTTTTCTCTTTTGGGGGAGGATATTGGTCGTTTTTTGTCTTCCCAATTTTTGGGTTTGTTTTTTAAAACCCTTTATCTGTTTTATTTAAATTTCCCTAAACATTTCCTTACACTCCCCTTTTGATCAAACCTTTTTGTCCCGCTTTGGGTTTTTTGCTTACGCATGCCTTTAGGAGCTGTTGCCTTTTTATTTTTGGCCCTCGAGACATTCTTTTTTAATTTAAAAAAAAATTTTAAAAAAACAAATTGTTATAAGCCAAACAATGTAAACAATCTACAATTTAAAAAAACAAATTTAACTGGGGGTTCCCTCCGTAAGCAAAGCTTAGGTGCTTAATTTTTTTTAACTGCTCTTTTATTTTTTTTAGCTCCTTTGTCCCTTATTATTAATTTTCCCCTTTTTCATTCTTTAAAAATCTTTGTCCTTTGTGTAAAATAAACAAAAATTTTTAAATGGGGATCGAAAGTTTTTAAAACAGCATTTTTTTTTTTTGGTTTAAAAGGGCCCCAAAAAGAAAAATAAGGCGTGGCGCCCCCTAAAGGCCTAGCTTTGCGAGCTTTTCTTTTTTTAACAATTTTCTCCCCTTCAGCTGAACAGTTTTACAATTTTTAAAAAAAACGTTTCAGTTCTCAAATAGTTTAAGTAATGTTCTAAACTTCGCCTCCCGTTTGGCGCTAGGGTCAACTAAAAATTAAAATTTTTGTCTGTCCAAATAAAAATTTTCCTTTTCTTTGTTGGACTTTTGTGCTTAATGGTTGTCAAAAAACAATGTGTTTGTAAAGAAACCTGTAATTGTTTGTAAAAAAATCAAATACGAAACATTTTCCCACCCCCCCAGGAAAAACCCGCAGATAAAGGGAAAAGTGGGGGGAACTTTGGAAGAAACTCAAAAACCATCCATTTGGTTTTTTTTGAAAATTTTTTTTTCTACATTTTAATAAGGGCACGTCTTTAGGGCTGTTTTTCTTCAAAGTTTAATGGGCATCAAAAAAAAAAAAAACATGCATTTGTATTGGGGGGGCCCTTTTCCCCTCTGCTTTCTTGTAAATATTTAAATTTTTTTTACCCCTCCTGGGGCCCCATCCTTTTCCCTTCCAAACAATCTGTTTCAAAAGTGATCTTTAAAATCCTCCCAAAAAGCCCCTATTGGGTTTTTAAGTAGTCTTTTGAGTCTTTTCATCAAAAAGACCCAAGTTTTTTAAATACCATTTAAATGCGGGGTCCTTTCCTAAACCCCCAGCAAAAAAACTTTTTTTATTTCAAACAAAGTGGGTGAGGTTTAAAAATCCCCGGCCTGAATTCAACTGAACAGACTTTCCCTTTTTTTGGGACCGTCCCCCCCCCTTCTCATTTTTTTGGGTTAAAAACACTTCTGATTCTCTATGAAAAGGAGTTGTTCCTTTATAAACAAGAATTAAAAAACCTTTTTTTAAAACTTTAGAACTGATTTAGATTATTTCCCCAAAAAGTGTTTTCCGCTTTTTTTTAATTTTTTGTAGTGGCGTGCATAACTCTTTCTTTAAAAAATAAATGTTTTACTTTTTACGGTTTAAATTGTTTTTGGGCCCGGTTTTGGGGGTTTTTTAACAAAAATCAAATCAAAAAGAAATTCGCAAATGCGTATTTAGCTAAAGGTTCTTCCCGACCCGAACGGGCAGAACCCCTTGGGGTTTTTTTGTCAGATTAAAGTAAGTTTTTTTTTTGGGCCTTTGGGAATATGGGATAAGCGGGTTTTTAACAGTTCCCAAAAAAAAGAGGGATTCAAAACTTTTCCAAAGCTTCTGCCTGCCTCATTTTTTAACATCTTTTTTTGCCCTTTCCCCCGTTTTTAACCTGTGCTTGAGGCCGTTTTTGGGCTTGTTTCCCGGGTTTTAAAATTTTTCCTTTTTTTTTTTTTAGGCCCGCCATTGGTCAAATAAAGGGCAAAAAAAGTCTCCCCATTTAGTTCAAGACTTTTTTGCCCCCCAGTTTAAATTGGGTTTATGTTTTTTCGATTGCCCCGCCTTTAAATTTGGGAAAAACCAAAAGCGTTAGGGTCTGTCCCTTTTAATTTCAAATTTTTAATGTTTGTTTTGCGGTTTCCTGGATTATAACATCATCGCACCCAAAATCGGGGAAATTACTATTAAAACTTTTCCAGGCTCAAAATGTTGAAGGAATTTAAAAACTAATTACAAATCGCCTTATACCTTTACGCCCTGGGGGTTCCTTTTTTTTCTGTATGGGATCGAGGTCAAAACCGTAAGAGTTCATTTTTTATAAAACAAAAAAAAAAAAAAAAATTTAAAAAAAATTTGGGGAAGATTAGAAGTGCCTTTTTTTTTGAAAAAGAAGAAGACCCAAACAGAACGGGTCCTTCATTGCAAGAAGAGTTAAAGAAACAGCAGTTGGGCGGGGGGTTTGGGTTACGTTCCCAAAAACGTTTTCTAGATAGAATTGAATCATTTTAAGAATAAAGGTCGAGAGCAAACCAGAAGCGGGTTAGGGGGGCCATTTTTAGATGTAAAGATAATCATTTAAATTATAGAACCGTAAAGGGACCTTGTGCGGTTTTTCTAAAAAACCAGATCAACCCCCTTTTTAAACCCCCAAGGGCCCCAAATTCCTTTGGGAAAATCCCTGTTTTCTTTACAAAAAGGGGAAATTTAATTTGTTGAAGAAATTAAGCTCTGAGGTTTCTTGTGTTTTTCAAACTGGTGCAAAGGTTCCCAAAACATCTGAAAAAGGGAAATGAACCCCTTTTTAGGAAATTTTGGACCCCAAAAATAATGTGCAGCACCCGAAATTGAAAATGAGTTTTTTAAGGGGGAAACAGCCCGGGGAAAAAAAATTTTAAACAAATTTACGAACTCCCCCTTTCCCTGCGTGAAATTTCCCGGGCCTTAATGATCCCTTAAAAACTTTTAAAGGGGGGAACTAGGAAAAAAAATTTTTTAAAACTTAGTGAGCGGATAGAGAGAAAGAAGAAGGGAAAAAATTTAAAATGGGTGATTGGGAAAATGTTTAAAAATTTAGGTCGAGTAAAAAAAGGTTTTAATACAGCAGAAAAAAAAAAACAAAAGGAATTTTAAATTGCCCCAAGGGGGGCCAAAGGGTTTGAAATGTTGGGCTACTAACAGAGCGCAGAAAGCATCACAAACGAGCAAAAAAGAAAACTATAAACAAAATACTTTAAAGAAAACACTTTCCCCAGCTGAAAAAATAAGGACTCGTTCAGAGAAAGGGGGGTTACAAAAGTTACCTATTAACACTGTTGGGTTTTTCCTCTACCCGTTTTTGCTTTAACAGGGAATCACCAACAGGGCCCGAAAACCCCCTCCAACACCCAGCCTGGTTAAAAAATGGGGTTAGAAAAAATTTTCTTTTTCCCAGCAAAAAATTTAAAAAAATTAGCATGCCAAAGGCTTGAAGCTCTTCCTGGAATAAATTTGGGGTGTTGTTTTTTTGGGTTTTGTCAACCAAAAAGGGAAAGGGGGCGGGTTTTTGGGTGCCATCTTTTTGGGCGTTAGGGGTACTAGCTGCTGGATTTAAATTTTTTGTGAAATAAAGGGTTTTCTAATCCAAGGGAAAATTTAAAAAAACAACAAGGGCCGTTTTTTTTCACTTTTTGGCTGTCAGTGTGAAGGGAGTTTTAAAAGGCGGGTGCTTTTTGGGGTTGCTTTTGGCTGTGGGGGGTTTATAAACCGGGCGCCCTTTTTCAGGGGGTAGGACCCTTTTTTAAAAAAAATGGCAGCCTTGTTTTAAACCTTTATTTTGTTTCCCAAGTTTTGGTCGTCTCCGCTTTTTAAAGGGTTTCATTGTTTAAATTCCGAAAAAGCCAAACTGCAGTTTTAAAATTTAGGGGGCAGCAAGTTTTTTTCCAAGACCAAAAAACAAAGTCAACCCTTTTACCGCTGTGGGAAAGAACGTCTTGTTTCCTTTTTTTTGCGGGGAGGCAAATCAACAGCGGAGTTAAAACATCTTTTTAAAATTCCCAAAATTTTTTTTTGGCATCAAACCGGGAGGGGTTTTTCCCCCTATGTTTTGAAAAAAGTCTGTGCTTGGGGCGCCTAATTTTTAAAACAAAGAAAAAAGAAAAGGGGGAAAAAAAAAAAAAAAAAGGAAAATTTAAAAAAGGAAACCAAAACTTGTTTGTTTGGGTCTTAAAAAATTTTGAAACCCCGGCATAAATTTAAACCCCTTTTTTTCCCCCAAATAAATTTTTGCCCCAAGGTTGGGAATTTTGTTTTCTTTAAAGAAACCAAAACTTTTTAACCTTATTGTTTGGGCTTTAAAAAGGTGTGCCGGGGGCCGTATTTATTAAATATTCTCTTTTGGTTCCCCCCAAAATTTTAAATGTCCTTTCCCAAAAGATTGGGTTTTAAATTTTTTTAAAACCCCCTTTTTTTGGCAAGTTTAAAACGGCAAAAATTTTTCTTTAAAACATTATTGGGTCCATTTGGGCCTTTAATTGGGGGTTTAAAACCCCGATTGGGGACTAACCCGGGAAACCCTTAGTTCGTCTACTGAATGGTTATAAACTGAAAATTAAAAAATTTTTTGGGGTTTAAAAGGTTCCATAAGAAAAAGCACTTTTTTTAATTTTAAAGGCCCTTTTTTTAAAAAATTTTTTAAAAAAAAGGTGGTTTTTTAAAACCCAAACCCGAGGGGTTTCTTAACATATCCAATTGGGGGAAAATACGGGGTTTAAAAACCCCCCAAAACCCCCCCCCCCCCCCCCCCCCCCCCAAAAGGGTTTTAATTAAAAAAATTTTTGGGTTTTATAAAAAGGTTAAATTTTTGAAAAAATAATTTGGGGGGAAATTTAAAAAGGGTTCCAATTTTTTTAAATTTTGTTTATTAAAATTTTTTTTTAAAAAGGATTTATAATTTTTAACCCGAAAAGGGGTTTTCTTAAAAAATTAAAAAAGGGGGAAAATTTTTAATTAAGAATTTTTAAAATTAAAAGGATTTCCAAAAAGAAAAAAATTCTTGGGGGGATTTTGGTTTTTGGGTAGTGTAAAACTTTTTAAAACATTTTAAAAATCCATGGATTTTAAACTTTTTTTTCTTTAAAAAATTTTGTTTTTCATTTAAATTTAAAAATTTAATTAGGCAAAATTTTTTTTTAAAAACTATACTTTTCCTAAAAACTTGAAAAGGGAGTAAGGGGTTTTTTTCCCAGAATACTTTGGGGGGACTTTTGGAAAATTTTAAAAAAAAATGGGGTTCTTTAAAACCATTTATTAAAAAAGGGTTAAAAGAAGAAGGGGGGGGGGGGGGGTTTAAAAAAATTTAAATTTATATTTTGGAAAAACCCCTTTTGAAAAATTAAAACATTTCCCCAAAAGTTTAAAAACAGAAAGTAAATTTTTTTTAAAAATACCATTTTTCCCACAGGAAACCCCCTTTAATTTTTCATTACGTTAATATTTGGCAAAACTTTTAATTTTAAAATTTTTAATTTGAAAAGGGTTTTTTAAAAAATTGGATGGAAAATGTTAATTAAAATGGGGTTTTTGTTTAAAATTTAAGGGCTGGGTGAAAACGTAGAAAAAATTTAATTCTCATTTCCCCCAAATTTTTTAAAAAAAAAATTTTAAAAAAAGTTTATTTTTACCCAAAATATTTAAAAACCCCTTTTTTTAAAATTCTTTAATTAAAAAGTAAAATTTTTTCCTTTATAGGGGTATAAAAATTTTAAAAAATTTTAAACCTTTTTGTAAATTTTTGGGAAAAATTTTTATTGTAAAGGACGTGTTTTGTTGGAAAAATTTTGGTCCCAAAAAAATTGGTTGAAAAAAACGGATATTTTCTCAATTTACCTCACCACTTTTTTGAAAAAAACCCCCCTTTAAAACGTTTCAAAAGTTTTTCACAAAACAACTTAAATTTTTTCCATTAAAATTAAATTTAGACCAAGAAAGGAAAATTTTCCTTTCAAAATTAAAAAAAAAAAAACCCTTCCCCATTTGTTTTTTTAAACCTTTGGAACAAGGTTTTTTATAGTTAAGTAAGGTTTTGGCCCCCACATTTTTGGTTTTCCAAAAGGGGCAAACCCTCCCTTCCTTTAAAAAAAAGGGAAAATTTTGTTATAAAAACTTTTTTAACCAAATTCCGGGGCCCCAACCCCACAGGGTATTTTTTGGGAGATGTCAAAAAACCCCCTGGAGAAATTGGAAAAACGCCCCGTGGGCCCCAAGGGAAAGGGTTGGATAAACGAATGGGCCCAATTTGGGGATAAAATTTCCGGGCCCCTGAAAAGGCCTTTTGGTAAAAATAAAGAAGCGGGGGCCCCTTTGGGAAAATTTGTTCCCGGGGGGAAATTTGGTTGTTGTAACGTGTTGGGGTTTATTTAGGTTTTTGGGGGGGGTGAAATGCCCGGTTGGTTGGGGGGAAAGGGGTTTGGTTTTGTTTAAACCCTTCCCCCCCTTTAAAGAAAAAAAAATTTTACGGGGGGGTTAAACCCTTTAAACCCCCCGGAAAAAGTCCCGGGCAAAACCCGGGAAATTTTTTCGGGGGTTTTTCCCAAAAAACCCTTAAAATCTTTACCCAAAAAATTTTAATTCAACAAAAAGAAAATTTATCTCTTTCAAGAACAAAAAAAAAAAAAAAAAATCCTTTTGGGTGTAACTTTAGAAAAGGGTTTTGAGGGATCAATTAAGTGTTTATGCCCGACACTCCCCTGGCTCCAAGGGAAAACCCCCTCCTATGAAAAACCAAGGGGCCAGATTTCAGACTTACTCACACACATCTTGCACCGTCCCCAACCCCAATGGTAGATTTATAGACGCAGTGTGGCCCCACATGGAAAAATATGTAATACGCATTTGGGACCACAGGGTAGATATGATAGACGAAGTGGGCCCCACATGGTAATATTAAGTACGCAGTGAGCACCACAGGGTAATTAAGACGCAGTGTCCCCACATGGAATATGTATATACCAGGGGGGCGCCACTTAATATGTATAGAAAGCATGTGGCCCCACATGGTAATATTATAGTACCAGTGGGGCGCCACATGGAGATATTATAACGCATGTAAAGGGAGTGAAACCTCTAAAAGCATTAAGCTTGGAGAAAAAAGGGACATTGTATGGGGATACAAAAAGGTAAGCCCAAATTAACCGGGTAAACGTTACCCACCGCAAGGGCCGAAGGGGCAGATACAAACAACACCAGAGAGAGTTGGGCCCTCCCGGGGGAAAGGGAAGGGTTTTTAAACCCATCCCCTCGGGCCCCAATGATGCAAATGCTCGGTCACTGAGGTTCTTGTGTAAACCATAAAGGGCGGGGGGCCTTTGGGTTTTGTTAGATGGTTTTCCCGGGGGCATTTGGTTTTCTATTGTCGGCGTGAATGCGGGGGTTTTGTAAACCCCCCTTAAGAAAATTACGGGTTTTAATGACCCCGAAGTCGCGGGAAATTTTTTTCGTGCCACGGGGCTAGAGTGTGTTTGCAATCAAAAAGGTAGGGTTGTGTAAATGCGATGGTGGAATTACGAGTGGAATTGGGGTATTTGAACTGGGGGCTTGAAAAGCAGCGGGGAAAAAAAGGGCAGGGCCCCGAAGGGAATCCTTGTTTCCCCCTCCATATAAACGGGGGAGAACAATTTTGGGGGGAGAACAACCCAGGGAGAGAGAAGAAGCAAGGAAGAGAAAAGGGGAAGGGATGAGCGGGACAGAGAAAGGTCAGAGAAACTTTCGGGGAGATAGAAGAACGAAAGGGTTTAGAGTTAAAGCAAGCGGGAAAAAAGGGAAACTAAGTGAACCCCAAGGGGGTAAAGACAGACAACTAAATTTTAACCCCAGAGGTGGGGAAAGAAGACGAAGAAAAATTTTCGACTCGAGATCCCAAGACGCCCACGAAGACCAGTCCTGAAGCCTGAGCCAGTCAACCAAGGGCACACCAAAAGGCATGCGAAGAAACTGAGAACTTTTTTCAAGAACTGGGGTGGGGTGTGAAACTGGTTGGTGTGTAAAAACCCGGGGCCAGGTAAGAAGTCATTTTTATTAAAACCCCGGGGGATTGGGAATATTATTTTTTTATTTTTCGATATTTCATTGTGTGTGTTGATTTTCATGTTTAAATAAGTAGCATAGAAATTGCATTTCTTGTTCTCATGTGTTAGGAAGGGGCAATGCTACATCCCATTCCCCGAGAGAGGCGAATGTTTGATGGCGATGATGTGCATTCTTTTGAGTGCAAAATAACCTTGGGGTGTTTTAAACCTGACAATAAACATCAATTATGCACTTTAAACAATACCATCCGATTTCCCCCTCTTGGGCAAAGGGCGGCCGCCAGGATTGCATGGCCCCAAAAAATTTTAGGGGGGAAACAAAGGATATAGAATACTGGGGCGAAGCGCCACAAAAACAAATTTAATTTGCTCTTCTAATTATTTCCCTTTTGTCCCTTTAGTGTGAGTATTGACTTGTTGTAGGGGGGTTTTATTAAAACAAAGGTGTTTAGAGAACGAAGAACGGGTTCTAGTCTCACCTCACAGAAGGTGGGTACGATTAAGGGTCCTTTATTAGGAACACTACACTTGTTGGTGTTTGTAACTTTAGTAGAAAAATGGTACCAACTTTTACGGGGTTTTACGTAAGTTTTAGTGGTGTAAAAAATATAAAAAAAAAAAATGGCGAAAAAGTTTTAACTCCCTTGCAACGGTTTTTGGGGGAAAGAAATGGGGTAAAGGGGAAAGAACTGCGTGTTTATTGAAAAAACAGCAAAGCTAGGATGAAAGGGCTAAAGGAGGGATTGAAAAGGGAATTTAGAGGCAGAAACTGGCCGTGAAGGCAAAAAAGATGCACAGCCAAAATGCGCTGCTAAAAAAGAGCAAGGCAGAAAGTGCAGCTGCCAGAGCTAGAGCAATCAAAAGGGAGCTCCAAAGTGAGACAGATGCCGGGCCAGAGCTTGAAATTGAAACATTCGTCAAAGGCAAAAACAGATGCAAAAGGGCGGGCAGAAGAGAATCGGAGATTTTTTCCAAAAAAATTGAGTTGGAAAAAATAAAATCTGAAAATCGCAGTGAAATAGACACCAGTTCTGAGTCAGTAGGCCGCAGACAAAGTTGCGCACCTAGACTTAAACTCCCACTGTTCAGAGAAGAAACTGATTCAATCGACGCCTATATCAGTCGGTTTGAATCGGTTGCCGAGCACGAGGGCTGGCCCGAAGATAACTGGGCAATAAACCTGTCTGCCTTGTTGACAGGTCGTGCGTTACACACAGTTTCCACCTTACCCAAGGTGATCAGAGAGATTTTGACAAGGTGAAACAAGCAGTACTAAAGGCGTATGATTTGACTGAAGAAGGTTTTAGGCGTAAGTTTCGCGAAGCGAGAATCGAACAGGGTGAGACATACACACAGTTCGGTGTTAGACTGGATCACTATTTCAACAAATGGGTAGAACTTAGTGGAGTAGACAGATGATTTTGAGGCCTCAAGACACTGGTGATGAAGGAACAGATACTTGATGGTTGTGGGACGGGCCTCACAATCCACATTAAGGAAAAGGTGCAACCACAGTAGCTGAGGTACTTGAGACAGCTGAGACATACCGGGAAGCGAGCATGATTTGCCTGAACAAGAGGAAAGCCTGGAAGCATATTCAGAGGATAGCAGGCCAGCACATGACTCACGCAATGAGTCAGCAGTACACACCCGTAGGCCCACAGCGTCACGTGAGCAAACAAGGGTGAAAACCAATAGCCACGTGGCTAGGAATGAGCGTGCCTGTTTTCTGTGCAATAAGACAGGGCACTTGGCTAGGGATTGTATATTTAATCACAGAAGGCAGCAGCAATGAGGATCAGATAAGATAAGATAGATAATGTTGCTTATAGCCCAGCCGACCGCAGAGGGCCACATCAGGGCTGTCACCACGTTAAAATCAACTCACCAGTCATTTAAAAAAAAAAAAAAAAAAAAAAAAACCTTTCACACATCTCGTTAAATGACATCGTCTACAAACGAACCAGAAACTTTGTTAAAAATCCTTCTTCCGTAAAATCTCAAATCAGATGAAAAATGTTAATTTCTCTAAAAAACCCAAGGATCACGTCAGGCGGGAAAATCCCTGAACAGGATCTTCATGGACTCCGCTGTAAAATGTTTGTGTCTCACATCGTGCAAGTCCCAACACTCTAAAAGAACATGTTTCATTGTGAGTGGTGCATGACATGGAATGCACCACGGAGCTTCTTCACTCTTTAAAGGTAAGAATGGGTAAAATACGAATGGCCGGTGTGCAGCCGGCACAGAACCGTTCCTCTTTACGACCACCCGACGTAGATGGGAGGAAGTCTTTAAGGTTTGGACGGATCTGAAAGTTTGTTATTCGTCTGTGTGTTCCAATCCTCCTGCCAGAGGTCTCTCACATAATCGTTAATTTTGGGTTTCACATCTGAGCAAGGGATATAAGTGTTGGACAGTTTCTCTCTTGTGGCGTTCTTGGCTAAACGATCAACCATTTCGTTCCCGCCGATGCCAACATGGCCGGGAACCCAAGCAAGAGTAATGTTGTAACCGTCTGCCTTCAACTTGCTAAAAAGTTCAAAAAAAGTAAAAGTTCTGGATGCTGAAGGTTGCGGCCAGCTATGGCCTCCAAAGCTGACAGCGAATCCGACAGAACCAGAAAGTCCCTCCTCGAAGAATGGGAGATTATTTTACAAAGCCAGTAATAAGCAGTAAGTTCAGCAGAATAGACAGAAGCATCTGAATGTATATGTTCCAACAATATCTGAGAAGGAGCCCCAGGGCAGTAGGCTGCACAGGCCACTCCATCCTCAGACTTGGAACCGTCAGTGAAAACTTTTTGATAGGATGGGAATTTGGAACAGAGCTCGGCATAAAAAGCCTTGTACGCCAGAGAGCTGGTAGACTCCTTACGGAAAGCTGCGAGATCAAAACGAATCTCTGGTGTGAAAAAGGTCCATGGAGGTTGATCCGGAAACTTGGAAAAATCGGAAACTACTCCCAGGTCTATACCTGCATTCCGCACGTGAGGCTGCATACGAAGCCAAACGCGGAATACATTTCGGGTTTGTTTCAAACTTACTTTGGAACGGAGGTCAAAAACACAGTCATAGGCAGGATTCTGCGGTTCTGAGAACAGTCGGATGTAATAATTCAAAGACAGTTTCAGCCTGCGATTGGACAGTGAAGGTTCACCTGCCTCTGCGTACAGGCTGTACACAGGGTGGTTTGCGGAACGCTCCAAGACAGAGACGAACCCCTTGATGGTGGATAGGGTCCAAGAGTTTGAGGTAAGATGATCTTGCGGAGCCGTACACAGCACAACCGTAGTCCAGTTTAGAACGGACCAGGCTCTGTAGAGGTGCAACAAAGTTTTCTTATCAGCCCCCCAGTCGGTGTGTGCT
This sequence comes from Conus ventricosus, assembly GCA_018398815.1. NCBI lineage: Eukaryota > Metazoa > Mollusca > Gastropoda > Neogastropoda > Conidae > Conus > Conus ventricosus. The sequence goes on from CM031597.1 coordinate 8,278,269, forward strand.
ACGACCCGCAGAATATTCAGTGCCTTTTGGCAAACAGTTTTGAGATTTTTAATGTGGCTGAGAAAGTTAAGTTTTTGGTAAAAAATGACTCCCAGAAATTTGCCTCTTTACAGCTGGAATGGGAGATTTCCCGACGTGAAGTTCAGGATCTGGAAAAAACTGACGGAAATTATGGAAGTGAATACACTGGGTTTTGTAGCAGAAAAGGTGAAACCGTTTTCATCCGCCCACTGATGGATTTTATCTACGCAAAGCTGGAGCCTGCGCTGGACACTCGGGTACAGGCTTCCAGTTGCGTAGACAGCAAAATCATCCACAAACAATGAGCAGTCTGAACCCTGCTGAACTGATTTCACAATGTTGTTGATTTTAATACTAAAGAGGGCAGGAGACAGTATGCTCCCCTGGGGAACCCCCAACTCCTGCTCGTGGACATCAGAGAGAGGTGGTGCCAACCCGGACTGAAACTGTCGTTCTGCCAAAAAATTTTGAATAAAAAGAGGAAGATGACCTCGAAAACCCAGATCGTGGAGATCATGAAGTATCCCCGACTTCCAGGTGGTATCGTAGGCCTTCTCCAAGTCAAAGAAAATGCCACTGCATGCTGTCTGTTTAAAAAAGCGTTCCTAAGTGTAGATTCCAGACGAATCAAATGGTCAACTGTACTACGATGTTTGCGGAAACCACACTGTTCTTTCGCCAAAAGGCCATCGGTTTCGAGTTTCCACATGAGCCTAGCATTGACCATTTTCTCCATCAGTTTACAGACACAGCTGGTCAAAGCTATTGGACGGTAGTTAGATGGATTAGAAAGATCTTTTCCAGGTTTGGGGATGGGAATAATGAGGGCTGTCCGCCAAGAGGGTGGAAAGCAACCTGTAGTCCACACGTGGTTGTATACCTGTAACAGGATGTTCAGACCTTCTTGCGGAAGATGTTTCAATAGTTGATAATGTATGTCATCTATACCTGGAGAGGAATCGCTGCAAGAGAGTAAGGCAGATTTCAGCTCGTTTAATGTAAAAGGAAGATTGTAGTCTTCCTGTTGTCGGATGAAAAGTTGCAGGGAGATTTTTCTTTTAGGGCTTTGTGTTTGACAAAAGTGACTGATTTATTACAGAGGAGGAATTCTTTTCAATGGTTGAAGCAAGCAGATTAGCAACTGCTTTCTTCTCTGTTATTAAAGAATCCGAAAACTTGAGATGGTTCACAGTGGGACAGGTGTTCTTCCCTTTGATTTTCTTAATGATGTTCCACACTTTTTTCTTAGAAGTTTTTGATGTCAGCCTGGAGCAGAAGCTTCTCCAGGACCGACGTTTACTGATTTTAAAAGTGTGTCTAGATTTAGCACGGAGTTTTTTGATGGGCTCGAGCGTTGGACCCGAAGGTCGTTGGTATACCTGACGCTGAGCCCGTTTTCGAACTTTGGAAATTTGTTGGCAGTCTGAATCAAACCAGGGTGTTTTGGCATTTGTAGTTTATCGGAAGACACTGGAATACAAGCTTTAGCACACTTGATCACAGTGTTAGTCAGTGATTCAGCTGGGTCCGGACTCTGAAGAAAGTCAGTGTCCTGGAATTCTTTAGAAATAGTGGTTGCGAATAGATCCCAGTTTGCTTTCTTGTAATTTAGATGTTGAGAAACAGAGACGTGTTCAGTTATTACAGGTTGTAGAAGGACGGGGAAATGGTCACTTCCGTGCAGATCGTCATGGACAGACCACTCATAGTCCAGGACCAGCGAGGGGTCACAAACCGACAAATCTAAACACGAAAGTGAACCTGTGGAAGAGTGGAGGTAAGTTGCAGATCCGTCGTTCAGACAACACAAATCCAAATCCGAAAGGACACCCTCAATCAGCAGACCTCTGGATGACGAACCGGTACTACCCCAAAGAGGGTTGTGACGTTAAAGTCACCCAACAGCAAAAAAGGTCGGGAAGTTCCCCTAACAGACTGACAAGGTCCTGACGACAAACCGGGACAGATGGAGGTAGATACAGAGAACAGATTGTCACAGTCTTGTGGAGAGTGACTCTCGCAGCGACAGCCTGAAGGGAGGTAGACAGATTTTACAGGACTAAAACAACAAAGTTTTGTGTAGGAGAAGGGCAACACCGCCCGACAGTCCCAACGTGGATGGTTGTGCAGGTTTCGAAAGAATATTAAAGCCAGAAAGAGTAAAGGTCTTCTGGCTTTGAATTTGAGTTTCTTGAAGAGCCACGACAGAAGGTTTTAGAGACTGACACAGAAGCTGCAGCTCCTCGAAGTTGGAATTTAGACCACGGATATTCCAATGGAATATTGTATTATCCATGGTGCAGAGGGCGAAAAGGAGAGAGATCAGGTCATCTCCTCCTCAACATCTGCTGCTAAAGCTGTAAATTTGTTGCTTATTTCACTGGACTATCTGCAGACCTGCTGGCAGACTTGCCAACAGGTGAAGTAGGTCTGGGTTTGGGAGTACGGTGGAGGTTTCTTCCTTATCTCCACCATCTCCACACTGGGTTGAACTCCCTTGCCCGCACGGGCACTGGACAGAGGAGTTCGAGGTAGGGTGCTGGTTTTTTAATCTGCCCAGCAGCAGATGTTGTAGACTGCTGGGCAGTCTGAGGGGTGGCGGATTTTTTGCCTCCACCGGGGGCAGTCACTTTGGTTGGGAAGGTGGTGGACTTGCTACCACCAGAACTGACAGATCTTACTTGCAATGTTTTCGAAAACGTAAAGTTATCAGTCTGACAGCAGACTGACCGAGTTGAAACTGTAGGAACTTTCTTTACGGCCGAAGCATACGAAGAAGCTGTCGGCGACTGACTGCCCACAACCCGCTTGCGGGCTTCAAAAAAGGAAATTTTCTTTTCAGTCTTTAGTCTTTGAATTGCGGATTCCTGAATCCAAAGAGGACAGTTTCTTGAAGAGGAGGGATGGTCGCCACCGCAGTTAGCACAATGTGCCGGATCTTGACCACGGCCCATCATGGGTTGCCTTGCAGCAAACACCGCATACCTCTTGCCCTGAACAGCGGTCCCTGACATGGCCAAACTTCTGGCACCTGAAGCACCTCAATGGGGACGGCACATAGAGCTGAACATGAACATTTAGGTAACCAAACCCTTTATGACCGGAGGCAGCACAGGGTTGCAGAAGGTCAGAAAGAGGGTGTTGGTGGCCACTCTCTCTGAACCCTTCTTTATTTGTCACCCTGCGCACCTCCGTCACACCCTGGGGCGCCAGCTCCGTTTTTATTTCCGCCTCTGAAAAAACCCGCCAGATCTCTGCATCTAATCACACCTTTGGATGAATTTAATTGCTTATGGGGAGTCACCCTGATCTCCCTATCCACAAGCTTTTTTGCCTTCTGCAGCTGTTCAGATTGCTTCTGTGATCGACATTGAAGAAGAAACGAACATTCCTCAACCGTTTTATGGACCTAGGTTCACCTGCTATACCATGAAAGCCTTTTGGACAGCAAAAGGGCTCAGAGCTGAAAGGGGTCTTTCCTGCTCTGTCCCCCTTTCCCCCACGAGCCAGGAAGCCCAGAAACCTGTCCTCTGTCTTACCTCACTGTCAGAATCACTGTTGTTTCTAATTCCCCTGAAATAGGGGATACTGCCTTCCTCTTCCTTTTGGGGGGTAGTTTTTTAATGAAGTCATATTAGTTTATTGTGATTCATCTCTCCCTTACCCACCCACCTTGGAGTCCAACTAAGGGGCCAGGGCCAAGAAACCAATGTCTTGACCCCTTCCAGGCTTCGGAGAGACATACGACAAGCAGAAGCAACCAACCTATCCCCCCTGATCATGCTCAACTCCCGGGAACAGAGAGCTGAGCACTGCAGGGGTTTACTTGGCCAGCTGGGGAACTGCCCGTCTTGACCCAACCCAAGAAGGGAGCCGATTAGTACACCCGGGCCAAAGTGTACTCCCTGTCTAGGAGAGGTCCGAGCCAAAGTGATGTGTTGAGAGCGCTGGCTCTCTCAATCACCAGGATCTCATTCCCCTCCGACACAGGTCGCACCGCACGGCAAACGCGGCGGATCTTAAGGAGACCACAGAGAGAAAAGGAGTGTTGAAAAGAAGACTTGAAGGGGAGACGAAGATAGAAAAGGGCCAAATAAGGGAGGCAGAAAACAAGAAAAGGAGAAAGGCGGGTTACTGTTAGTCAGGATCCTCACCCTTAGCCTATCTGACATGGGAAGCCCTACCAGGGGCATCAACTCCTTACCACGTTACGCTTAGCCAAACAGCATCTGCACCTCTCAGGCCTAGAAGCAGTGTGAAAAAAAAACAGCCTATCTCCAAGTATTGATGCCCCCGCCAGCAAAGCCTAAGGGATCACTGGACCACGCAAACCCTCCGACCACGACAAGGTCGCAACCCCCCGGAGGGAATGAGGATCAGGCGAAGAGAGAGGCAGATAGAAAAGGATGAACAAGATGACAGTGTTATTTTGTCTGGATTGTGCTGTGTGTTCACAGATCAGGCGATAACATGGATGTGCACAAAGGCAGAGTAGGGAAAATGTGGTTAATGTCATTAGAGACTCTGGGTGCACTGGCGTAATGGTGAAGGAGTCCCTGGTTGAGAAGGGACAATTCACAGGTAGAACACAGAGTGTAGACAAATAGATGGAACAGTAGCAGAATTCAAAACGGCACTGTGTTCATTGATACACCATTCTATAGTGGAGTTGTACAGGCGTTGGCTGTTCCAAAGCCGCCGTATGTCTGGTGATTGGAAACATCCCAGGAGCACGTGTGTACGGAGACCCAGACCGTGATTTCTGTGTTGAATCAGGGAAAAGGAATCACGTGAGGAAAGCGCCCCCGGGAGTCAACACTCCAGAAAGCATTGGAGCGTGTCCAGTGAGACCAAACCCTCTCACTTGCGAGCAGAACAAAAGGGCGACTACTGCTCAGTAAGCTGTTTCGGTTTTGCTCATACAAGGCAGAAGAAACGTGTTAAGGAGGGCACCATCGGGTTTGAGATAAAGGATGGGTATTGTACCGAACTTTCACTCACTTGAGTTCGGGAAGACAAAAAGACAGATCGTTGTGCCTACGAAGCGCAGAAAGGCGGTGATGTCAGAAAAACATGTGACGTCGGCCTCGGGCCATCTCGGTAGGAAGGCCACACAAAAGGCAGTGACGCGAGAGTACTATGGCCGGTATCCTTGGTGATGTCAGGCGCTTCTGTGCACAATGCAACACATGCCGCGGGGTAGGCAAGGTGTGTGTCAGAAAGGGGGATCAGACTGGTCTTACCAAAAAGTTGGCCAAAATAAAATGGTCGGTCGAGAAGTCAGGTAGTGAGTGCGTGTGTCTTTTGCAGTGGGCGTATGCGTGACGTGGCTAGCTGCGGGCCACGTGTATGAAGAGAAGGGAGAGAATTTCCGTAGAAACATAATGGTTATATGGCCACACGACTTTGAGCTGGGGAGATTTCAGATTTATGTTGATATTTGCTTTGATAGTGTGTATGTATTGATTTTTCTCTATAATTTTTGTTGCAAGACAAATCTTGCCCTGCGTTCTCTGGTGTAAGTAGGCTTATGAGAGGCCGATATTAGCACTGGTTTAAATGGGAAAATTATGAGTTTCATCTCCTTGAATGTTAAGTTTTAGCCAATGCAGGGCATTGTCTTCGAGTGGGGGGAATTTGTCAAGGAGCGTGAAACCTCTCAAAAGGCATTAGACGCTTGGAGACAAAGGGACATTGTATGTGGTATACAAATAGGTAATTGACCAATAACCAGGGTACGTTACCACCGCACACGGCCGAAGTGGTCAGATGACAAACAACACCTAGGAGAGAGTTCGGACCTGCCCAGTGGCGAAGGGGAAGGGTTGTAACCACTACGACCTCGGGCCCCAAGTGAGTGCTAAATGCTCGGTCAGCTGAGGTTCTTGTGTAAACAGTCAGTGAAGAGCAGGGGCCTTGGATTGTTCAGATGGTAAATTTCCGTGGGTCACTGTGTTGGTTCTATTGTCAGGCTGGCTGAATGCGTGTGGAGGTTGTAGTAACCCTCCTTAAGATAATTACTGTGTTAACTGACCACCGAAGTCAGCGGGAATTTTTCGATGTCCAAACTGGGGCTAAGAGTGTGTTTGCTAATCAATTAGGTAGGGGTGTGTGTAAATGCTGATGTGTGTGGAATGTAGCGAGTGGAGAATTCAGGGTACTTGTGAACTAGGGGCTTGAGAAGCAGCGTGGACAAAGGCATGGCCCGAAGGGGAATCCTTTGTTTCCCTCCCTATATAAACTGAGGGAGAACAACGTGCGGGAGAACAACACCAGGGAGAGAGAGAGAAGCAGAGGAGAGAGAGAGAGGAGAGGAGTGAGCAGGACAGAGAAAGGGTCGAGAGAACGTGGTCTGGGAGATAGAAGAGACAGCAAGGTCTTAGAGTTAAAGACAAGCTGGAAGAGAAGGAAACTAAGTTGAGCCCAGAGGGGTGTGAAGACAGACAAACTGAATTTGAACCCAGAGGTGGGTGAAGAAGACGAAGAAGAAGAGTTCGACGTCGAGATCCCAGAGACGACCACGAAGACCCAGTCCTGAAGCCTGGAGCCAGTCAACCAAGGGCATCACCATCAAGCAGTGCTGAAGAAGACGTGAAGAGACTTTTTTCAAGAACTGTGGGGTGGTGTGAAAGCGTGGTTGTGTGTGTGAAAACCTGGCCCGGTAAGAAGTCATTTTTATTATAACCCGGGATTAGGAAGTATTGATCTTTTATGTTCTGATATTTCATTGTGTGTGATTTGATTGTTCATGATTAATTATAAGTAGCATAGAAATTGCATTTCTTGTTCTCAGTCGTGTTAGGAGAGAGACGAATGCGTGACATCCCATTCCCAGAGAGAGGCGAATGTTTGATGGGCGCATGAGTGTGCATATGCGTGTATGAGTGCAAAGATAACCTTGGTGTGTTAAGCCTGACTAATAATACATCAACTTAGTGCACTTAAGCAATACCATCACGATTTCCCCCGTCTTGGACACGCAGTGTAGCGCCACATGGTAGATATGTATAGTACGCAGTGTGGCACCACATGGTAGATATGTATAGTACGCAGTGTGGCACCACATGGTAGATATGTATAGTACGCAGTGTAGCACCACATGGTAGATATGTATAGTACGCAGTGTGGCGCCACATGGTAGATATGTATAGTACGCAGTGTGGCACCACATGGTAGATATGTATAGTACGCAGTGTGGCGCCACATGGTAGATATGTATAGTACGCAGTGTGGCGCCACATGGTAGATATGTATAGTACGCAGTGTGGCACCACATGGTAGATATGTATAGTACGCAGTGTGGCGCCACATGGTAGATATGTATAGTACGCAGTGTGGCACCAGCCATTATGTTGTAACAGTCTCACCTGGTGTACCCTAAAACACATGTCTTGTCTGCAGTACACTACAGCTGACAGGTCTTACCTGGGAACACTACAGCTGACAGGTCTTACCTGGTGAACACTACAGCTGACAGGTATTACCTGGTGTACACTACAGCTGACAGGCCTTACCTGGTGAACACTACAGCTGACAGGTCTTACCTGGTGTACACTACAGCTGACAGGCCTTACCTGGTGAACACTACAGCTGGCAGGTCTTACCTGGGAACACTACAGCTGACAGGCCTTACCTGGGAACACTACAGCTGACAGGTCTTACCTCGTGTACACTACAGCTGACAGGCCTTACCTGGTGAACACTACAGCTGACAGGCCTTACCTGGTGAACACTACAGCAGACAGGTCTTACCTGGTGTACACTACAGCTGACAGGTCTTACCTTGTGTACACTACAGCTGACAGGTCTTACCTGGTGAACACTACAGCTGACAGGTCTTACCTGGGGTACACTACAGCTGACAGGCCTTACCTGGTGAACACTACAGCTGACAGGTCTTACCTGGTGTACACTACAGCTGACAGGCCTTACCTGGTGAACACTACAGCTGACAGGTCTTACCTGGGAACACTACAGCAGACAGGTCTTACCTGGTGTACACTACAGCTGACAGGCCTTACCTGGTGAACACTACAGCAGACAGGTCTTACCTGGTGTACACTACAGCTGACAGGTCTTACCTGGTGAACACTACAGCTGACAGGTCTTACCTGGTGTACACTACAGCTGACAGGCCTTACCTGGTGTACACTACAGCTGACAGGCCTTACCTGGTGAACACTACAGCAGACAGGTCTTACCTGGTGTACACTACAGCTGACAGGTCTTACCTGGTGTACACTACAGCAGACAGGTCTTACCTTGTGTACACTACAGCAGACAGGTCTTACCTGGGAACACTACAGCAGACAGGTCTTACCTGGTGTATGTTGCAACAGACAGGTCTTACCTGGTGTATACTACATTAAACAGATCTTACCTGGTGTATACTACAGCAAACAGGTCTTACCTGGTGTATGTTGCAACAGACAGGTCTTACCTGGTGTATACTACAGCAGACAGGTCTTACCTGGTGGAGAAGAAAAAGAAACACCCGAAGGTGCTGGGGAGGACCCAGAGAAGCACTGTCTTCACCTGCTTTTAGAGCAGTCCTGTACCACCCTTGGAGGCCTGCGCTGTGTTGACGATGGGTACAGGCACATGGTAAATATGTATAGTACGCAGTGTGGCGCCACATGGTAGATATGTATAGTACGCAGTGTGGCACCACATGGTAGATATGTATAGTACGCAGTGTGGCGCCACATGGTAGATATGTATAGTACGCAGTGTGGCACCAGCCATTATGTTGTAATAGTCTCACCTGGTGTACCCTAAAACACATGTCTTGTCTGCAGTACACTACAGCTGACAGGTCTTACCTGGGAACACTACAGCTGACAGGTCTTACCTGGTGAACACTACAGCTGACAGGTCTTACCTGGTGTACACTACAGCTGACAGGCCTTACCTGGTGAACACTACAGCTGACAGGTCTTACCTGGTGTACACTACAGCTGACAGGCCTTACCTGGTGAACACTACAGCTGACAGGTCTTACCTGGGAACACTACAGCTGACAGGCCTTACCTGGGAACACTACAGCTGACAGGTCTTACCTCGTGTACACTACAGCTGACAGGCCTTACCTGGTGAACACTACAGCTGACAGGCCTTACCTGGTGAACACTACAGCAGACAGGTCTTACCTGGTGTACACTACAGCTGACAGGTCTTACCTGGTGTACACTACAGCTGACAGGTCTTACCTGGTGAACACTACAGCTGACAGGTCTTACCTGGTGTACACTACAGCTGACAGGCCTTACCTGGTGAACACTACAGCTGACAGGCCTTACCTGGTGAACACTACAGCAGACAGGTCTTACCTGGTGTACACTACAGCTGACAGGTCTTACCTGGTGTACACTACAGCTGACAGGTCTTACCTGGTGAACACTACAGCTGACAGGTCTTACCTGGTGTACACTACAGCTGACAGGCCTTACCTGGTGAACACTACAGCAGACAGGTCTTACCTGGTGTACACTACAGCTGACAGGTCTTACCTGGTGAACACTACAGCAGACAGGTCTTACCTGGTGTACACTACAGCTGACAGGCCTTACCTGGTGAACACTACAGCAGACAGGTCTTACCTGGTGTACACTACAGCTGACAGGCCTTACCTGGTGAACACTACAGCAGACAGGTCTTACCTGGTGTACACTACAGCTGACAGGTCTTACCTGGTGTACACTACAGCAGACAGGTCTTACCTTGTGTACACTACAGCAGACAGGTCTTACCTGGGAACACTACAGCAGACAGGTCTTACCTGGTGTATGTTGCAACAGACAGGTCTTACCTGGTGTATACTACATTAAACAGATCTTACCTGGTGTATACTACAGCAAACAGGTCTTACCTGGTGTATGTTGCAACAGACAGGTCTTACCTGGTGTATACTACAGCAGACAGGTCTTACCTGGTGTATGTTACAACAGACAGGTCTTACCTGGTGAGCACTACAGCAGACAGGTCTAACCTGGTGTATGTTACAACAGACAGGTCTTACCTGGTGTATACTACAGCAGACAGGTCTTACCTGGTGAACACTACAGCAGACAGGTCTTACCTGGTGAACACTACAGCAGACAGGTCTTACCTGGTGAACACTACAGCTGACAGGCCTTACCTGGTGAACACTACAGCAGACAGGTCTAACCTGGTGTATGTTACAACAGACAGGTCTTACCTGGTGTATACTACAGCTGACAGGTCTTACCTGGTGTATACTACATTAAACAGATCTTACCTGGTGTATACTACATTAAACAGATCTTACCTGATGTATACTACAGCTGACAGGTCTAACCTGGTGTATGTTACAACAGATAGGTTTTACCTGATGTATTCTACATCAAAAAGGTCTTACCTGGTGTATACTACATTAAACAGATCTTACCTGGTGTATACTGCATCACACAGGTCTTACCTGGTGTATACATCAAACAGGTCTTACCTGGTGTATACTACATCAAACAGGTCTTAACTGGTGTATACCACATCAAACAGGTCTTACCTGTGCTGGCCAGCCAACTGTAGCACAGACTGGGCAGCTGTGTCTTGGGATCATCGAAGTAATTCATGTAGTAACTGAAGCCGTTCTGCACACAATCATCGAAGTAGTTCATGTAGGAATTGAAGCCATTCTGCATACAATCATCAAAGTAGTTCATGTAGTAATTGAAGCCATTCTGCATACAATCATCAAAGTAGTTCATGTAGCAATTGAAGCCATTCTGCACACAATTATCAAAGTAGTTCATGTAGCAATTGAAGCCATTCTGCATACAATCATCAAAGTAGTTCATGTAGCAATTGAAGCCATTCTGCATACAATCATCAAAGTAGTTCATGTAGCAATTGAAGCCGTTCTGCACACAATCATCAAAGTAATTCACATAGCAATTGAAGCCATTCTGCACACAATCATCAAAGTAATTCACATAGTAATTGAAGCCGTTCTGCAGACAAAATCATCAATGCCAAACAACCTTCCAGATTTAAAGACATATAACATGTGTAAAAAGAATATCTGTAACAGGCGGGATCATACTTTCAACAAAACAATAAGAAAAAAAAGTTTTTTTTCTTCTTTTTAATCTATAACAATTACTGGGTAGAAAACTTTCAGAGTGAACTTGGACAAATCAACATACTCATTCTCTAACACACTCATACACACTTTTCATGTGTTGAATCATGACAAAACAATTCTTAGAAAAGCAGCTCCATGACCTGAAGAAAGTGCCATGCACACTGATTGCCAGGACAACTGAATCCTTGGAATGGATGAAACACAAAATGCCAGAAATGTTCTCCTGTGGCATCCTTGTTCAATGAAACACTTGTGACACACACACCACCAGTTCAGGTGAACACAGACACAGATGACACTGAAATGTCCATTGCCATGCCGTTTCATTCTGCTGATAACACATGCCCCTTGTCGCATAGAGAACACACCCCCTTCATTCAGTGCTGGTCCTGTAGGACCATCATCATCGTCGTCAGGAGCTACAGTTCAAATCATAGACTGATACTATGCTTCCCTTTTTTTTCTTTATTCACACACAGTCAACTAAAAATCTGAAAAACACTCAAAATGAGCCATTTAATAATTATGATACGTTTAATGCTCATCTGGGTGTTGAGAGATAAAAAATATAAAAACGCAGGGTTCAGGCTAGAGCAGTGAGTTTTGTCTTCTCTGTGTATCATCATACGAGGCAATGTCCAACTGTCCGTCTTCTGTGTATCCTACAAGGCAATGTTCAACTGTCTTCTCTGTGCATCCTACAAGGCAATGTCCAACTGTCTGTCTTCTCTGTGTATCCTACAAGGCAATGTCCAACTCTCTGTTTTCTCTGTGTATCCCACAAGGCAATGTCCAACTCTCTGTTTTCTCTGTGTATCCCACAAGGCAATGTCCAACTGTCTGTCTTCTCTGTGTATCCTACAAGGCAATGTCCAACTCTCTGTTTTCTCTGTGTACCCCACAAGGCAATGTCCAAAGCCGTTTTCTCTGTGTATCCCACAAGGCAATGTCCAACTGTCTGTCTTCTCCGTATCCTACAAGGCAATGTCCAACTCTCTGTCTTCTCTGTGTATCCCACAAGGCAATGTCCAACTCTGTTTTCTCTGTGTATCCCACAAGGCAATGTCCAACTCTCTGTTTTCTCTGTGTATCCCACAAGGCAATGTCCAACTGTCTGTCTTCTCCGTATCCTACAAGGCAATGTCCAACTCTCTGTTTTCTCTGTGTATCCCACAAGGCAATGTCCAACTGTTTGTCTTCTCTGTGTATCCTACAAGGCAATGTCCAACTCTTTGTTTTCTCTGTGTATCCCACAAGGCACTATCCAACCAAATGATTCAGGAGATGAGAAAAGAAGACCAAAAAAGACTCCAAAAAGCAGTCCAGCACAGCCAGCAAGGGCAATCGACAATGTGGGAGAATGCACTCCAAAGAAGTCTCACTTGGGATGACATTTGGCACATGGTCCCTCTCAGAATCAGCTTCATTCTCAGATCTGCATATGACCTTCTGCCCTCAAACGCAAACCTGGTGAAGTGGGGAAAAACAGACGATCCTGCATGCCCCCTCTGCCATGAAAAACAAACAGTGGAGCATGTCCTAAGCTCATGTAAAGTAGCCCTGGCTCAAGGAAGGCACACATGGAGGCACAACCAAGTGCTCAAGAGATTGTACAAGTAGTCTGGGCTAAGTACCAACACCACAAAAGGGAAAATCAGGACTCCAAAAGCACCCGCAACATTCTTCACGGCAGGAGGCAGCAAATCGTGGCCAAGAACAACAGTGCCACTCGAAACATGCAGGCAGAGTCTGCTGGACGGGGCAAATGACTGGGAGTGCACCGCAGACTTCCCAGAATGGAAGAGTCACCCAGAGATCATCAGCAAGAGTGGCATGAGACCAGACATAGTAGTCCACTTTCAGTCAACCAAGCAGCTGATCATGATCGAGCTCACGGTGCCATATGAGAACAGAATAGAGGCAGCTCAAATCTACAAGACTGAAAAGTATGCTGATCTGGCAAACAGCCTGAGGAGAGAAGGCTATCAGGTCAAAGTCCTCACTGCAGAAATTGGAGCTAGGGGGTTTGTAGGAACGTCTGCATACAGCCTCATGAAACAGCTCTCAGTTGCAGGGAGGAGAAAAAAACAGAGCCCTGAAGCAATGGCAGAAGTGGCAGAGAGGTGTTCAAGCTGGATCTGGTCAAGGAGGAACAAAAGTGAACTTCATAAGGCTTAAATTTCCTACAAAAATATCAGGTGTCCCTGTGGCTCAGTGGTTAGAGTGCGAGTCATTAAGTGGAAAATGAGCATGTTCAGAGGGTCATGGGTTCGAATCCCAGCCAAGATGGGGAAAAAAAAGGGGGCAGCAGAGGGACATCCGGAGTCATGAACCGGGTGTGGCCCAACCCCCCTAGAGCGTCAGGAGATAAGGGCCGAAACACTTGCTTGAAGGGGGCTTCTCTTCTGAGGACTCTCTGCTGCCACGCTCTCCACGAGTTTCTTCTACCAACTGTCTTGTCTTCTCTGTGTACCCCACAAGGCAATGCCCCACTCTCTCTCTTTCTCCATGTATCCAAAAGGGCACTACCCCACCTTCTCTCTTCTCCATGTATCCCACAAGGCACTATCCCACCTTCTCTCTTCTCCATGTATACAACAAGACACTATCCCACCTTCTCTCTTCTCCATGTATCCCACAAGGCACTACCCCACCCTCTCTCTTATCCATGTATCCTACAAGGCACTATCCCAGACCTGTTTACCCCCTTGGCTACCCAAGTGTAATCCCAAATACTGAAAAGTGTAATCTTATGGGGGAAAAGTGTAATCGAAGGCGCGAAGCGCCGAGATAGCTGGGGGGGTCCGGGGGCATGCCCCCCCCCCCCCCCCCCCCCCCCCCCCCCCTCCCCGGAAAATTTTTTTGGGGAAGCAAAATGGTGCAATCTGGTGCACATTCTGGTGCACATTCTAAGGTTAAATTTCATCATTATGACCATGAAAATTCAACTCAAAATATAACAAAAACAAATTAAAACTCCCCAACTGCCATTGGAACCACTTTACTTGGTCAAAGGATGTCTGCCAAGTTGGAGGATACCAAATAAATAATGTATTTAAAATGATAAAAAAAAACACACACACACACACATCTGAAGTCTTCAGAAAGTCCCCTTGTGTACAAATCCTGGAAGCAAATGTTCTCACACAAATACACAATCAGTCACTCTGCCAGTGCCTCCACCCCCACTGCCAAGCATGAAAAAAAAAAGAGGAAAAAAAGAGAGAGAGAGAGAGAGAGAGAGAGAGGAGAGAGAGAGAGAGAGAGAGAGAAATGTTCTCTAAGCTTTTAAAGAATTGTAGTAGGCTGATATCAGCTGAACCAAGTCCTTGTCTGACATCTCCCTGCATTCGCCTGGTTGTCCTTTTAACACCATTAGAGCTTCAGTTGTCTCTGGCAGCAGTGAAGATCTTGCTTCTGTGCAGTTTTCCTCACCATGGAAAACACTCTCTCACAGGCAGCACTGGAACGATGAACTGCTTGTGAGAAGCCGTGCCCACATGTCTCTTACAATCGAACATTCCGACATGTTCACAGCTGAAGTCCGACTTGCATATGCTACAATGCACATATCTCGGCCCTTTTCTTGATGGGAAAAGACAGTTATACTTGTCATGGTATACCTGGCGGTATTTTTGAGTAACTCGTGCCTTTTTGGTTTCTCAGGAACTGTTTCTTCCGTAACACGGCAATCAGAATCGTCGTCTGTCTCATGCTGAGCACGTTTGACGCCATCTTTGATAATGATGTCAAAACCCGCGAAAGTTATCTCCCTTACTAAAACGTTCAACCTCATGCCTGCCCGCAATGCTGGCTTTCGGTTAACTGATATGAAGGAATAACTGAACACTGTAACTTTCGCAGGCGGCACAGTGAGTGAACGGGCCATCGCGTTGTTGAAAACCGACGAGAATGATTGCTTCGAAAAGTGTAGTTTTGGCGATCCGCGTGGCGGAATATTAATGTTTGAAGGCGTAATGGCGTAATTGGAGGTTTGAAATCGTGATTTATTACGCCAAAGGCGTAAAGTAAACAGGTCTGCTATCCCACCCTCTCTCTTCTCCATGTATCCCCCAAGGAACTAAACCCCCCCCTCTCTCTTATCCATGTATCCCACAAGGCACTATCCCACCCTCTCTTTCTCCATGTATCCCACAAGGCACTATCCCACCCTCTCTCTTATCCATGTATCCTACAAGGCACTATCCCACCCTCTCTCTTCTCCATGTATCCCACAAGGCACTACCCCACCCTCTCTCTTATCCATGTATCCTACAAGGCACTATCCCACCCTCTCTCTTCTCCATGTATCCCCACAAGGCACTATCCCACCCTCTCTCTTATCCATGTATCCTACAAGGCACTATCCCACCCTCTCTCTTCTCCATGTACCCCCACAAGGCACTATCCCACCCTCTCTCTTATCCATGTATCCCACAAGCACTATCCCACCCTCTCTCTATCCATGTATCCTACAAAGGCACTATCCCACCCTCTCTCTTCTCCATGTATCCCACAAGGCACTATCCCACCCTCTCTCTTATCCATGTATCCCACTATGCAATGTGCCTGACTCACCTGGTCAATGGTGGTGTGTGGTTCAATGACCATCTGCGACTGGTAGCAGTGGATACTAACCACATTGTCCACCTCCGCACTTGGGGTGGACACTGCTTGGCCACAATCACCATCTTGTGCTCCTCCTCCTCCTCCACCTGACCCAACACATCCTCATCAATGGCCGTGTGCCCACAGTTAAATTGGTTCAGCAGTCTTGCACATGTGTCTTTTCACTTTTTAGAAAAACGACACAGTTTTCCCAACATTTTCTGATACGATTATCAGCCAACGACAAGTTTCCCAACATTTTCTGATACATTATCAGCATCAAAACTGATAATTAAATTTGAGAAAGAGATTTTCCAGTACCATCTTCATTTAAAATCTTTTCTTAAAGTTTTAACTATCAACAAATTTTCCAGGTCTCTCCACATTAAATGGAAATTCTGTCCCTTTCCAGCAGAAAACCATGTCACTGTACTGTCACATTTGTTTTTAGAGGTGGAATTCCTGGTCAATAAAGCAGTTGCCATTCAATCATTAACCTATGACATGTCAAACAAGAAAATGATCTACAACATATGAAACAAGTGGAATAACCCCACGTATCAAACACGAGGTATACCTTATTTGGGAAGTGAAACAAAAAAATAACCTACAACACACAAACAAGAGGTTTATCCTAAGATGCGTCCCAAAAAAAAGGGAAAAGGGCCTCAGACATAATTCTCCACCATCCAACATGACCATGTTAACTAGAATGAACTCAGTCAGCCAAAAGAAAGCTGAAGAGAACTGTATGGACAAGTGGCGTACCTTTTGCGACAGAGGTTTGTACACACCGACAGTACAGAGGTGAAAAATGTATGGAAAAGGGCCTTATCTGGATGCCACAAAATATGAGTACACACAGACAGCAAAGAGCTGAGTGGAGAACTGTACAGAAAAGGGCCTTGCCTTGCGACAACAACATTCAAGTACACACAGACAGTACAGAGGTGAGCAGAGAACTACAGATTAAAATGGCTTACAGACAGTACAGAGGTGAGCGGACGACTAAGATTAAGATGGCTTTCCTTACTGTGATGAATGCGAGTATAAACAGAGTGTAGAGATATAAAAGGGGAACTGTTGAGAAAAGAGCCTTGCCTTAGTGAGACAAGAAGGGAGGTGCAAAGAGCAGTGTAGAGAAATGGCTTACCTTGCTGTGACATATCTCAGTGAACACAGACGACAGAGAAATGGCTTACCTTGCTGTGACATATCTGAGTGAACACAGACGACAGAGAAATGGCTTACCTTGCTGTGACATATCTCGGTGAACACAGACGACAGAGAAATGGCTTACCTTGCTGTGACATATCTCAGTGAACACAGACAACCTGCAGAGAAATGGCTTACCTTGCTGTGACATATCTGAGTGAACACAGACGACCTGCAGAGAAATGGCTTACCTTGCTGTGACATATCTGAGTGAACACAGACGACAGAGAAATGGCTTACCTTGCTGTGACATATCTGAGTGAACACAGGCGACCTGCAGAGAAATGGCTTACCTTGCTGTGACATATCTGAGTGAACACAGACGACAGAGAAATGGCTTACCTTGCTGTGACATATCTGAGTGAACACAGATGACAGAGAAATGGCTTACCTTGCTGTGACATATCTGAGTGAACACAGGCGACCTGCAGAGAAATGGCTTACCTTGCTGTGACAAATCTGAGTGAACACAGATGACAGAGAAATGGCTTACCTTGCTGTGACATATCTGAGTGAACACAGATGACAGAGAAATGGCTTACCTTGCTGTGACATATCTGAGTGAACACAGGCGACCTGCAGAGAAATGGCTTACCTTGCTGTGACATATCTGAGTGAACACAGATGACAGAGAAATGGCTTACCTTGCTGTGACATATCTGAGTGAACACAGACGACCTGCAGAGAAATGGCTTACCTTGCTGTGACATATCTGAGTGAACACAGACAACAGAGAAATGGCTTACCTTGCTGCGACATATCTCAGTGAACACAGACGACCTGCAGAGAAATGGCTTACCTTGCTGTGACATATCTAAGTGAACACAGATGACAGAGAAATGGCTTACCTTGCTGTGACATATGAGTGAACACAGGCGACCTGCAGAGAAATGGCTTACCTTGCTGTGACATATCTAAGTGAACACAGGTGACAGAGAAATGGCTTACCTTGCTGTGACATATCTGAGTGAACACAGGCGACCTGCAGAGAAATGGCTTACCTTGCTGTGACATATCTGAGTGAACACAGGTGACAGAGAAATGGCTTACCTTGCTGTGACATATCTGAGTGAACACAGGCGACCTGCAGAGAAATGGCTTACCTTGCTGTGACATATCTGAGTGAACACAGACGACCTGCAGAGAAATGGCTTACCTTGCTGTGACATATCTGAGTGAACACAGACGACCTGCAAAGAAATGGCTTACCTTGCTGTGACATATCTGAGTGAACACAGACGACCTGCAAAGAAATGGCTTACCTTGCTGTGACATATCTGAGTGAACACAGACGACAGAGAAATGGCTTACCTTGCTGTGACATATCTCAGTGAACACAGACGACCTGCAGAGAAATGGCTTACCTTGCTGTGACATATCTCAGTGAACACAGACGACCTGCAGAGAAATGGCTTACTTTGCTGTGACATATCTGAGTGAACACAGACGACAGAGAAATAAGATAAGATAAGATAATGTTGCTTATAGCCCAGCCGACCACAAAGGGCCACATCAGGGCTGTCACCACGTTAAAATCAACTCACCAGTCATTTAAAAAAAAAAAAAAAAAAAAACAACTTTCACACATCTCAGTAAATGACATCGTCTAGAAACGCACCAGAAACTCGTTAAAAATCTTTCGTCCGTAAAATCTTAAATCAGATGAAAAATGTTAATCTCTCCCTCAAAAACTCAAGGATCACATCAGGCGGACTCCCTGAACAGGATCTCATGGACTCCGCTGTAAAATGTTGTGTCCACATTGTGCAAGTCCCCAACACTCTAAAAAGAACATGTTTTCATTGTGAGTGGCGCATGACATGGAATGCACCACGGAGCTTCTTCACTCTTTAAAGGTAAGAATGGGTAAAATACATATGGCCGTGGTGCAGCCGGCACAGAACCGTTTCCTCTTTACGACCTCCGACGGAGATGGAGGAAGTCCTTAGGTTGGACGGATCTGAAAGAGTTTTTATTCGTCTGTGTGTTCCAATCCTCCTGCCAGAGGTCTCTCACATAATCGTTAATTTTGGTTTTCACATCTGAGCAGGGGATATAAATGTTGGACAGTTTCTCTCTTTGGCGTTCTTGGCTAAACGATCAACCATTTTCGTTCCCGCCGATGCCAACATGACCAGGAACCCAAGCAAGAGTAATGTTGTAACCATCCGCCTTCACTTGCTAAAAAGTTCGA
Organism: Conus ventricosus; assembly: GCA_018398815.1. Taxonomy (NCBI): domain Eukaryota; kingdom Metazoa; phylum Mollusca; class Gastropoda; order Neogastropoda; family Conidae; genus Conus; species Conus ventricosus. The sequence continues at coordinate 8,297,411 of CM031597.1, forward strand.
AGAAATGTAAAAGTTCTGGATGCTGAAGGTTGCGGCCAGCTATGGCCTCCAAAGCTGACAGCGAATCCGACAGAACCAGAAAGTCCCTCTTCGAAGAATGTGAGATTATCTTCAAAGCCAAAACCAGAGCGGTAAGTTCAGCAGAATAGACAGAAGCATCTGAATGAATATGTCCAACAGTATCTGAGAAGGAGCCCCAGGGCAGTAGGCTGCACAGGCCACTCCATCTTCAGACTTGGAACCGTCAGTGAAAACTTTTTGACAGGATGGGAATTTGGAAAAGAGGTCAGCATACAATGCCTTGTACGCTAGAGAGCTGGTAGACTCTTTGCGAAAAGCTGCTAGATCGAAACGAATCTCTGGTGTGAAAAAGGTCCACGGAGGTTGATCCGGAAACTTGGAAAAATCGGACACAAACTCCTAGGTCTAGGCATGCATTCCGCACGCGAGGCCGCATACGAAGACCAAACGGCGGAATACATTTCGGTTGTTTTCAAACTTACTTTGGAACGGAGGGTCAAAGACACAGTCATAGACAGGATTCTGCGGTTCTGAGAACAGTCGGATATAATAATTCAAAGACAGTTTCAGCCTGCGGTTGGACAGTGAAGTTCACCCCGCCTCTGCGTACAGGCTGTACACAGGGGTGGTGCGGAACGCTCCAAGACAGAGACAAAGCCCTTGATGGTGGATAGGGTCCAAGAGTTTGAGGTAAGACGATCTTGCGGAGCGTACACAGCACAACCGTAGTCCAGTTTGGAACGGACCAAGGCTCTGTAGAGGTGCAGCAAAAGTTTTCTTATCAGCGCCCCAGTCGGTGTGCGCTACGACCCGCCAGAATATTCAGTGCTTTCTGGCAAGCAGTTTTGAGGTTTTTGATGTGGCTGAGAAAGTTAAGTTTCTGGTCAAAAATGACTCCCAGAAATTTGGCCTCTTTAACAGCTGGAATGGGAGATTTCCCTACTTGAAGTTCAGGATCTGGAAAAAACGACGGAAAATATGGAAGTGAATACACATGTGTTTTTGTAGCAGAAAAGGTGAAACTTGTTTCATCCGCCCACTGATGGATTTTATCCACGCAAAGCTGGAGCCTGCGATGGACACTCGGGTACAGGCTTCCAGTTGCGTAGACAGCGAAATCATCCACAAACATGAGCAGTCTGAACCCTGCTGAACTGATTGAACAATGTTGTTGATCTTATACTAAAGAGGGCAGGAGACAGTATGCTCCCCTGTGGAACACCTAACTCCTGCTCATGGACATCAGAGAGAGTGGTGCCAACCCGGACCTGAAACTGTCGTTCTGCCAAAAATTTTGAATGAAAAGCGGAAGATGACCTCGAAAACCCAGATCGTGGAGATCATGAAGTATCCCGACTTCCAGTGGTATCGTAGGCCTTCTCCAAGTCAAAGAAAATTGCCACTGTATGCTGTCTATTCAAAAAAGCATTCCGAAGTGTAGATTCCAGACGAATCAAATGGTCAACTGTAGTCCGATGTTTGCGGAAAACCACACTGTTCTTTCGCCAAAAGGCCATCGGTTTCGAGTTTCCACATGAGCCTAGCACTGACCATTTTCTCCATGAATTTACAGACACAGCTGGTCAAAGCTATGGGACGTTAGTTTGATGGATTAGAAAGATCTTTTCCAGGTTTGGGAATTGGAATCATGAGGGCTTTTCGCCAAGAAGGTGGAAAGAAACCAGTAGTCCACACATGGTTGTATACCTGTAGCAGGATGTTCAGACCTATTTGCGGAAGATGTTTCAACAGTTGATAATGGATTTCATCTATACCTGGAGAGGAATCGCTGCAAGAAAGTAAGGCAGATTTCAGCTCGTTTAACGTGAAAGGAAGATTGTAGTCTTCCATGTTGTCTGACGAAAAGTTGCAGGGTGATTTTTCTTTAAGGGCTTTGCTTTTGACGAAAGAGGCTGATTTGTTTGAAGAGGAGGAATTCTTTTCAATTGTAGAAGCAAGCAGATTAGCAACTGCTTTTTTCTCCGTTATTAAAGAGTCCGAAAACTTGAGATGGTTCACAGTGGGACAGTGTTCTTCCCTTTGATTTTCTTAATGTTCCACACTTTTTTTCTTAGAAGTTTTCGATGTCAGCCTGAGCAGAAGCTTCTCCAGGACCGACGTTTACTGATTTTAAAGTGTGTCTTGATTTAGCACGGAGTTTCTGATGGGCTCGAGCGTTGGGACCCGAAGGTCGTTGGTATACCCGACGCTGAGCCGTTTTCGAACTTGGAAATTTGTTGGCAGTCCGAATCGAACCAGGGTGTTTTTGGCATTTGAAGTTTATCGGAAGACACTGGAATACAGGCTTTAGCACATTTGATCAAAGTGTTAGTCAGAGATTCAGCTGGGTCCGGACTCTGAAGAAAATCAGTGTCCTGGAATTCCTTAGAAATAGTGGCTGCAAAGAGATCCCAGTTTGCTTTCTTATAATATAGATGTGGAGAGACAGAGGCGCGTTCACTTATTACAGGTTGTAGGAGGACAGGGAAATGGTCACTTCCGTGCAGATCGTCATGGACAGACCACTCATAGTCCAGGACCAGCGAGGGGTCACAAACCGACAAATCTAAACACGAAAGTGAACCTGTGGAAGAGTGGAGGTAAAGTTGCAGATCCGTCGTTCAGACAACACAAATCCAAATCCGAAAGGACATCCTCAATTCGTAGACCTCTGGATGACGTACTGACACTACCCCAAGAGGATTGTGACCGTTAAAGTCACCCAACAGCAAAAAAGGTCGAGGAAGTTCTCCTATCAGACTGACAAGGTCCTGACGACAAAACCGGGGACAGAAGGAGGAAGATAAAGGGAACAGATTGTCACAGTCTTGTGGAGAGTGACTCTCGCAGCTACAGCCTGAAGGGAGGTAGACAGAGCGACAGGACTATACAGCAAAGTTTGTGTATGAGAAGGGCAACACCGCCCGACAGTCCCAACGTGGATGGTTGTGCAGGTTTTGAAAGAACATTAAAGCCAGAAAGAGTAAAGGTCTTCTGCTTTGAATTTGAGTTTCCTGAAGAGCCACGACGGAAGGTTTTATAGATTGACACAGAAGCTGCAGCTCCTCAAAGTTGGAATTTATAGTCCACGGATATTCCAATGGGATATTGTACTATCCATGGTGCAGAGGGCGAAAAGGAGAGAGATCAGGTCATCTCCTCATCAACATCTGCTGCCAATGGAGTGAATTTATTTTTTAGTTTCACGGACTGTGGTCTTCAGACTGCTGGCAGACTTGCCAACAGGTGAAGAAGGTCTGGATTTGGGAGATGGTGGAGGTTTCTTCCTCATCTCCACCATCTCCACACTGGGTGGAACTCCCTTGCCCGCACGGGCACTGGACAGAGGGGTTCGAGGCGGGAGTGCTGGTTTTTTAATCTGCCCAGCAGCAGATGTTGTAGACTGCTGGGCAGTCTGAGGGGTGGCGGATTTTTTGCCTCCACCGGGGGCAGTCACTTTGGGTTGGAAGGTGGAGGACCTGCTTCCACCAGAGCTGACAATTCGTCCTTGCAACGTCTTCGAAAAAGTGAAGTCATCAGTCTGGCAGCAGACTGACCGAGTGGGAACTGTGGGAACTGTCTTTACGGCCGAAGCATATGAAGCTGTTGGTGTCTGACTGCCCACAACCTGCTTGCGGGCTTCAAAAAACGAGATCTTTTCTGTTTTAATGCGTTGTATAGTGGATTCCAGAATCCAAAGAGGACAGTTTCTTGAAGAGGAGGGATGATCGCCACCGCAGTTAGCACAATGTGCCGGATCTTTACACGGCCCATCATGAGTCGCCTTGCAGCAAACACCGCACACTCCTGCCAGAACAGCGGTCTCTGACATGGCCAAACCTCTGGCATCTGAAGCACCTCAACGGGGACGGAATATACAGCTGAACACGAACATTCAGGTAACCAACTTTGATGAATCGGAGGCAGCACAGGGTTGCAGAATGTCAGAAAGAGGGTGTTGGTGGCCACTCTCTCTGCACCTTTTTTTATCGTCACCCTGCACACCTCCGTCACACCCTGGGATGCCAGTTCCTTTTTGATCTCTGCCTCTGAAACACCTGTTAAATCATGGCAGCGAATCACACCTTTCGATGAATTCAACTGTTTATGGGGAGTCACCTTGATCTCCCTGTCCACTAGTTTTGTTGCCCTCAGCAGCTGTTCAGATTGTTTTTGTGATCTACATTGAATCAGAAACGAGCCATTCCTCAACCTTTTGATGGACCGAGGGTCACCTGCTATACCTTGAAAGCCCTTTTGGATAGCAAAAGGGCTCAGAGCTGAAAGGGGTCTTTCCTGCTCCGTCCCTTCCATCACGAGCCAGGAAGCCCAGAAACCTGTCCTCTGTCTTACCTCTGTATCGGAATCAGTCTGTTTGAAAATCCCTGAAATAGGGGATGCTGCCTTCTCTTCTTTTTGGGGGGGATGATTTTTGAAAAAGCCATATTTAGTTTATTATGTTTCATCTCTCCCTTACCCACCCACCTTGGAGTCCAACTAAGGGGCCAGGGGCCCAAAAAACCAATGTCTTGACCCCTTCCAGGCTTCAGGAGAGATATACGACAAACAGAAACCCCCAACCCTATCCCCCCTGATCATGCTCAACTCCCGGGAACAGAGAGCTGAGCACTGCAGGGGTTCACACGGCCAGCAGGGGAACTGCCTGTCTTGACCCAGCCCCAAGAAGGGGAGCCGATTAGTACACCCGGGCCAAAGTGTACTCCCTGTCTAGGAGAGGTCCGAGCCAAAGTGATGTGTTGAGAGTGCTGGCCCTCTCAATCACCAGGATCTCATTCCCCTCTGACACAGGTCGCACCGCACGGCAAACGCGGCGGATCTTAAGGAGACCACAGAGAGAAAAGGAGTGTGGAAAAGAAGACTTGAAGGGGAGACGAAGATAGAAAAGGGCCAAATAAGGAAGGCAGAAAACAAGAAAAGGAGAAAGGCGGGTTACTCTTAGTCAGGATCCTCACCCTTAGCCTATCTGACATGGGAAGCCCTACCGGGCATCAACTCCTACCACGTTACGCTTAGGCCAGACAGCATCTTAGCTTCTCAGACCTAGAAGCAGTTTGAAAAAACCAGCCTATTTCAAGTATTGATGCCCCCGCCAGCAAAGCCTAAGGATCACTGGACCGCGCAAGCCCTCCGACCACGACAAGGTTGCAACCCCCCGGAGGGCGACAGAGAAATGGCTTACCTTGCTGTGACATATCTGAGTGAACACAGACGACAGAGAATGGCTTACCTTGCAGTGACATATCCGAGTGAACACATGACAGAGAAATGGCTTACCTTGCTGTGACATTTCTGAGTGAACACAGACGACCTGCAGAGAAATGGCTTACCTTGCTGTGACATATCTGAGTGAACACAGACTACCTGCAGAGAAACGGCCTGACCTTTTCTGCGACCAATGTGAAGCTCCATCAGACAGAGAGATGTGAAAAGGGAAGCGTAGAGAAACAAGCCGTAAAATTTTCTGCCACCAAGGTCAGTACAACCGAGACAGATGAGAGGTGACAAAAGAATTGTTGAAAACAGTGGCCTACCTTGCTGCGACGAACGTAGCAGTAGTCTCTGGGATACATGGGATACTGCAACAAAGCACACCACAGGCATGGGAATTGACTGAAAGGGAAAACTCTGAAATCTAGGGGGGGCCGGGGGCATGCCCCCCCGGAAAATTTTTTTTTCAAGATCAAAATCTGTGCAATCTGGGCTATCCTGACTTCATTTTTATGGATTTAAGAACGTAAAAAAAAATGAAGTAAATTAGCATTAAAACAACAAACAAAAACAATTTTCACACAAAATGTTTTTATTCAGTTCTATGAGTTTATCTCCAGCTGACTACAAAGATCACACAGGCTCAAAAAACAAACAAAATAACAACAAAAACAGATCTTGTCCAGTGATGTTAACAGTAGAGTTCTTGACAGATCTTGTCCAGTGATGTTAACAGTAAGTTCTTGACAAATCTTGTCCAGTGATGTAACAGTAGAGTTATGACAGATCTTGTCCAGTGATGTTAACAGTAGAGTTCTTGACAGATCTTGTCCAGTGATGTAACAAAAGAGTTTTTTGACAGATCATGTCCAGTGATGTTAACAGTAGAGTTATTGACAGATCATGTCGTGTGATGTAAGAGGAGTGTTATTTACAGATCTTGTCCTGTGATGTTAACAGTAGAGTTATTGACAGATCTTGTCAGTGATGCAACAGTAGAGTTCTTGACAGATCTTGTCCTGTGATGTAACAGTAGAGTTCTTGACAGATCTTGTCCAGTGATGTTAACAGTAGAGTTATTGACAGATCTTGTCCTGTGATGTTAACAGTAGAGTTATTGACAGATCTTTTCCTGTGATGTTAACAGTAGAGTTATTGACAGATCTTGTCCTGTGATGTTAACAGTAGAGTTATTGACAGATCTTGTCCAGTGATGTAACAGTAGAGTTCTTGAACAGATCTTGTCCAGTGATGTAACAGTAGAGTTATTGACAGATCTTGTCCTGTGATGTAACAGTAGAGTTATTGACAGATCTTGTCCTGTGATGTTAACAGTAGAGTTATTGACAGATCTTGTTCAGTGATGTAACAGGAGAGTTATTGACAGATCTTGTTCAGTGATGTAACAGGAGAGTTATTGACAGATCTTGTTCAGTGATGTAACAGGAGAGTTATTGACAGATCTTGTTCAGTGATGTAACAGAGAGTTATTGACAGATCTTGTCCTGTGATGTTAACAGTAGAGTTATTGACAGATCTTGTTCAGTGATGTAACAGAGAGTTATTGACAGATCTTGTCCTGTGATGTAACAGGAGAGTTTTTTGACAGATCTTGTCCTGTGATGTTAACAGTAGAGTTATTGACAATCTTGTCCTGTGATGTAACAGTAGAGTTATTGACAGATCTTGTCCAGTGATGTAACAAGAGATTATTGACAGATCTTGTCCTGTGATGTTAACAGTAAGAGTTATTGACAGATCTTGTCCTGTGATGTTAACGTAGAGTTTTGACAGATCTTGTCATGTGTCATGTAGATGCCTGTATTTAATGAAGAAGTTTAGAGCTCTTTGGTTGTGTAGGGAGCCACTGATCTTGTCTCGTTCTGTCAGGAAAGAGTGGTGGTCACATGTCAGGTTGTTTTGATGTAGTAAGTACCAGTCGTACAGTCCAGGCGTGAACTCTGCAGACGTAGGAAACTGAATGAGAAAAGGTTGGAAGAGAAGACACAGATATTGTTAAATGACTGTCCAAGTTTGAGCGACAGTAGATTTTATGATGCCAAACTCTGTGACCTCTATGCTGTCTGTGCCAAGCAAATGTATTGAGCAATCAATTGAGAAATGAGTGGTTTTGCTGTGACTGGGTCAAATGACAGAGGTTGTGCTGACAGCGACAGAAACTGTGCCTGATGATGGTGTCAGGCATGGGAATTGTCAGCGAAAACGCCGATTTCCGCGGCAGTAAAATTTGCTTTCCGCGAAAACGAAATTGCGTCCGCGAAAAAAAAAAAATCGGGGTACAAAAAATATAAAGCACCGGTTTTAGCTGTTGCTGAACTAGTCTCGGCTGGCCTAGACCAAGTTATACTAATGCGAGCGTTATCTCGTTCTCTGTTCTCGTTCTCCTGCGGAAGTTTGGGTATGGACGATCGAGACTATTGCGGAACGCGAGCGTACTGTGTTTGCGTGCTGTGAACGCCTGCCTCAGTTACCCGAATCGCCAGCAACAGCAGCTATTAACTCTCGCGGGCAGCCCAAATTTGTAAATGTCGTGACTTTCTGCACATGCCAAACTTTGAACAGGCGAGTTTTCAACATGGCGTGCCTTGGTCGTGTTGTAAACTTCGGCGATCCGTTCGAAGACAAGTGCCCAAATAAATGGAAACGGGAGTGGATATTGTAGTTGTGGAGGGGAAATCGGAGATGTAGTAAAGAAGGAGCGCCTTGGGACGCGCTTTCGCAAGATAAATATCAGTGGAGCTGCACGGTGTATTGTCTGCAACAAAGACGTATCTTACGCCAGTCGTGGTGTTTCAACACTGACTGACCATCTCCGCTCAAAAGCATCTGGATAAGTGTGCGTCTCTGGAAAGTAATCAACGTTTGCCAGGTAAGATGTACTTCAAGTATTATACTAGTTATCCGCTTTGTACTAGATGTTAGATCTCAGTTACAGCAGTAAACAAGCTCAGTGACAGCAGTAAACAAGGAGCTGCTTGTATGACATTCTTCTCAGTGACAGCAGTAAACAGGGGAGCTGCTTGTGTGACAGTCTTCTCAGCAGTAAACTTCAAATACCTCCTGTTTTCTCTCAGATATGCTTGCCTCAGCTCTAGAGGTAATGCCTGGTGCCAGTGTCTGTAACCAGTTTCAAGTGAATGTGTGCAGGCTTAACTTTTCTTTGTGTGTGTGGGGGTGTTTCTTGTTTGGTTGGTTGACCAGTTGGTTGATTGGTGATTGTTTGGATTGGTTGGGTTGGTCAATAACTCTACTGTTAACATCACAGGACAAGATCTTTCAATAACTCTCCTGTTACATCACTGAACAAGATCTGTCATAACTCTACTGTTAACATCACAGGACAAGATCTGTCAATAACTCTACTGTTAACATCACAGGACAAGATCTGTCAATAACTCTACTGTTACATCACTGGACAAGATCTGTCAATAACTCTACTGTTAACATCACAGGACAAGATCTGTCAATAACTCTCTTGTTACATCACAGGACAAGATCTGTCAAGAACTCTACTGTTACATCACTGGACAAGATCTGTCAATAACTCTACTGTTAACATCACTGGACAAGATCTGTCAATAACCTACTGTTAACATCACAGGACAAGATCTGTCAATAACTCTCCTGTTACATCACACAACATGATCTGTCAAGAACTCTACTGTTACATCACACGACATGATCTGTCAAGAACTCTACTGTTACATCATAGAACAATATCTGTCAAAAACTCTCCTGTTACATCACAGGACAAGATCTGTAAGTACCTCTGCTGTTACGTAACAGCAAGAAGCAGAGTGTGATGAAGTTTTTGACACATGTATGCTTACTTTCCAGGCAACAGACTACAAGTTATCCTTCAGAGCTGTCACAGGTAGACCTTAGAAATAGGTACAGACACCCATCCTCCTTCCTTCCTCCAGTGTTAGGCTAATGTTACTCATATCCATGAATTAATGAAGAGTTACCATGCATGTTTGGTATTTACTGTTCCCTGCCTCATTGTAGATTTCCTTTCAAACTGGGGTTACCTGCATCTATTTCTGCCCATCCATGTGTCCCATTTGACTATAGTCATGATCAAAAAGGTTGTATTTCTGCCCGTCCATGTGTCCCATTTGACTATAGTCATGATCAAAAAGGTTGTATTTCTGCCCATCCATGTGTCCCATTTGACTACAGTCATGATCAAAAAGGTTGGGCCAGTCTTGAATAAAAATGTTAGTTTGTGCTTGTTCATTTCTCCAGTTCTCGTTGCTGTGTATCTGTGTCATGTACAGGTTATATGGGCCAGCTTGGAGAATCCTTTTAGGGAGAAATCTTCCTGTTTGCTCTGTAATGGCAGTTGTGTTAGGCAATTTGGTGTTGTTTGCCTCATTAGTATGGAGTTACAGGCCTGTCATCTCATCATCGGGGCAAGAGTTACCTTACTTGTTATTCATATCCCAAAGTGTCCATGGAAGAGAAAGTGATAGATCGCTGCCTGTTGGTACTAAATCGTCATTGGCATTTCTTGTTCTCCTGTCTCTGTGACATGGGCTGCCCTTCCCAACAGACCTGTGTAACTTTTTGTTGGAGCTTTTCCTGTTCTGTTCCCTTGTCCCTTTGCACTGTTTGGGGTTACAGATTTGATCCGACACTAGAGCCGTGACTGGCAATGACAATACAGCAGACCTGACAGCCAGGCAGACCCCAGGCCTCCAACTTACAGGGAACTTGTAGACCCAGTGGATGACCGAGCTGTTGCTCATCGCGTCCACGTCCACCACGTTGATCTCCATGGTCTGCTTGTCCCAGCCACTCCAGAACTTCAGGTCCATCTGCATGACACATCAGCCTCTCCATTACTAAAGGTCCGTCCACATAACACATCAACCTCTCCATTAGTAAAGGTCCATCCACATAACACATCAGCCTCTCCATTACTAAAGGTCCATCCACATAACACATCAACCTCTCCATTACTAAAGGTCCGTCTACATGACACGTCAACCTCTCCATTACTAAAGGTCCATCCACATAACACATCACCTCTCCATTACTAAAGGTCCGTCTACATGACACGTCAACCTCTCCATTACTAAAGGTCCATCCACATAACACATCAACCTCTCCATTACTAAAGGTCCGTCTACATGACACGTCAACCTCTCCATTACTAAAGGTCCATCCACATAACACATCAACCTCTCCATTACTAAAGGTCCGTCTACATGACACGTCAACCTCTCCATTACTTAAGGTCCATCCACATAACACATCAGCCTCTCCATTACTAAAGGTCCATCCACATAACACGTCAACCTCTCCATTACTAAGGTCCATCCACATAACACATCAGCCTCTCCATTACTAAAGGTCCATCCACATAACACATCAGCCTCTCCATTACTAAAGGTCCATCCACATAACACATCAACCTCTCCATTACTAAAGGTCCATCCACATAACACATCAGCCTCTCCATTACTAAAGGTCCGTCTACATGACACTTTAGCCTAACCATTACTTACAGTCCATCTAGAACACACATCTAACTCTCCATTATTTAACCCCTTCCCTGCCACAGTATAAGTGCTTTTCTGTATTGCTGTGTGCCGGGGCCAAATTTTGCTTTTTGCAGTGGGTTCACTCATCTGTTCACTACTCATTCATTTATTGAGATATCTCTTAGATTTTTTGCATGTTTTTTTTATAGCCTCTGCTATGATGTGGTGTCATAATAATTTGATTTGGCTGGTCATAAGTATGATAAAAATCAATATAATCAACCATTTTTGTAATAAATTGACACTTTTTCTGCATACGCACACACATTGCAGCACATCAAACCAAAGAGAAAGTGAAAAAACGGGTGATTTTATTGACTGAACATTATACAAACATCTGGTATTCAGATTACTGCCAGCAAATGTTTTTCTGTGTGGTAACACATGCATAATTAGGGTACCCAATCCCAGGGAAAAGGGACAGAATTTTGCTTTAGTGGTAGGTTCACTAATCTGTTCAATACTCATTCATTTATGGAGATATGTCTTAGATTTTTTGCATGATTCTTCATTAGTGCCTGGTCTATAGTGAGATCTCATAATATTTTGATTCTGTTGCCAAATAGTTTGGTAAAAAGTATTATGATAAACTTTTTTGAAATAAAATAATTGTTTTTGAACATACACACACACATTGAAACACATCAAACCACACAGAACAATGAAAAAAATGGGTGTTTGTATTGGCTGAGCATCATACAAACATCTGGTATTGATATCATTCCAATCAGATGTTCTTTTATGTGGTAATACATGCATCACTGGGGTTACCCCAATTCAGGAGTAAAGGGACAGAATTTTGATTTTGTGGTAGGTTCACGTATCTGTTCACTACTCATTCATTTATTGAGATATCTGTTAGATAGTTTGCAGTTTTCCTCCGAATAGCATGAGGCATTATGTGGTATCATAATATTTTGATTTTGGTGGCACTAGTATAGTAAAAAGTAACACAATCAACATGTTTTTGTTATAAAATGACAGTGTTCGAGCACACACATACACACTGCAACACATCAAACCACACAACACATAGAAAAATTGGTGTGAGTATTGCCTGAACATCATACAAACATCTGGTATTGATATCATTGCCAGCAAATCATCTTCTGTGTGGTAATACGATCTTTAGGGGTACCCCAATCCCAGGGTAAAGGGACAGAATTCTGCTTTTGACAGTAGGTTCACTAATCTGTTCACTACTCATTCATTTATTGAGATATCTCTTAGATTGTTTGCCTGTTTTCCCCTTATACCTTGTGGCATGATGTTATGTCATTACATTTTGATTTTGTTGATAAGTAATATGGCAAAAAGTCACATAACCAACTTTTTTTACTAATGAAATGACTGTTTTGGGGCACACACACATACATTGCAGCTCATCAAACCATACAAAACATGGAAAAAATTGGTGTTAGTATTGATTGGACATCATGCAAACATCTGGTATTGATATTATTGCCAGCAGGTCTTCTTCTGTGTGGTAATATATATACATTTTTGGGGGTACCCCAATCCCAGGGTAAAGGGACAGAATTCTGCTTTTGACAGTAGGTTCACTCATCTGTTCACTACTCATTCATTTATTGAGATATCTCTTAGATTGTTTGCATGTTTTCCCCTTATACCTTGTGGCATGATGTGATGTCATTACATTTTGATTTTGTTGATAAGTAATATGGAAAAAAGTAACATAACCAACTTTTTTTACTAATGCAATGACTGTTTTGGGGCACACACACATGTATACATTGCAGCTCATCAAACCATACAAAACTTTGAAAAAAATGATGCTAGAATTGACTGAACATAATATATATAAACATCTGGCATTGATATGAATGCCAGCAAAGTCTGTTCTGTGTGATAATACATACATATCATTGTAGGTACCATAATCCAGACATAAAGGGACCAAATTTTGCCTTTTGCAGTAGGTTTACTAATGTGATCACTACTGACTCATTTACTCAGACAAGTCTTACATCTTTTGCATGTTTTTTCTTGCATCTTTGGCTATAACCTGATGTACTAATCAGATTTTGTTAGTAAACAGTAAAATTTGATGAAATCAAATCTTATGACAGTTTCAAAAGAAAAACAGTCATATTGCTGTATATAAAACCACACAAAACACTAGAAAAACTGATGTTAGTGTTCACTGGATGCGAGGAGAAACATCTGGTACTCACTCAGTACATGTCTGTACTCTAATCCAGTACTTCTTTCTGTACATCTCGCAGGTTTCTGGGGTTGTTCTTGGGTTAAGCAGCCTCACTAATATAACCCAGTCTGATTATTTCCACCAGTTGAACAGTTTCAGAAGAAACACCACCATGAAGATGAAAAAAAAGAAAAACACACACGCACTCAAGAATATAAAAACACAAAGATAAAAGCACGCACTGACTAACTGAAAAGATCTATGAAAAAAAATGCACTGCAAAACTAAGCTGTGCTACAGGATCCACACTACTCCCAGTAGTTGAACTTAGTTGTGATAATCCATGTAGCACTGTGGATAGCACAGTGCAGGCTTGGAGGGACAGGAGGGGCAGTGGGACCGCACATCACGCCTGATCTTCAGCTTCTTGGTGCAGACCCTACAGGCCCTCTGTGGTGCTGCCTCGTTGGGTGTTGGTGGGATGGGGAACATGAAATGCCTCTCCATCAGCCTCACTTCATCGTCGGACCAGTAGCAGAGGTATAACTTGATCACGAACCTGACACGCTTGAGGGGGATGTATTGGCGAAATATAAGCCTACCCCTTTCCCAAAAGGAGTAGGCTTTCATCACACACACACCACTCACCTGGCTCATACACCTCCTGAAATCTTTCATGGAGGTGGTCCAGTACTGGGCGGATCTTGTACAGCCGTCATACTGGGGATGGTCTGGTGGTGGCATCGCAGAGTTGTCGTGAAAGTGGATAAATTGTAGGATGATCTGAAATAGGATTGAAAACATTTGATCAGTGTGTGTAAACAAGCAAACACACACCCCACACACACACACACACACACACACACACACACACACACACACAGAAACAATCAAATACACATACAAACATTTGTACACACACACACACACCATAAACAATGACACACAAATACACCACATAGAAGTATACACACATACACACCACATAGAAGCACACACACACACACACACACACACACACACACCATAAACAATGACACACAAATACACCACATAGAAGCACACACACACACACACACACACACCACAGAAGCACACACACACACACACAAAACAGAAGTGCACACACACACATTACAGAGAAGCACACACACACACACACACACACACACACACACACACACACACACACACACACATCATCCTCATCTATTGTAATGCTAAAAGAAAGACTTCACATAGAAAGGAGTTGGAGAGGGAGGGTGGAAGGAAATGAGAACTCAACAAGTAAACAGAGAGAGAGACTCAGAGAGAGTAAAGAAACTTACTTGAAATCTGTTTCTTGTCATTACTGAGCTGAAGACTGGAATGCGGTACAGCACCTTCTTCGACCAGTACAGCTCAATTGCAGGCAGTCGCACGATTCCCATCAGTTCCCACTGATTTGCATTGGAATACTGGGGCAAGATTGTAGCTCCACGCCCTCTGCCACGCCCCTTATTTGATGCTGTCCAGTGCCTCTTGCTCTTCCCCTGCCCCTTCCACGACCTCTCATGACAGTAGGGGGTGCTGTGCTGGTGCTGGGAATCGGCTCTGGTTCTGATTCTTGGTCGGAATCATTGCCGGTATCGCTCTTGACCAAACATCACGTGGGTCGAAGTCCGGGCCTTCTTCGTGACCGCCACGAGTTCCGACAAAAGTGGATGGTGCTGGTTACCGTCCGTCTCTCCCTCATCACTATCACTGTCACCTGATGCTTGGAAGTCTTCGTCACCACCATCAATATCATTCAACACTTCATCTAAAACTTCCAGTGCGCTATAAACGCTTCAAAACAGGTCACCGTGTCGAGCTTCGTCTCTGATCCGCCATCTTGATTATGATAATCAGCTCGACCCGTCTCGAATACTAAACCGACAATTTACTAACACTTCAGTACACCGATAAAGGGATAGAACTGTTATTTAAACACCCCAGTAGAGTCAGGGACAACTTCTAGGGTTATTTCCCGTGCCGATTTTCGAAATTTCGATGACGAAGATACCCCGTAATAGACACGGTTACGGGCGTACAGGATCGCGGAAACGACCCCGTAATAGACACGGGGCAAGCAGGGAAGAGGTTAAGGTCCATCTACACCACACAGCCTCTCCATTACTTAACGTCCATCACATCAGACTCTCCACTACTTAAGGTCCCTCTACACCACATGTCTTCCTCTGCATTACTTAACGTCCATCACATCAGACTCTCCACTACTTAAGGTCCCTCTACACCACACATCAACCTCTCCACTACTTAACGTCCATCTACATGACACATCAACCTCTCCATTACTTCAGGTCAATCTACCCCACACATCAGCCTCTCCATTACTTAAGGTCCATCTACACCACACATCAACCTCTCCACTCCTTAACGTTCATCTACATCACATATTAGCCTCTCCATTACTTAAAAGTCTGTCTACATCACACATCAACCACGCCATTACTTAAGGTCAATCTACACCACACATCAGCCTCTCCATTACTGAAGATTCATCTACCCAGCATGAGGTCTACAACACAGTGCAACTTGTTAGTTATATAAAGTCCACCTACGACTCAGTTTTTTTCCCCGCATGAGTTAGTGGTGTTATGACACAGTTGTCAGTTGTGGATCAAAACCCTGACACGTTACAAAAATTGAGGAATTTCACTCTGTGGACTGTACTCATTTCAGGCTTCCAAAGACACAGAGGACATGAACACCCGGACATACTTAAATAAAACTGAAAAAATTTCACTTTGTGCACTGTGCTCATCACAGGATTCAAAAGACACAGACGACATCAAAACCCTGACACATTACAAAAAGTTGAGGAAATTTCACTTTGTGGCCTGTGCTCATCACAGGATTCCAAAGACACAGACGACATCAACACCCTGACACATTACAAAAAGTTGAGGAAATTTCACTTTGTGGCCTGTGCTCATCACAGGATTCCAAAGACACAGACGACATCAAAACCCTGACACATTACAAAAAGTTGAGGAAATTTCACTCTGTGGACTGTGCTCATCACAGGATTCCAAGACACAGACGACATCAAAACCCTGACACATTACAAAAAGTTGAGGAAATTTCACTCTGTGGACTGTGCTCATCACAGGTTTCCAAGACACAGACAACATCAAAACCCTGACACATTCCAAAAAGTTGAGGAAATTTCACTCTGTGGACTGTGCTCATCACAGGCTTCCAAAGACACAGGCAACATCAAAACCCTGACACATTCCAAACAGTTGAGGAAAATTTCACTCTGTGGACAGTGCTCATCACAGGCTTCCAAAGACACAGAGGACTGCCTTGTACCTCAAGGTCTGAGATCTGAGGTCCTACAGATAGGGCTGGATCAGAATTCAAACCACCCCAGACTCCTGAATTCAAGTGGATGAAACCCAAGCACTGACAGAGGTAAACTATGGGGAAGGATGAACCGTTCAGTGCCTTAGCCCTCTTCCAAGTGAAATTCACCTAGGTTTCATATTCTTTGTGTACTTTTACTCTCAAAATAGGTGTGTATGATTACTAACAAACTGCAAACATGTATAAGCCGCCAGGTTAAAAAGATCTGGTGAGTAAGTATATACCACCTGGTACTTTAAAATCTATTGTATTTCATCTATTCCAGTGTGAAATGTCATGTGACTGTCATCAAACCTGTCTCCTTTTTTATGGTGACAATGATAACAGTACATGTAAAACCCTAGGCTACACCAACCACATGCAAGTTTTTAGCGTCAAATGGAAACTACGGCCTATGTGACACGAGTATCAGCTTTTATAGAGCGACAAAGGTCAGAGTGCCACTGTCACCACAAATCAGTTATGTCAAAGGGGTCAGTTGCACCCTTTATAGCTTGTTTCTGTCAAGTGTAACTGTTGATCTCATCAGCAGAAGAACAAGAAAACTTAGTGGTGGAAATATGAAAACAAAAATAAACAGCAACGGAAAAAATAGCCTATAACAGCATCTGGGTGAGAATGAGCAGGACTGGTTGGCAGCAGAAAGCTGATCATGGCAACCAGCTCTCCATGAGGTTAGCAGTATGCACGACAGTACATCGTGTCAGGATCCTTTTTCTCAAAAGGAAATTGAGATCCAGTGTTCCTTACAGTATTTCACACCTATGGTCCTTAGGACCCTCCTTCAAACATTCTGATGGCCCCAGGGAATTCAGAGGACTAAGTCAGGTCTGGGGACATCTGAGGTCCACTATTAAAACACACATGTGAAGAAATGCTTACTTATACAATAACGCTACACCAACACACTCATCAATTCTGCAACACACCACCATGGAACACAGCACACACACACAGACATCAAAACAAACACTCACTGAGCTGCTTTCAAACCAAATTCAATAAAAGAAACAAAAATGGGTCAATCCTAGACTTGAATATTCAGGGGCCGCAGCTCTGCACTAGATGCGTTTGATCACATTTGTCAACAAAACCAAGTTGCAGCATCTCTTAAAGAGTCTGCAGCATTCCACTTCTATCAAAGCTGCAGATAAGCAACAGTATATACAACCGAAAACACTGTGCATTCCTGAGACCTGTGTGAAAATCTGTGCGTCACACTGCAGAATCTTTGCTTCCTGTACCCTCAGCTGTGCCTTGTCAGGAACACGGTGATCTACTACATCCATGTCCAATTCACATTCAAGCTCCTCTCTTTCCTATTTTGTCCATTTTTTGTGGTGTCCGATCCATGCAGTCCATCATTTTCATGGACCTTGGACCAGTTCATTCACAAGTTGTAGTGTTCCCTTCTTTTCAATTTTCAATGCTAGAAACTCCCAGTTGCTATACTTTGGTTGTCATGGGGACAAGTGATTGAAAACTCTACTTGTCCTCCCTACTTTCTGCCTATCCCCCCTAAGTACAGTGCTAGAAACTCCCAGTTACTACTTTGGTTGTCCTAGGGACAAGTGATAGAAAACTATTTGTCCTCCCTACTTTCTGCCTATCCCCCCTAAGTACAGTGCTAGAAACTCCCAGTTACTACTTTGGTTGTCCTAGGGACAAGTGATAGAAAACTATTTGTCCTCCCTACTTTCTGCCTATCCCCCCTAAGTACAGTGCTAGAAACTCCCAGTTACTACTTTGGTTGTCCTAGGGACAAGTGATAGAAAACTATTTGTCCTCCCTACTTTCTGCCCATCCTCCCTACGTACAGAGACGGACAATGAATGTGCCTGTAATGCAGTGACAAGTCAGCAGATATAATTCAGTACCAGCATGCTTTGCACTTGTCGGATTAAGGCCTAAAACAGATTAATGTATAAAAGAACTCATACATTCATTGGAGTTAATACAGAAAAAGTTTTCCTTTTGTGTTCAAAAGTGTATAAGAAACTAAAAAAACAGAATGGAATTGTCATGTTTCCATATTCACACATTCCTGGACTGAATTAAAGTTATAACAAATCTATGTCCTGCTCTCTTTCTCTTACATCTGTCCTTTTCACCACATACACCAAAAATAAAATCCACTTCATTTAATAAAAAAACAAATACTACGCATAGGTGTAAAATTTCCATGCTGACCAAGCACAATATCTGCATGGTGACAAGTTTTACATATATAGAACAGTAGTTCTTTGCCTCAGTGAGATAGCGCTCTGCTAGGATCCTGTTATGAGAAAACACAGGCGACTGGGGGGTGAAGGTGCGAAAGGGAAAGAGGGAAGCACGAATGGTCTGCACTAAAGCTTTCTTCTTATCCATTCTTCCATGGATATATTACACACACAAAAAGGGGGGAAAAAAGGATGCCTAACCGACAAATGGAGGATGACCTTCCACTTGGCAGCCAGAAGGGTTTGTTGTTGCAGACAATCTGACGAGTGGATATTCTGAGCCCTGCTTTTCATCAATGTGGCAGGTACCACACTCCAAAAACAGAGCTGACCATACTCTGATGGCAACACTGTAAAAGGTTTTTGACGTAACTATTGCGGATCAATGCCACTTCCATTCCTCTCCCACTCAGTCTTGCATCACAGGTAAGTTTGCTGCAATGTCTCTTCTCCATCTGATCAGTGTGTTAATGAATCCTGTGAATTGTTTGGATTTTTGCTGCCAGCTGTCTGCAGGTGTGATGCACATGGTGAACGATGTAAGCACACATCAGACCTAAGGCTGAAGAGCCCCAAGATCCAAGAGACTGTCGTCTTTGATCCACGCTGTATCATGTTACACTGCATGTGCTGACAAGTCTCTCCCTTTTTTCCAACAGATGACCAAACCCGCGTCCATAATTTCTGGCTGACATGTTCCTCTAACAAACAGAACCATGATGGTTAGTATAACCCTCTAAAAGTGGCTGACATGTTCCTCTAACAACCAGAACCATGATGGTTAGTATAACCCTCTAAAAGTGGCTGACATGTTCCTCTAACAACCACAACCATGATGGTTAGTATAACCCTCTAAAAGTGGCTGACATGTTCCTCTAACAACCACAACCATGATGGTTAGTATAACCCTCTAAAAGTGGCCGACATGTTCCTCTAACAACCACAACCATGATGGTTAGTATAACCCTCTAAAAGTGGCCGACATGTTCCTCTAACAACCACAACCATGATGGTTAGTATAACCCTCTAAAAGTGGCCGACATGTTCCTCTAACAACCACAACCATGATGGTTAGTATAACCCTCTAAAAGTGGCCGACATGTTCCTCTAACAACCAGAACCATGATGATTAGCATAACCCTCTGAAAGTAAAAGAGAGAGCTGACATGTTCCGCTGACAACCAGAACCATGATGGTTAGCATAACCCTCTGAAAGTAAAAGAGAGAGCTGACATGTTCCGCTGACAACCAGAACCATGATGGTTAGCATAACCCTCTGAAAGTAAAAGAGAGAGCCGACATGTTCCGCTGACAACCAGAACCATGATGGTTAGCATAACCCTCTGAAAGTAAAAGAGAGAGCCGACATGTTCCGCTGACAACCAGAACCATGATGGTTAGCATAACCCTCTGAAAGTAAAAGAGAGAGCCGACATGTTCCGCTGACAACCAGAACCATGATGGTTAGCATAACCCTCTGAAAGTAAAAGAGAGGCCGACATGTTCCGCTGACAACCAGAACCATGATGGTTAGCATAACCTCTGAAAGTAAAAGAGAGAGCCGACATGTTCCGCTGACAACCAGAACCATGATGGTTAGCATAACCCTCTGAAAGTAAAAGAGAGAGCCGACATGTTCCGCTGACAACCAGAACCATGATGGTTAGCATAACCCTCTGAAAGTAAAAGAGAGAGCCGACATGTTCCGCTGACAACCAGAACCATGATGGTTAGCATAACCCTCTGAAAGTAAAAGAGAGAGCCGACATGTTCCGCTGACAACCAGAACCATGATGGTTAGCATAACCCTCTGAAAGTAAAAGAGAGAGCCGACATGTTCCGCTGACAACCAGAACCATGATGGTTAGCATAAACCTCTGAAAGTAAAAGAGAGAGCCGACATGTTCCGCTGACAAACCAGAACCATGATGGTTAGCATAACCCTCTGAAAGTAAAAGAGAGAGCCGACATGTTCCGCTGACAACCAGAACCATGATGGTTAGCATAACCCTCTGAAAGTAAAAGAGAGAGCTGACATGTTCCGCTGACAACCAGAACCATGATGGTTAGCATAAACCCTCTGAAAGTAAAAGAGAGATCAAGCCTCCAAAGTCACTGACCCACCACAGGTCATAAGTCTGGAAACATCCTTTTCAAGGTGTAAAACTAGACACACAGAGAGGACTGTTAACCTCTCCCACTCTGAGATCCTGTGTCAAATGTCACTGACTGGCCCAGAAGAAAAGGAAATGGAACCTCCTTTCTAAGCCCTGAGGCTACCTATTGTTTGAAGTGATGCCTTATACTTTAAAAGGGCAACTTTAGGCCAGAGTTCAGCAAATTATGTTCAGATGAATAATGAATGCTGTTTGTTGTCTAAATGCTTTGTATTAGGTGCTTAAGACTAAGGTTGTTCCACTACCTAATAACTACAGAGTATTTGACTACTCTGAGGAGTTATTTCCCTTTGACTGTGTAACAGTTTCTTACCCTCTCAAAACCCACTCAAAACCCGAGTAAAGAAACTACCGTGGAGATAGGAAAGAAAAGGAGACACATGTTTGTCTTTCTCTGATGTTGCTGAGACCTAACACTTAACTGAAAGTTCAGACAGCCAAGGTAAGGATTCATCAAGCTGAACTCCTTACAACTCATTGACAGTGATTACAGACCAGGATCATACCATCCACTACACCTCATTGACAGTGATTACAGACCAGGATCCTACCATCCACTACACCTCATTGACAGTGATTACAGACCTGGATCCTACCATCCACTACACCTCATTGACAGTGATTACAGACCATAGGACCCTGCCGTCCACTACAACTCATTGACAGTGATTACAGACCATAGGACCCTGCCGTCCACTACACCTCATTGACAGTGATTACAGACCATAGGACCCTGCCGTCCACTACACCTCATTGACAGTGATTACAGACCATAGGACCCTGCCGTCCACTACACCTCATTGACGGTGATTACAGACCATAGGACCCTGCCGTCCACTACACCTCATTGACAGTGATTACAGACCATAGGACCCTGCCGTCCACTACAACTTATTGACAGTGATTACAGACCATAGGACCCTGCCGTCCACTAACCTCATTGACAGTGATTACAGACCATAGGACCCTGCCGTCCACTACACCTCATTGACAGTGATTACAGACCATAGGACCCTGCCGTCCACTGCAACTCATTGACAGTGATTACAGACCATAGGACCCTGCCGTCCACTACACCTCATTGACAGTGATTACAGACCATAGGACCCTGCCGTCCACTACAACTCATTGACAGTGATTACAGACCAGGATCCTCCCCTCCACTACACCTCACTGACAGTGATTACAGACCATAGGACCCTGCCGTCCACTACACCTCATGACAGTGATTACAGACCATAGGACCCTGCCGTCCACTACACCTCATTGACAGTGATTACAGACCATAGGACCCTGCCGTCCACTAACACCTCATTGACAGTGATTACAGACCATAGGACCCTGCCGTCCACTACACCTCATTGACAGTGATTACAGACCATAGGACCTGCCGTCCACTACACCTCATTGACAGTGATTACAGACCATAGGACCCTGCCGTCCACTACACCTCATTGACAGTGATTACAGACCATAGGACCCTGCCGTCCACTACACCTCATTGACAGTGATTACAGACCATAGGACCCTGCCGTCCACTACACCTCATTGACAGTGATTACAGACCAATAGGACCCTGCCGTCCACTAACCTCATTGACAGTGATTACAGACCATATACCCTGCCGTCCACTACAACTCATTGACAGTGATTACAGACCATAGGACCCTGCCGTCCACTACACCTCATTGACAGTGATTACAGACCATAGGTCCCTGCTGTCCACTACACCTCATTGACAGTGATTACAGACCATAGGACCTGCCGTCCACTACAACTCATTGACAGTGATTACAGACCATAGGACCCTGCCGTCCACTACACCTCATTGACAGTGATTACAGACCATAGGTCCCTGCCGTCCACTACAACTCATTGACAGTGATTACAGACCATAGGACCCTGCCGTCCACTACACCTCATTGACAGTGATTACAGACCATAGGACCCTGCCGTCCACTACACCTCATTGACAGTGATTACGGGACCAGGATCCTCCCGTCCACTACACCTCATTGGCAGTGATTACAGACCATATGTCTATGTGTGTGTGCTTGTGCCTGCATGTATGTGTGTGCGTGTGTGCGTGTGTGTGTGTGTGTGTGTGTGTGTGGTTGTGTGTGTGTGTGGTGTGTGTGTGTGTGTGTGTGTGTGTGGTGTGTTTGTGTGTGTGCGTGCAGGCATGCATGCTTCCTGTGTGCATGCATGCGTGTTTTATAAAAAAAATTTTTATTTCATTTCCTTTTTATAAGCTATGTGTATGAAAGTATGTTTTTGTTTACTGTAAAGCGCTTTGAACACATTTAACAAATATCTGTTATTGTTCCATGAACATAAGCACATACTGGCTTTCATCTGAAACCTCAATTCTTCAGTTTTGTGTCTAAATGAAGCTGTGTAGTGCATCATGGAATGGATAACCTTCTCTGATGACTGTTGTTATAAATTTACACTCCATGAACAATCATGCACAATCAAAACTTGCAGACGATTCACTCCACAGACACACTCACACCTGACCTGTGTGTTGTAGAAGGCTCTGGGACTGATGTCACTGAATGAGCCGAACACTGAAAAACATCACTCAGTCAGTGAAACATCTGTACACTGAAAAACCTCACATCAGTCACTGAAACATCTGTACACTGAAAAACATCACATCAGAAAGATCAGTGCAATGAAAACCCCAACATCAGTCAGTGAAACATCTGTACACTGAAAAACCTCACATCAGTCACTGAAACATCCGAACACTGAAAAACCTCACATCAGTCACTGAACATCCGAACACTGAAAAACCTCACATCAGTCAGTGAAACATCTGTACACTGAAAAACCTCACATTAGTCACTGAAACATCCGAACACTGAAAAACCTCACATCAGTCACTGAAACATCCAAACACTGAAAAACCTCACATCAGTCACTGAAACATCTGAACACTGAAAAACCTCACATCAGTCAGTGAAACATCTGTACACTGAAAAAACCTCACATCAGTCACTGAAACATCCGAACACTGAAAAACCTCACATCAGTCACTGAAACATCCGAACAAATGAAAAACCTCACATCAGTCAGTGAAACATCTGTACACTGAAAAAACCTCACATCAGTCAGTGAAACATCTGTACACTGAAAAACCTCACATCAGTCAGTGAAACATCTGTACACTGAAAAAACCTCACATCAGTCACTGAAACATCTGTACACTGAAAAACCTCACACCAGTCTGTGAAACATCCATACACTGAAAAACCTCACATCATGAAAGGAAGCGTTGAGCACAGACCTGTCATGTTGTCGACGCAGGTATATTTCATGAAAGGAAGTGGAAAGGACTGATAACAAGAATCATTAATATTTTCTATGCATACCATAAGATTTTTTTTTCTTTTATCAGAGTTTACTCTGTGAACAGGTATATTTCTTATTCTCAAGAACTTTATTTACAAAAAAACAAAAACCAAAAAAATTCTATTTATTTTTGACACCATACCACCACAGTCATTCAGCACGTCACTTCCCTGAGTAATGTTTCAACTGCCACCATTTCTGCTGATAGAATGGCAGATCTGAAAAAAGTCTTTTCACTGCACTGACCATAAAAGACCTAAATTTACAACTAACTGTTGATATTATATATTCACCCTTTTCACTAGATTTCTCTTTTTTTTGCCATAATGTTTTTCGCTGAAAGTAAAATTAAAGGAAAATCAATGGTATTTCTCGTTAAAAACAAACAAAACAAAACAAATCACACTCAAGGAATTCCTACCCCTAATCTTCTTAGTCACCTAAGTTTGTGCACCAGCTCACTGTTCCTCAGTTCATCTCATCATTTCCATTTTCACCATGTTACACATGGTTTTCAACATCTGTTTTGACACTATCAATCTCTCTGACACAGACTTCATCTTCTCTAGTTCTTCTGTCTTATCTCACATGGGCTCAGTCATATCTGGCTCGGAGAAATTCCTTCTCACCAACGCACGCATTGATCAATTGATACAAAACGATCTTCGCTCACTTTGGACCATATGTCTGGAACTCACTTCCACCAAGACTACAAAAGATGAATATGTAAAAACTTTTCAAGAAACATTTACATAAAGAATATTTGATTATTCCATTAAAATCATTAATGTCCATTTTTCAAAGTCTTTTGTAAAGCATCCGTTTAACCACTGCACTTTTTTATCATGTTACATTAAGTATTAAAGTAGATTATAAAACACTGAAAAAAGATATAAACAACTGAAAACTTTTGCTTTAATCCCAATGCACTGAAAACGGAAAACATCCAAATGAAATCTTGCCAACCTTGAAAATACCCAAACACTATCTTGGTGATTAGGAAATGACCCAAATACAGTTTTTCTATTCTGGATTAAATTATGCGTTTTCTTAGAGACTTGCATCTTTGATTCTAGTAATAGTTAATTCATACCAATTACCATACTGAGCTATGGTAAAATGACACTGTAAACAGGACAAATGATATGGTAATCAAATGATATGGTAATCAAATCAGTGTTGACAAAAAAAAGGACCTAGGATCGAAGACACACTGACCTCTGTACTCATACAGATGATGCTCCTGCATAAAGCGGCGCCAAACCTTGAGGTGCTGTCGGTCGATGACGATCTCCCAGCCATCCGGTGCAGGAGTGTGCTTACTGTGGGCTTTGACAGCGTGGTCCACCAGGCGCTCCATGGCATCCATCTCCTTCAGGGCCCTGCCACACACACACAGTGATGCCAGTCACCACTGCACACTGTACAGACACACAATAATACCATTCACCACTGTGCAGACACAAAGTAATGCCCTTCACCACTGTACATTATATCTTTGCACATTAATGCTATTTACCACAGTACATTATACACAGACACACAGTAATGCTATTCACTACTGTACATTATACACAGACACACAATAATGCCATTCACCACTGTACATTATACAGACACACAGTAATGCCATTCACCACTGTACATTATACACAGACACACAATAATGCCATTCACCACTGAACATTATACACAAGACACACAATAAATGAATAATGCCATTTACCACTGTACATTATACAGACACACAGTAATGCCATTCACCACTGTACATTATACACTAATACAGACACAGTAATGCTATTTACCACAGTACATTACACAGACACACAGTAATGCCATTCACCACTGTACATTATACAGACACAGTAATGCCATTCACCACTGTATATTATACAGACACACAGTAACGCCATTCACCACTGTACATTATACACAGACACACAGCAATGCCATTCAGTGATTTACCACTGCACATCATACACGCATGCTATTCACCACTTATACAGACACACAGTTTTCTGTGGCAAACACTGGCAGCTCTTCCTATAAACTAAAAGGCAGTAAGTCGACTGACCACCTTTCATAATTAATTACAATTCAGTAACCAACATAAAAGCTTCCTTTTTCCCTATAGTCCATATTCACTCCCTTCCCCAGAATCAATCTCACAGCTGGGCTCGCCCGACACTGCTATTTCTGTACATTAAGGATCTGAAATCACTGGTTTTGTAAAAATGCCAGATGCAAATATTATTGAAGTGGCCACAGTAAAGTATCGATTCAGTGGCTTATTACACTTTTATCTTGAGCACTGAGGTCAAACTGTTAAGCTGGAAAGATCACTTCTACCAAAAGTACTTTTTTGTTTTGTATTTCATTTCTTTCTTTTTATTTGTTAGTTTGTTTGGTTATTTGAAATGTAGATTATTTGTGTCTGATGATTACATATTATTGACCAGGTTGGCAAAATAAAACTGCTTGTACTAAATTTTCATATCAACAGGTATTGTTGTTGTTCTTTTTTCAGGTGAACACCTTCAGCATGACAAAGATTACTTCATACATGAAGATCCAAAAAAGAAAGCACCAGGAACAGTTTGAGCGCCAGTTTAGCTTCTAGGAATCAAGGGAGACTGCTTCATAGTCATAGGCTTAATTGGCTTTACTGCATTGCCACTCCCACCCTCCCCACCATCTAGAGCAGGTTCAGCATCTAAAGAACAGCGGGAGTCTGCTTCACAGTCATAGGCTTAAATGGCTTTTAACCCACCCCATCCCCCACTTTTTAAAAAAAATCTGTCAATCAAATGTTGATGCAAAGTGTGATTCTGATATCCTTAAAATATTAAATACTGGTTCTATAATTCTTCATGTGTAAATTTTATTCTTTCAAAATATCTCAACAGTCAACAGGCTGATTGAAAATGCTAGTACCCTATCCATTTTCAGTGGTTTCAAAGTTTTTCACACTGTCTCACTGACAAAGCCTGATGTATGATAAATGTGGTTACTAAAATTGTCTGAAGAAGCATCTGGACAGCGACCCCCAAACCAGTAATCTTCAATCATGATTTTGAAAATTATTTCGGTATATTGTGACCACCTCAACTGGGCACAGAATAGGCTACAAGGCCTTTTGCCAAATAGAACTGGGCACTTGATGGCCTTGTGGCAAATCCTATTGTTGGGGTCCCTCAGGTTTTTGTTTTTAAATCTGGATGACCAACATCATCAAACCATGAAACACTGAACATATTTCCATAACTACTGTTTCATTACTGTGAGCATGAAGCCATGAAACACAGAACATAACTACTGTTTCATTACTGTGAGCATGAAGCCATGAAACCCAGAACATAACTACTGTTACATTACTGTGAGCATGACGCCATGAAACCCAGAACATAACTATTTTAGTATTGTGAGCATTTACTTGTGCAATTCTTCATCAGTGACGCCGTCCCTTTCCCACTGGAAGATGCCCGCAGCAGACAGCAATGCGGCCAGTTGTTTGTTCTTGCTCCTGCAGTGGCGCGTCAGGTTGGCCTTCAATGACTGCAATAAACGCTTTTCACCGTAAAGCTGTTGATACCATGAAAATATTTGGAAAGCTCGCCATGTTCGCTGTCCTGCGATAACATTAAATTGTTTTGCAAACTGGGCACACGCATTCTGCACCTCAGTGTTGATGCATTCGGCGATGTGTCTTGCTTTCTGCTTCCCAACAGTACGAGTACCAAATGCCAGGGTGATCATTTTCTCTCTGATGTCGATTTTCTTAACTGTGAGTGAGCAATAACGGGCCCAGGCTTGCCTGCAGGCTGTAAACATCCTCTCGTTAGCCATTCTCATTGATGAAACCGATGCTGGCAACACAGCGACGCCAACGAACGTTAAAACTGACGCTGGAATCAACAATGGATCGTTCTGGACAGCTCACCCATGTGTTCAGGTGACCTTGACACTCTGTCTTTTTACCAGGTTCTAATGCAATAAAGCAAAAATAAAATGTAGTCTCAAAACACCCACGGGCTTTTTCGTTTGAAAAGTGAACAGTGTGTGGTCTATCCACACTTGGTTTCCAACACTTCTTCCTGACCGGATGAAAGTGGTCTTGGGGAGATGCATCTGAGGAACAGCACTTCTTTCCAGAGGGTCCCCCTCCTCCCTCCCCCCCCCCCCCCCCCCCCGCCCGCCCCGAGGTCCAGTGCTCGACCCCTTGCTGTTTCTGTGCCGCATTGATGACTGGCCTCCTTGCCGACTGACTTCCTGCTTCAGAGTAAGATCCACTCCGTCTGAGGTCATCTGATGCCGCAGGAATGTGACGAGCAGGGTAAGGACTCGGAGTCGTTTTTACGTCTAAAATTCCCCTCCATCTTCTCTCTTAGTACTGGTTGAAGGAGCAGTTTTCCTGTACCAGTCACTGAAAGAAATTTTCATTTTACTAGGGACTGTTTCAAATACCCAAGAATGACCCAGAACCATTTCATCTTAGGCGCATGCACGTAAAAGTGCTTGTGCCCCGAGTGACAGACAGAATTAGACATAGGTTCAAACATGATGTATTAACAACAAAGATACTGAAACCAGTAAGTGCAATTTCCTACATGAAACTGAACTTAGACCTACAAGATTGAAATATACAATTTAACATAACTTCCAATAGAGTTGGTCTTTTCTTGGGCTGGTTTCTCCTCGTTTCATCTCATCATAAAGGGAGGGAATGTTCCGATCATCTGACTTGTAGTCCAATGGTTACACAATGACATAGCTTTGAAGGTGGAGGGTATAACGTCATCTCTCCAGTTTCCGGTGATTAGTCCACCACTTATTGTGGGGAGGCCAATAGGTCGCTTGCGCAAGTGGCCACTTATTGGCTTGGAGTCATGATCCTGCGGTTGTGTGTGTGTGTGTGTGTGTGTAAGAGCAAAGACTGTACGCCCTCCGTAGGGCGAACTATCTTTGGTAAGAGGAAGAGCAGATGGGAAAATAGGTGGTATGAGAGAGAATGGTGAGTGAAGATGAACAAGAGATAGAAAAGGCGAGAAAGAAGGCTGGAGCTGGGGAGGGAGATGGCAAGAAGAGAGGGGGAGGGGAGGACAGGGGTGACGTGGACAGAAAAAGGAGAGAGAGGGTAACAAACAGTTAAAAGTCTAGAAGTGATGGCGGAGCAGCTGGACAGTGAATTGAAGAAAAGACTAGAAAGAGCAAGCTGGGGTTTGAGAAATCCCATACAGAGAATGAATTCAAAGGAGAAACAGAGATGTAATGAAGTAATGCACATGAAGGTTAGTGACAATCCATACAGATAAGTAGCAATCCATACAGATAAGATAAGATAATGTTGCTTATAGCCCAGCCGACCGCAAAGGGCCACATCAGGGCTGATCCATACAGATAAGTAGCATTCCATACAGATAGGCGAGATATTAATGTTGATAGTCGTTGTGGGTCTGGAACACAAACACTTGACTATAAGTTTCTGTTCATTCAAACTGAGGTTGTGTGCTTCTTCACTGCCCGTCTGCAACATTCAATCCATCAGGAAAGTTTGTGTGTTCCTTCACTCCCTGTCTGCAACATTCAATCCATCAGGAAAGTTTGTGTGTTCCTTCACTCCCCGTCTGCAACATTCAATCCATCAGGAAAGTTTGTGTGTTCCTTCAGTCCCTGTCTGCAACATTCAATCCATCAGGAAAGTTTGTGTGTTCCCTCAGTCCCTGTCTGCAACATTCAATCCATCCGGAAACTATGTGTTCCCTCAGTCCCTGTCTGCAACATTCAATCCATCAGGAAAGTTTGTGTGTTCCTTCACTCCCTGTCTGCAACATTCAATCCATCAGGAAAGTTTGTGTGTTCCTTCACCCTGTCTGCAACATTCAATCCATCAGGAATGTTTGTGTGTTTCTTCAGTCCCGGTCTGCAACATTCAATCCATCAGGAAAGTTTGTGCGCAATTTGTAGCACCAGTACATTTCTCTCCGTTTGCGGAAGGTTTCATCTGTTTTTCGGATTTGTTCAATTACAGTAGCCTACATGCCTAGTGTTCTATCGTGTGTTCTGGATTATTGAAATGTCTTGCTACTTGTGCATGTGTGTGTGTGTGTGTGTGTGTGTGTGTGTGTGTGTGTGTGTGTGTGTGTGTGTGTGTGTGTGTGTGTGTGTGTGTGTGTGTGAAATTCTGACCTGTGCTGGTAATACTTCTGCTGTAGTGTCTTGCCAGTTTCCCCTACATATTGCGTATTGTGACATTTCAGACTGTCAATGAGATCGATCATGTTTGATGACTGGCAAGTGAGATGCCCAGAGGTAGTGAACTGTTGTTTGGTGCGAACAATTGTTAAGTTGAGTGCCTGTGGGATTTTTTTAGAAAACAAAACAAAACAAAAACAAAAAAAGATGCAAAGCATATAAACGTAGTCCCAGTTTTCCAAATCGCTTTTAAATCGGCCAAGTACTTTCTGAGATAAATAACGGCAAAATAACGGTTTGAACGGTTATTTAACCGATGTGCACTTTTGAAACTGGTATTTTAGTCCTCACTGGGCTAAAGCCTATGCACCTACCAAATTTCATACAGATCGGACAATATGTCAAGAATAACGGTTTTTAACAGTCGAATTTTGAAGCACTATATGGAAGTGCCATTTGTGTGTGACAACCTTTCTGTATACTAAATTTCATTAAAATCCACCAATATGTAAAAATAAAACCGGCAAAATAACGGTTTTAAACGGTTATATAACCGACGTACACTTTTGAAACTGGTATTTTAGTCATCACTGAGCTAAAGCCTATGTACATACCGAACTTTATCCAAATCGGACAATATGTCAAGAATAACGGTTTTTAACAGTCGAATTGTGAAACACTATATAGAAGAGCCATTTGTGTGTGATAACCTTTCAGTATACCAAATTTCATTAAAATCCACCTATATATAAGAAATAACGACAAAATAACGGTTTTTAACTTGTTTAATCGATTTTTAGCGTTACATCACTTACATATGGAAAGAGGCTCCGATTTGTCACAAGATCATACAAACCGCTTATAAATCAGCCAAGTACTTTCTTAGATATTCCATAAAGAAGAAAAAACGTTTTAGGCCGTTATAACCGATAGTAACGGCTATTCTGGTCAAATAAAACATCGGGCATCAGCCATGACCCATAGTGAACATACATACACATTTTCAGAAAGATGGGCCAAGTACTTTCTGAGATATTCCATAAAGAAGAAATACCGTTTCAGGCCGTTACAGCCGTTAGTACCGGTTATAACGGTAAACTAAAACATCAGGCATCATCTGTGACCCATAATGAACATACCTACTAATTTTCACAAAGATCGGCCAAGTACTTTCGGAGATATGCCAGAAAGAAGAAAACCGTTACAGGCCGTTACAGCCGTTAGTAACGGTTATAACGGTAAACTAAAACATCGGGCATCATCCGTAGCCCATAATGAACATACCTACACATTTTCAGAAAGATGGGCCAAGTACTTTCTGAGATATTCCATAAAGAAGAAAAACCGTTACAGGCCATTACAGCCGTTAGTAACGGTTATAACGGGGAAATTAAAACATCGGGCATCATCCGTGACCATTAATGAACATACCTACACATTTTCAGAAAGATCGGCCAAGTACTTTTTGAGATATTCCATAAAGAAGAAAAACCGTTACATGCCGTTACAGCCGTTATCAACGACTATAACGGGGTAAACTAAAACATCGGGCATCATCTGTGACCCATAATGAACATACCTGCTCGTTTTCATAAAGGTCGGCCAAGTACTTTCTGAAATATTCCATAAAGAAGAAAAACCGTTACAGACAGTTACAGCCGTTAGTAACGGCTATAACGGTTAACTAAAACATCGGGCATTATTCGTGACACATAATGAGCATACCTACAAATTTTCAGAAAGATCGGCCAAGTACTTTCTGAGATATTCCATAAAGAAGAAAACCCGTTACAGGCCGTTACAGCCGTTAGTAACGGCTATAACGGGGTAAACTAAAACATCGGGCATCATCCATGACCCATAATGAATGTATCTGCTCATTTTTGCAAAGATCGGCCAAGTACTTTCTGAGATATTCCATAAAGAAGAAAAACCGTTACAGGCCATTACAGCCGTTAGTAACGGCTATAGCGGTAAACTAAAACATCGGGCATCATCCGTGGCCCATAATGAACACACCTACACATTTTCAGAAAGATCGGTCCAGTAGTTTTGTCTGAAGCGAGTGGAACACATTTTGACCACACACACACACACACACACACACACACACACACAGCATTTCTTCGTTCCCGTTCTAAAGTACTGCCTGTTCTATAAGAACTGGGAGTACAAAAACATAATGCATTATCTGCCTGTGTTGCAATGAAAGCTGCCATGTGAGACCTAACCTGACTGGCGCGGGGCAGGGGGATCTCAGAGGTAGACGTTTCGGGTTTTTGTACTCCCAGTTCTTATAGAACAGGGAGTACTTTAGAATGGGAACGAAGAAATGCTGTGTGTGTGTGTGTGTGTGTGTGTGTGTGTGTGTGTGTGTGTGTGTGTGTGTGTGTGTCTGTCTGTCTGTCTGTCTGTCTGTGTGTCCGTGGTCAAAATGTGTTCCACTCGCTCCAGACAAAACTACTGGGCCGATCTTTCTGAAAATTTGTAGGTATGTTCATTATGGGCCACGGATGATGCCCGATGTTTCAGTTTACCGGTATAGCCGTTACTAACGGCTGTAGCGGCCTGTAACGGTTTTTTCTTCTTTACGGAATATCTCAGAAAGTACTTGGCCGATCTTTGTAAAAATGAGCAGTTACGTTCATTACGGGTCACGGATGATGCCCGATGTTTTAGTTTACCTCGTTATAGCCGTTACTAACGGCTGTAACGGCCTGTAACGGTTTTTCTTCTTTATGGAATATCTCAGAAAGTACTTGGCCGATCTTTCTGAAAAATTGTAGGTATGTTTATTATGGGTCACGAATAATGCCCGATGTTTTAGTTTACCGTTATAACCGTTACTAACGGCTGTAACGGCCTGTAACGGTTTTTCTTCTTTATGGAATATCTTGGAAAGTACTTGGCTGACCTTTATGAAAATTAGCAGGTATGTTTATTATGGGTCACGGATGATGCCTGATGTTTTAGTTTGCCCGTTATAGCCGTTACTAACGGTTGTAACGGCCTGTAACGGTTTTTTGAACTCCCAGTTCTTAAAGAACAGGGAGTACTTTAGAATGGGAACGAAGAAATGCTGTGTGTGTGTGTGTGTGTGTGTGTGTGTGTGTGTGTGTGTGTGTGTGTGTGTGTGTGTGTGTGTGTGTGTGTGTGCGTGTGTGTGTCCGTGGTCAAAAATGTGTTCCACTCGCTCCAGACAAAACTACTGGGCCGATCTTTCTGAAAATTTGTAGGTGTGTTCATTATGGATCAAGGATGATGCCCGACGTTTTAGTTTACCGTTACAGCCGTTACTAACGGCTGTAACGGCCTGTAACGCTTTTTCTTCTTTATGGAATATCTCAGAAAGTACTTGGTCGATCTTTCTGAAAAATTGTAGGTATGTTCATTATGGGTCACAAATAATGCCCAATGTTTTAGTTTACCGTTATAACCGGTACTAACGGCTGTAACGGCCTGTAACGGTTTTTCTTCTTTATGGAATATCTCAGAAAGTACTTAGCCGGCCTTTATGAAAATTAGCAGGTATGTTCATTATGGGTCACGGATGATGCCTGATGTTTTAGTTTGCCCCGTTATAGCCGTTACTAACGGTTGTAACGGCTTGTAACGGTTTTTCTTCTTTATGGAATATCTCAGAAAGTACTTGGCGAATTTATAAGCGGTATGGATGATCTTGTGACAAATCGGATCCTCTGTCCATATGTAAGTGATGTAATGCTGAAAATCGATTAAACAACCGTTAAAAACCGTTATTGTGTCGTTATTTCTTATATATAGGCCGATTTTAATTAAATTTGGTATATAGAAAGGTTATCACACACAAATGGCACTTCTATATAGTGTTCCAAAATTTGACCGTTAAAAACCGTTATTCTTGACATATTGTCCAATTTGGATGAAATTTGATATGTACACAGGCTTTAGCCCAGTGAGGACTGAAATACCGGTTTCAAAAGTACATATCGGTTATATACCGTTAAACCGTTATTTTTGCCGTTATTTTTTTATATATTGGTGGGTTTTAATGCAATTTTGTATATAGAAAGGTTATCACACACAAATGGCACTTCCATGCAGTGTTTCAAAATCTGACCGTTAAAAACCGTTATTCTTGACATATTGTCCAATTTGGATGAAATTTGGTATGTACACAGGCTTTAGCCCAGTGAGGGCTAAAATACCGGTTTCAAAAGTGTATATCGGTTATATAACCGATAAACCGTTATTTTGCCGTTATTTTTTTATATATTGGTGGATTTTAATGCAATTTTGTATATAGAAAGGTCATCACACACAAATGGCACTTCCATGCAGTGTTTCAAAATCTGACCGTTAAAAACCGTTATTCTTGACATATTGTCCAATTTGGATGAAATTTGGTATGTACACAGGCTTTAGCCCAGTGAGGACTAAAATACCAGTTTCAAAAGTGTACATCGGTTAAATAACCGTTAAAACCGTTATTTCGCCTTTATTTCTTATCTCATAAAGCACTTGGCTGATTTATAAGCGGTTTGGAAAACTGGGAGTACGTTTATATGCTTCGCATCTTGTCTTCTTTATGGAATATCTCAGAAAGTACTTGGCCAATTTATAAGCGGTTTGGATGGTCTTGTGACAAATCGGAGCCTCTGTACATTTGCAAGTGATGTAATGCTGAAAATGGATTAAGCAACCGTTAAAAACCGTTATTCTGCCGGTATTTCTTATATATAGGTGGATTGTAATGAAATTTGGTATATAGGAAGGTTGTCACACACAAATGGCACTTCTATATAGTGTTTCAAAATTTGACCGTTAAAAACCGTTATTCTTGACATATTGTCCAATTTGGATGAAATTTGATATGTACACAGGCTTTAGTCCAGTGAGGACTAAAATACCGGTTTCAAAAGTGTATATCGGTTATATAACCGTTAAACCGTTATTTTGCCGTTATTTTTTTATATATTGGTGGGTTTTAATGAAATTTTATATATAGAAAGGTTATCACACTCAAATGGCACTTCCATGTAGTGTTTCAAAATCTGACCGTTAAAACCCGTTATTCTTGACATATTGTCCGATTTGGATTAAATTTGGTATGTACACAGGCTTTAGCCCAGTGAGGACTAAAATACCGGTTTCAAAAGTGTATATCGGTTATATAACCGTTAAACTGTTATTCTGCCATTATTGCTTATATATAGGTGGATTTTAATGAAATTTTGTATATAGAAAGGTCATCACACACAAATGGCACTTCCATGCAGTGTTTCAAAATCTGACCGTTAAAAACCGTTATTCTTGACATATTGTCCGATTTGGATTAATTTTGGTATGTACACAGGCTTTAGCCCAGTGAGGACTAAAATACCAGTTTCAAAAGTGTACATCGGTTAAATAACCGTTAAAACCGTTATTTTGCCTTTATTTCTTATCTCACAAAGCACTTGGCCGATTTATAAGCGGTTTGGAAAACTGGGAGTACGTTTATATGCTTCGCATCTTGTTGTTGTATTGTATTGGGTATTTATTGGGTTGAAACAGTTCCTTTCTCCCGCCACAGGTGGCACTGAGGACACCTCTAACAGTGGCCAGCTGGTGTGTTGGGGAGGAGGTGGGGTGGCTTGTTTTAGGCACTTGGCCAGCGGTGGGGTGGTAGGATTGTGGGTCACTATATATGGAGTTCTGTTCTCTGTTGCACTATGCCGCTTACATTAGAGCGTTTCTTTGCGTGCAGTGGATGACATCTTGGCAATGGATGCCTCCACCAAGGTTTGGGGTACCCTCTCCTTGCCAGCCTTTCAGCAAGTTCGTGGCATCTTGTAGCTGTGGTGACATGTATCTGCAGAACTAATACGCCTGATACGAAGGGCTGGACTAGAGGGGCTGCTCCGCACACGGGTGATAGAGATATTAATACTTTTTATTATTAGTGTTAGTATTGTTATCATGACCGTTGTTGTTTGATGTCTGTCCTTAAGCCTGACTGAAGTGATTGACTTTGACTGGAAGACTAGCTTTGACGTCAGATTTAGTTCAAGGCCTGTAGAAGGCATTAGATCAACAGTACAGTGATCAGTGACGTCAGATTCAAGGCAAGGCCTGTGTAAGGCATTTGATCAATGGTAGTGTCATCAATGGAAACGTGATGTCCATGAGAGTAAATCTAAAATTGTTGTATATCATAGACTAAAAATCCCGAGAGACATTTTCAAGAGACCTACCGCCATAAGCAGTCAGAAGTTTAAAATACTTTTAGATATTTAGGAATTGATTCTGCAAGACAAGGAATGTATTTGAAGGCAAAGAATTTAATCGTGACAGAGTTTAGAAAGTTGTTTTCGTTGTTACAGACATCTGGAAAGTAAGATGTTCCGCTCAATATCATATTGCATGTTTTATTCTATGCTTATGAGATTTGGGGTATGCAAATTTACATGATCTACTGTAGCAGATGACGTTCATGAAATATATGTTTTGAATAGTTAAAGGTACTATGAAAATGATGAATTGGATCTATGGTGGTGAAACTGGGTCTGTCTACTTTCTGATTTAATCAGTTTAAGAATGATTTTGATGTGGTTTACTTAGTGATGAAAATGAAGTGAAACATTCCATTCGTTTGTATAATATTTGTTAGGATTAATTTCAAGTATCTATTCTTCGCCAGGGAATCGTCATAAACAAAATGTTGCATCTAAACCTAGCTTTGACTATCAGTGAAGGGGATACCTAAAGTTTTCACTTTAAGTCTCTGGTTTACAAAAGTATTCTTGATTGACTGCAACAAAATACCAGAATTAATGGCGTAGTGCCGTTGACAACAGCAAGAAATGTGTAATTCACGGAAGGTTTAAGACGCATTTGGTGTTAAAAAAAAAAAAAAAAAAAAAAAAAAAAAAAAAAAACTATACAGCGTACAGTCACTAGACATTTACTTTACGTATTAGCGTTGGTGTGATTCAGATGTGGTTCTCGCAGACCTGTATTGGCGTTCGTTTGATTCAGATGCGCCTGTATTGGCGTTCGTTTGATTCAGATGCGCCTGTATTGGCGTTCGTTTGATTCAGATGCGCCTGTATTGGCGTTCGTTTGATTCAGATGCGCCTGTATTGGCGTTCGTTTGATTCAGATGCGCCTGTATAGGCGTTCGTTTGATTCAGATGCGCCTGTATTGGCGTTCGTTTGATTCACATGCGGTTCTCATAGACCTATAATTAAGCTGGATACACAATGAGGAATTTCAAGTGGATTTAGAACGTACAGGTCTTTTCGTATGGTGACGAACTTCAGTTTATTTTTTGAAAGTCTAAAATATTAGTTTTAACATGTTAAAACAAGTTTTTACCCCTAAAACGTCTTTCTGCTAAATCAATGTTTTCAATGTGTCATTTTTGAGTGCAAACAAGTCTCTTCTGTTAAAATGAAGTCAGTATTTCAAGTCAGGAAAATCTATTTGATTATGTCTACCTGTTGTTTGTTTATATTCCAATTCGTGGAGCATAGATTTCTCCATGAGAGTATTTTGTATTAAAGTGAATTGGCTATCCTCCGTGTCTATCTGTTGTTGTTTGTTTATTCCAATTCGTGGAGCATTAATTTCTCCATGAGAGTACTTCGTGTTAAAGTGAATTGGCTATCCTCGGTGTCTCAACACAAGGAGTTTACAGGAATCACTTGTTGAACTTTGAACTCTCTCTCACTGTCTGTCGGTCTGTCTGTCTGTCTCTGTATGCATGTATGTATGTATGTATGTATGTATGTATGTATGTATGTATGTATGTATGTATGTATGTATGTATGTATGTACGTGTGTATGTATTATGTATGTATATATATATATATATGTGTGTGTGTGTGTGTGTGTGTGTGTGTGTGTGTGTGTGTGTGTGTGTGTGCGTGTGCTTGTGTGTGGGCACGTGTGTGTGTGTGTGTGCTTGTGTTGTGTGTGTGTGTGTGTGTGTGTGTGTGTGTGTGTGTGTGTGTGTGTGTGTGTGTGTGTGTGGTGTGTGTGTGTGTACCGCGTGCATGCGCACGCGAATGCATGCGTATGTATTCAATCTCTCGGTCTCTACTTAAGAAGGAGTGCATTTTAGTCAAGACAACAAAACAAAAATTTTATTGATTCCAGATGCAAACAAGTTGTACCAAAAAAAAAAAATCAAACAGAAAACAAAGAAAGAAGCAAACAGAAACAAAGAAAGAAGCAAACAAAAACAAAGAAAGAAGCAAACAAAAACAAAGAAAGAAGCAAACAGAAACAAAGAAAGAAGCAAACAAAAACAAAGAAAGAAGCAAAAACAAAGAAAGAAGCAAACAAAAACAAAGAAAGAAGCAAAGAAATTAGCCAGGAACAAGATATGACCGACGGGACAAAGTTGTTGACATTACACGGTCCATTGATTTCAGGGTCTTAATCTACGTGCTTTCAGCCTGGGACGAACTACTGTCAAGGGCTCTTCATTTTACTACCAACGAGCGGCCAGAGACTGTCGGCCTGACAGCTTACAATTCTATGGTGAATGGTACACGTCACAACGAGCGGCCAGAGACTGTCGGCCTGACAGCTTACAATTCTATGGTGAATGGTACACGTCACAACGAGCGGCAAGAGACTGTCGGCCTGACAGCTTACAATTCTATGGTGAATGGTACACGTCACAACGAGCGGCCAGAGACTGTCGGCCTGACAGCTTACAATTCTATGGTGAATGGTACACGTCACAACCAGCGGCCAGAGACTGTCGGCCTGACAGCTTACAATTCTATGGTGAATGGTACACGTCACAACCAGCGGCCAGAGACTGTCGGCCTGACAGCTTACAATTCTATGGTGAATGGTACACGTCACAACCAGCGGCCAGAGACTGTCGGCCTGACAGCTTACAATTCTATGGTGAATGGTACACGTCACAACCAGCGGCCAGAGACTGTCGGCCTGACAGCTTACAATTCTATGGTGAATGGTACACGTCACAACCAGCGGCCAGAGACTGTCGGCCTGACAGCTTACAATTCTATGGTGAATGGTACACGTCACAACCAGCGGCCAGAGACTGTCGGCCTGACAGCTTACAATTCTATGGTGAATGGCACACGTCACAAGC
>CM031597.1:8341857-8349357 GCA_018398815.1 Conus ventricosus
AGGGTGGTCAGTGGGACATGGGGTGTCTGTGGTCAGCAGGAGGGTGGCCAGTGGGGCACAGGGTTCTGTGGTCAGCAGGAGGATGGTCAGTGGGGCACAGGATGTGTGTGGTCAGCAGGAGGATGGTCAGGGGGCACAGTGTGTGTGGTCAGCAGGAGGGTGGTCAGGGGGCACAGTGTGTGGTCAGCAGGAGGTTCGTCAGGGGGCACAGTGTGTGTGGTCAGCAGGAGGATGGTCAGGGGGCACAGTGTGTGGTCAGCAGGAGGATGGTCAGGGGGCACAGTGTGTGTGGCCAGCAGGAGGTTCGTCACGGGGCACAGTGTGTGTGGTCAGCAGGAAGATGGTCAGGGGGCACAGTGTGTGTGGTCAGCAGGAGGGTGGTCAGGGGGCACAGTGTGTGGTCAGCAGGAGGTTCGTCAGGGGGCACAGTGTGTGTGGTCAGCAGGAGGATGGTCAGGGGGCACAGTGTGTGTGGTCAGCAGGAGGATGGTCAGGGGGTACAGTGTGTGTGTGTGGTCAGCAGGAGGATAGTCAGGGGGTACAGTGTGTGTGTGTGGTCAGCAGGAGGATAGTCAGGGGGCACAGTGTGTGTGTGTGGTCAGCAGGAGAATGGTCAGGGGGCACAGTGTGTGTGGTCAGCAGGAGGATGGTCATGGGGCACAGTGTGTGGTCAGCAGGAGGTTGGTCAGGGGGCACAGTGTGTGTGGTCAGCAGGAGGTTGGTCAGTGGGGCACAGTGTGTGTGGTCAGCAGGAGGATGGTCAGGGGGGACAGTGTGTGTGGTCAGCAGGAGGTTGGTCAGTGGGGCACGGGGTGTGTGGGTCAGCAGGAGGTTGGTCAGTGGGGCACAGGGTGTGTGTGATCAGCAGGAGGGTGGTCAGTGGGGCACGGGGTGTATGTGATCAGCAGGAGGGTGGTCAGTGGGGCACAGGGTGTGTGTGATCAGCAGGAGGGTGGTCAGTGGGGCACGGGGTGTGTGTGGTCAGCAGGAGGGTGGTCAGTGGGGCACGGGGTGTGTGTGGTCAGCAGGAGGTTGGTCAGTGGGGCACGGGGTGTGTGTGATCAGCAGGAGGATGGTCAGTGGGGCACGGGTGTGTGTGGTCAGCAGGAGGTTGGTCAGTGGGGCACGGGGTGTGTGTGATCAGCAGGAGGATGGTCAGTGGGGCACGGGGTGTGTGTGGTCAGCAGGAGGTTGGTCAGTGGGGCACGGGGTGTGTGTGATCAGCAGGAGGATGGTCAGTGGGGCACGGGGTGTGTGTGGTCAGCAGGAGGGTGACCAGTGGGGCACGGGATGTCTGGACTCCCGGTAGCCGCCACTGTCTCTGCGAGTCTTGGCCCTGGTCAGCAGCCGTTTCTGCACGTCATACTCGTGCATCACCATCCACTCACAGTCTCTGCTGTTCAACGAGAACTCCTCGTTCCACGGGGACTTGTGGATCACCAGCACGTCCCACTGGGGCCGTTGGCTAGAACAATAGCTGGTCACGTGGTCCATAACCCGCCGGAGGTGCTCCACCTCCTGAGGGAAACTGTCCCCCTCCTGACGAACCAGCGCCCAGAACGTGGCGTAGAAATGATCGTAGGCCATGTGTTCCGCCATCTGCCAGGCCTTGAGCACGTTGCGGTCTTCTGGGGTGATGTGGTGCACGCGGTGAGGCCGGGCATTGTTCTTCATGAACACCACGTCCCTCAGGCTGAGACAGGCCCTCCTTCTGAAGAGGACGAGGGATTCCAGGAAGTGTTCCATCACCATTACCAGGTCCAGTTCCTGGTCCAGACGCTCCAGATGTTTCTTCACGGCGTCAGCGTTCTTCTGTTCCTTCAAGGGCAGGCCTGTGTCAAACACCAGGGTGTTATAGACGTAATGGATCTTCTCCAGACTCTGCCGGCCAGAGTCACTTATAAACCGTTTGAAAGCTGCGTTGTCCGTGTCATTGGCGGCGGGGGGCCGAAGCTTGCCAAAAAAGTACACCGACGACAGGAAGCGCTCCTCTGGCTGCCGCATGATGGCCACATAGAAAGGATTCTTCGGCATGACGATGTTCAGGGCTGTTCGGTTGTAGACCATGTGGTTGAACAGGACGTGGTAGGCCTGCCCCTCAGCCAAAGGCAGCACGCGAGATTCCCTGAAAGGATCGGCGCCGAAGCAGTGGAATTCATAGCCACGGGTTTCTGTTCCGGCAGAGCGACGTTGAGGTCGTGGTTGAGGGCGTACCGTGCCAGTAGATTGGACACCGTGGTGCTGCCACACTTCTGAACCTGAGGACAAAGACACAGCGCTTTTGGGTCTCCATGGAGAGAGAGAGAGAGAGAGAGAGAGAGAGAGAGAGAAGAGAGAGAGAGAGAGAGAGAGAGAGAGAGAGAGAGAGCAATTAGTTCTTCAACCAATGAAAGTACGAATTTAACATTTGGAAGTGAAGACTAGTCACAGACAGTGCGTATGAGAACCATTCCAGTGACAACACGATCAGTCTTCGTACATCGGGAGAGGCAGTGGCAAATAGAAGAGGAGAAGTGAGGGAGGGAAGGAGGGAGAGAGAGAGAGAGAGAGAGAGAGAGAGAGAGAGAGAGAGAGAGAGAGAGGAGAAGAGAAGAGAAAAGAAGAGAAGAAAAGCGATACCCCAAACTGTCACATCGCAAAAGACAAAATATAACGAAAGAAGAGTCGTATTAAAAATTAAATCATGCTATGAAGAAAAAAAGCCAAGAGAGAGAGAGAGAGAGAGAGAGAGAGAGAGAGATTTTAATCGATGTAGGCAATGGCCCTTTCCGATTGGGGTTACAATACAATACCAATTCATG
The DNA here is from genome assembly GCA_018398815.1 of Conus ventricosus. Taxonomy (NCBI): domain Eukaryota; kingdom Metazoa; phylum Mollusca; class Gastropoda; order Neogastropoda; family Conidae; genus Conus; species Conus ventricosus. The sequence goes on from CM031597.1 coordinate 8,344,659, forward strand.
CAGCGAGTAACGTAATATTTACGAGGGTTGACTGCCAGAACCTAGTATCTCACATATGAATATAATTAATCAATATAAGTATCATTAAAAAAAAAAAATTAATACAGTTTAACAATAAGAAGCTGACAGATACGCATATTAAGCGAAAATAATGTATTCGAAACTTGGGTTCAGTTAATTGACCATAGCTGTGTGCCTCTTGAAGGCCCTGTATAAATATATGCACAATCTCTTCAGTACTTTTTCCATTTCATTTGCCATCAGCAAAGCGGCTCGAAATAGAAAAAGGGCTATCTAAAGATTTCCGGGGAATATATATATATATATATATATATATATATATATATATATATATATATATATATATATATATAATATATATATATATATATATAATAAAGAAATCCACATGCCCGTGCCTGTTTTCTTCCACTTTATTTTTCAAATTTTCGGCTTTTCAGCCTTCATCAGGAATCTGCACATTCGAAAACAATAAGCCATCACACCATTGGCGCTCCCATCCATTTTACACTTTTACATTTCTATTGTTCCTTCCACACACACACACACACATATACACAGTCATGTATGCACCACCCAGCAAACCACACACACACACATACACATTCACACACACACACACACACACACACACACACACACACACACACACACACACACACACACACACACACACACACTAAATATCATACAAAGCAAATCGTACATACACACACACACACTCACTACATCACTCATACCCCACTGCATCCACCACAACCACACCCACACACACTCCACCCATTATACACACGCCACCGCCAGTATATCTACATAGCACAAAGTGATTTTGATTCTACAACATTGCTAAAAACCAGCCAAGCTAAAACCATACACCTACTATCAAAAAAAAAAAAAAAAAAAAAAAAAAAAAAAAAACTAGCTCATGTGCTCACACACACACACACACACACACACACACACACACACACACACACACACACACACGATGCCATCATAATAAAGTGTTATACATCAAGAATTTTCTGACTCGAGACTAAAATGTACATGTTCTAACAAATCCAACACATAATGTCCATTCATCAGTTGTTATGATAGGAGTTGTTCAACAGCTGTATCCATTAAAACTTAAGTCATACTTAACCCGGAGGGGATGGATGCAAGTTTCTCTGAAGGCTAGCATAGTTTTAAGAAAATGAGTGAGGGTGGGGCTGGGGGGCAAAACGAAGTGGAGGAGGGGAGGTGGTGGGGGGGGGGGGGTGTCAAAACGAAATGGTTCGGGGGTGGAAGAAAGTAAGAAAAGGGGTGGGGGGGGGGGGGGGGGGGCGGCAGGAAGAGCAACGGGGACGCTATATCAATCATTACACGTCAAAGACGATGTTCTTCTACTCTCACAAAATCTCTCTCTCACACACACACACACACACACCACACACACACACACACACACACACACACACACACACACACACACACACACGCTCACACATGCACATGTATGCACCTGTACCACCATCTTCAATCCTACCCAAACTATTGTGCCATTTTTTTTTTTGATAGTAGGTGTATGGTTTTAGCTTGGCTGGTTTTTAGCAATGTTGTAGAATCAAAATCACTTTGTGCTATGTAGATATACTGGCGGTGGGGTGTGTATAATGGGTGGAGTGTGTGTGGGTGTGGTTGTGGTGGATGCAGTGGGGTATGAGTGATGTAGTGAGTGTGTGTGTGTGTATGTACGATTTGCTTTGTATGATATTTAGTGTGTGTGTGTGTGTGTGTGTGTGTGTGTGTGTGTGTGTGTGTGTGTGTGTGTGTGTGTGTGTGTGTGTGTGTGTGTGTGTGTGTGTGTGTGTGTGTGTGTGTTTGAATGTGTATGTGTGTGTGTGTGGTTTGCTGGGTGGTGCATACATGACTGTGTATATGTGTGTGTGTGTGTGTGGAAGGAACAATAGAAATGTAAAAGTGTTAAAATGGATGGGAGCGCCAATGGTGTGATGGCTTATTGTTTTCGAATGTGCAGATTCCTGATGAAGGCTGAAAAGCCGAAAATTTGAAAAATAAAGTGGAAGAAAACAGGCACGGGCATGTGGATTTCTTTATTTATTATCATATTCCTACATGGAACTATCCTTGCCCCTTCTACTGCTAGGTGCGGAGTCAGAGTTAAAGCAGGGTTTTCTGAAAACTATATATATATATATATATATATATATATATATATATATATATATATATATATATATATATATATATATAAAAAATCAGTATATTTAAGATGCCTAAAACAATTTTTTAAGTGCTCAACCCCTTGGGGAGCAACATTAGTTAAGACAAGTTAAAAGAGGAATCTTAAAACTATCTACAAATTTGTTTCAAGCGTGTTGCGCTGTCATCAGGATCCTGATGACAGCGCAACACGCTTGAAACAAATTTGTAGATAGTTTTAAGATTCCTCTTTTAACTTGTCTTAACTATATATATATATATATATATATATATATATATATATATATATATATATATATATATGTATATATATATATAATGAAACAATGAGGTAAACAACAAATCTGCTGTTATCCAAAATATTTCGGCTACTTAGCCTTCCTCAGCAGGAGTTCTTCGTTTGTAAACAAACGCAACGTCAGTATGTCTTTTCGAGTAGTTTTACGTCAATTGATGACGTCATTGTGTTCCTTGTCACTTCAAAACATTGAGCCCACGTGGTGCCAGAGTTTTTAGCTTGAAGATCCAGAATCGTTCACGCTGTTTTCGTCTGTCTGTATTGTTCGTGTGAATCCTTTCTACGGGAATGCACCGGAGGTTCTGCAGTGTGTGGTTCGGTTTGTTAAAGTGTTGAGCGACTAGTGTGTGTGTCTTTTTGTTGATGTTTGATCTGTGTAGGTAAAACCTCATCTTCAGAGTGTTCTTAGTTTCCCCGACATACTGTGTGTTGTTGCATGTGTTGCAGAAGAGGATGTAGATGAAGTTGGAGCTGTTGCATGTGAGTCTGTGTCTTATGTGGAATGTCTCTTTTGTTTGCTGGTTTTGGAATGTGGTTGTCTCTACAAGGTGTTCCTGGCAGATAATGCATTGTGAACTCAGGCACTTGAATGAGCCAGCATCAGGGTCTGTTGGCACGGTAGACTGGATGGCATAAGAAGACTCCGCAGTGAATGGCATTTGCGTTCACCAAGTAGAGGTGGTTCTGGAATTGCCCTACTCATGTGTTCACTGTTCTGTGTCATCTCACTGTGGAGTTCTCTCAGCCAGTTCCGGAGGGGAGGGTTGCTGGGATGGTGTGTCACTACAAAAGGGACTCGTTGGTTCTTCTTTTTAGGTTTGTATGCGAGGCAGACCGAGCGAGGCATCCTCGTGGCTTTAAGTCTGGCATTTCTGATGGTAGTGTCTTTGTGGCCTCTGTTTTTCAGTTGTTCTTCCAGTTCTTGGCAGCGTGCCTCAAAGGTTTCTGGAGTCGAGCAGAGCCGACGTAGTCGTAGATGTTCTTTTGGGAATGATATATATATATATATATATATATATATATATATATATATATATATATATATATATATATATATATATATATATATACCAGTTTAAAATAGGATTTTAAAAATAGACAAATTAAAAACCTACAAGCTTGTTTCCAGCTAAAACGCTCTCCTCAGGGTATACAATTTGGGCACGCCACCGGTGTTATATATTGTGGTGTGTGGGCGTGTGAGTTCTGTGCGTGTGGCACGTGGCCTGTCGGTTTTTTTCTTTTTTGGGGCGCGTTCAGGGAGGACGTGTTACGGAATGGTGCATTGACAAAGATTTCCATTTATGCCTGCAATTGTTTATCATTTCTACTTTAGAGTTCAGGGATGCTATGTGGGGTTTACATAATATCAGCCACTTTTCTGTAGTACATAAGTTGCATTAATTTTTTTTAGAAATGTTGTTGTATGGTGTTGCTCTTTTTATAATTTTCCATGATATGTTGTAATCTATTTTCTTATTTTTAAGCTTCCAAATATATTTACTTAATTCTGTTTGGTTTTTATATTTTTCATTTTTGAAAGACTGTTTATGGTTTGCATATCTGGTTTTTAAAGTGGTTTGCCGTGATCCCTATGTATGTTTCTTTATCACTGTCTGTTGTTACCGTAGCTTGGTACACAATATTGTTGTGGAGACATTTATTATTCAGAGGGCACTGGTCTTTTTTGTGCAATTTCAAGATATCCTTTCATCACCCTCTTTGGTTGTGTTGTTTTTGGTTTTATTGGAAGAATCAATTATATTTTTAAGGTTGGGCATACACGAGTATGATAGCTTGACGGTATTTTTGTGAATATTTTAGATAGTACATGTTCTTTTGGGAATGATGTTTTAAGGATTCTGAGGAATTTTTTTCCTACGTTAGTTTTGTTCTTCCATCATATGGAGGGTTATTACCATATAATTTTTCTTTTCCTGTTTTTCCTGTTGCTGTTCATGTTGTTATCTGGTTTATATTGTAATTTGTAGTTGTAGCCACTTTTTTTCAGCGCCTCTTGGTATTCAGCTGCTGCACTGTTAAATTCTTTCTCATTGCATGACAGTTTAGATAATCTTTTGTTTATACCATTAGGTATGGTTTTTAAGATGGAGGGTGGATGGTTACTATTGATGTCTACGTAGACAGGTGTGT
>CM031597.1:8354357-8361827 GCA_018398815.1 Conus ventricosus
GCACCTTTTTGAAACATTGCTGTATGGTGATGCTCTTTTTATGATTTCCAGGATATATTGTAGCTTGTTTTTGCGTCTTTAAGTTTCCAGATATATTTGCTCAGTTCTGTTTGGTTTTTATATTTTTCTTTATTAAATGACTGTTTGTGGTTTGCATATCTGGTTTTGAAGTGGTTTTCAGTGATCCCTATGTATGTTTCTTTTTCATTTTCTGATGTCACAGTAGCCTGGTATACAATGTTGTTGTGAAGACATTTATTGTTTAGTGGGCACTGCTCCTTTCTGGTGCAATTGCAAGATTTCCTTTCTTCACCCTTCTTTGCTGTGTTGATTTTCATTTTGTTGGATGCGTCAATTAGGTTTTTGAGGTTGGGCATACATGAGTACGATAGTTTGACAGTGTTTTTGTTAAATATTTTGGACAGTTTGTGTTCTTTTGGAAATGAAGTTGTTAGGATTTTGAAGAATTCTTTCCTATGTTTGTTTTGAGTTTCCCGTCGTATGGGGGGTTATACCATATGATTTTTCTTTTCCTATTTTTCTTGCTTTATTTGTGTTGTTGTCTGGGTTGTATTGTAATTTGTAATTGTATCCACTTGTTTGTAGTGCCTCCTGGTATTCTACTGCTGCATTGTTGAACACTCTCTCACTGCATGACAGGTTTGATAGTCTCTTGTTTATGCCATGGGGTATGGTCTTTAATATAGATGGTGGATGGTTACTTTTGGTGTGTACATAAAGAGGTGTATCGTTGGGTTTCTTGTATGGTTTATATATGTGATTGTTGAGATCCAGTGTTATGTCTAAGTAGTTCACTACCTTTTTGTTTGCTTCAATGGTAATCTTTAAGTTGTGGTTTTGGAAGATTTTGCATAGTTCTTTCTTCTTGTTTTCGATGGTTCTTGGGATTGTTGGTTAGTGCAGCAAGGCCATCGTCTCTGTATAGTCCGACTTGTTTTCCGAGTTTTTTCTTGATGTTGGACAGCATGAATAGTCCGACCAGTTCACATGTTTCTGCACCATCATATGATCCCATGGTTACGTCGAATGTTGAGTTTCTGTTGGTTTTCCTGATCCAGGTTTCATTTTTGCTGTGTAGTAATGTTTTCTTGGTGTGGAGAATGATTTCCATTTCTGACCCTGTTATGTCTGTGTGGTTACTGGCAAACTTCATATATATACTTTTTAAAAAGAAATTGTGATAAACAAATCATTATAAAATAAATTTAAAAGAAGTGCATATTTCTACACGTTCAATACTTTTTGCAAAGACAACGTATAATCAAATGACCAGGACACTGTTTCTTGTGAACACCACTGTTTCCTTTATTCCTTTACTAGAGATGAAATATCTGTTTCTTTCTTTACCTCAAAGAAGAAAAAGTTGGTCAATTAACCTGTCATTCTTGCCCTAATAAGTAGAATGTTCTATTTTGTTTATCTGTATGCCACTACTTCATACCCTTGATGAAGACAATGCTGGTCTGTCTACCTGTCGCCCCCATACCTTGATGAAGACAATGTTTGTACCTGTCACCCCCATACCTTGATGAAGACAATTTTTGTACCTGTCACCCCCATACCTTGATGAAGACAATGTTTGTACCTGTCACTCCCCATACCTTGATGAAGACAATGATTGTACCTTTAACTCCCCATACCTTGATGAAGACAATGTTTGTACCTGTCACTCCCCATACCTTGATGAAAACAATGTTTCTACTTGTCACCCCCATACCTTGATGAAGACAATTTTGGTCTGTCTACCTGTCACCCCCATACCTTGATGAAGACAATGTTTGTACCTTTAACTCCCCGTATCTTGATGAAGACAATGTTTGTACCTGTCACCCCCATACCTTGATGAAGACAATGTTTGTACCTGCCACCCCCATACCTTGATGAAGACAATGTTTGTACCTGTAATGTTTGTATCTTTAACTCCCCACAATTTGATGAAGACAATGTTTCTACCGGTCACTTCCCATACCTTGATGAAGACAATGTTTGTACCTGTCACTCCCATACCTTGATGAAAACAATGTTGATCTGTCTACCTGTCACCCCCATACCTTGATGAAGACAATGTTTGTACCTTTAACTCCCCATACCTTGATGAAGACAATGTTTGTATCTTTAACTTCCCATACCTTGATGAAGACAATGTTTGTACCTGTCACTCCCCATACTTCGATGAAGACAATGTTGACCTGTCTGCCTGTTACTCCCCATACCTTGATGAAGACAATGTTTGTACCGTCTTTGCCAACACCTTGATGAAGACAATGTTGGTCAGTCTACCTGTCACCCCCCCCCCCCCTCCATACCTTGACGAAGACAATGTTGGTCGGGGGTCCAGAGGAGGAGCATTGTCGGCTGGGAACTTCAGAGTGGGCTGATGTCATTCCAGGTTGCAGGGATGTGTTCACTGTGGTGGAACTGGGCAGGACAAGACATTGGCGCTGGTAGAGGTATCCATGCTGCCCAGTATGGAGGATGATCATCGCTGCCCTGTTGACCACAGACAGAAATGAAAAGGAATGAGTTTAGTTCTTATAGTGATGCCAGGACCGCTGTCAGTAAGGAGGGACTGTCCAAAGGCCTGATATTCCTGCCCAGGTTCGGACGAGAGTTGTCTGACACATGCTGAGGAAGTGCCCAGTGTTGGAAGGGGGTGCTTGAGTTTCCCTCTGCAGCTGGCCATCCTCGTTGACCACACTGAAGGGTCCATCCAGGACCACATGGTTGTCACATCATTTGGTGACGTCACATGCTCCGCCTCCTGTGCGGAGCGCCTAACAACATAGCCATCACATGTCTTGGTGACGTCACACTGTACATCCACTGTTGAGCGCCTAACAGCATAGCCATCACATGTCTTGGTGACGTCACACTGTACTTCCAGTGTGGAACGCCTAACAACATATCCATCACATGTCTTGGTGACGTCACACTGTACATCCAGTGTGGAACGCCTAACAACATATCCATGACATGTCTTGGTGACGTCACACTGTACATCCACTGTTGAGCGCCTAACAACATAGCCACCACATGTCTTGTGTGACGTTACACTGTACATCCAGTGTGGAGCGCCTAACAAAATAGCCACCACATGTCTTGGTGACGTCACACAGTGTGGAACGCCTAACAACATAGCCATCACGTGTCTTGGTGACGTCACTGTACATCTGGAGTGGAGCGCCTACAACATAGCCACCACATGTCTTGGTAACGTCACACTGTACATCCAGAGTGGAGCGCCTAACAACATAGCCATCAAGTGTCCTGGTGACGTCACACTGTACATCCAGAGTGGAGCGCCTAACAACATAGCCATCAAGTGTCCTGGTGACGTCACACTGTACATCCAGAGTGGAGCACCTAACAACATAGCCATCAAGTGTCCTGGTGACGTCACACTGTACATCCAGAGTGGAGCGCCTAACAACACAGCCATCAAGTGTCCTGGTGACGTCACACTGTACATCCAGAGTGGAGCGCCTAACAACATAGCCATCAAGTGTCCTGGTGACGTCACACTGTACATCCAGAGTGGAGCGCCTAACAACATAGCCATCAAGTGTCCTGGTGACGTCACACTGTACATCCAGAGTGGAGCGCCTAACAACATAGCCATCAAGTGTCCTGGTGACGTCACACTGTACATCCAGAGTGGAGCGCCTAACAACATAGCCATCAAGTGTCCTGGTGACGTCACACTGTACATCCAGAGTGGAGCGCCTAACAACATAGCCATCAAGTGTCCTGGTAACGTCACACTGTACATCTGGAGTGGAATGCCCAACAGCATAGCCATCACATGTCTTGGTGACGTCACACTGTACATTCAATGTGGAGCGCTTAACAACATAGCCACCACATGTCTTGGTGACGTCACACTGTACATCCAGTGTGGAGCGCCTAACAACATAGCCACCACATGTCTTGGTGACGTCACACTGTACATCCAGTGTGGAGCGCCTAACAACATAGCCACCACATGTCTTGGTGACGTCACACTGTACATCCAGAGTGGAGCGCCTAACAACATAGCCACCACATGTCTTGGTGACGTCACACTGTACATCCAGTGTGGAGCGCCTAACAGCATAGCCACCACATGTCTTGGTGACGTCACACTGTACATCCAGTGTGGAGCGCCTAACAACATAGCCACCACATGTCTTGGTGACGTCACACTGTACATCCAGAGTGGAGCGCCTAACAACATAGCCACCACATCTCTTGGTGACGTCACACTGTACATCCAGAGTGGAGCGCCTAACAACATAGCCACCACATGTCTTGGTGACGTCACACTGTACATCCAGTGTGGAGCGCCTAACATAGTAACAACATAGCCATCAAGTGTCCTGATGACGTCACACTATACATCTGGAGTGGAGCGCCCAACATTATACCTCAGGTATGGGAGAAGTGATGTCATGTCCCAGCAGCTCTTACTGATTTGACATTACGTTCCTTTCCATAGGACGACTGGTTTCATTCTCTGCCTGAAGCTGACTGCCCACTCTCCCAGATGGAGCTGGTAGCTGGTGACAATGATATATTAGATGTGAAGAAGTTAGAGTTGATACCTGTGACATTGATATATTACATGTGAAGAAGTAAGTGTTGATAGCTGTGACATTAATATATTACATGTGAAGAAGATAGAGTTGATACCTGTGACATTGATATATTAGATGTAAAGAAGTAAGTGTTGATACCTGTGACATTGAATATTACATGTGAAGAAGTAAGTGTTGATACCTGTGACATTGATATATTACATGTGAAGAAGTAAGTGTTGATACCTGTGACATTGATATATTACATGTGAAGAAGTAAGTGTTGATACCTGTGACATTGATATATTACATGTGAAGAAGATAGAGTTGATAGCTGTGACAATGATATATTACATGTGAAGAAGTAAGTGTTGATACCTGTGACATTGATATATTACATGTGAAGAAGATAGAGTTGATAGCTGTGACAATGATATATTACATGTGAAGAAGATAGAGTTGATAGCTGTGACAATGATATATTACATGTGAAGAAGATAGAGTTGATACCTGTGACAATGATATATCAGACTGTGCAGAAGATAGCTGGTGACAATGATGTATCAGACTGTGCAGAAGATAGCTGGTGACGATAATATATTAGACAGTACAGAAGATAGCTGGTGACAATGATATATCTTACTCTGTACAAGATAGTTGGTGACGATGATATAGTAGACTGTACAGAAGATTGTTGGTGACGATAATACATCAGACTGTGCATCAGAAGATAGCTGGTGACAGTGATATATCACACTGTGCAGAAGATAGCTGGTGACAGTGATATATCACACTGTGCAGAAGATAGCTGGTGACAGTGATATATCAGACTGTGCAGAAGATAGCTGGTGACAATGATAAATCAGACTGTGCAGAAGATAGCTGGTGACAATGATATATCTTACTCTGTAGAAGATAGCTGGTGACAGTGATATATCAGACTGTGCAGAAGATAGCTGGTGACAGTGATATATCACACTGTGCAGAAAATAGCTATTGGCAGTGATAAATCAGACTGTGCAGAAGATAGCTGGTGGCAGTGATAAATCAGACTGCAGAAGACAGCTGGTGGCAGGTGACTGGATACTAAGCTCTGGGCCTTAGTGCCAGACCACGTGCTCTGACCTACAGCAGGCTGGCCTGTAACATCGGCACATCCTGGGCTGACTGCTGTAGCCTGGGTGTGGGAGGTCTGACCTACAGCAGGCTGACCTGTAGCCTGGGTGTGGGAGGTCTGACCTACAGTAGGCTGACCTGTAACATCGGTACATCCTGGGCTGACTGCTGTAGCCTGGGTGTGGGAGGTCTGACCTACAGTAGGCTGACTGCTGTAGCCTGGGTGTGGGAGGTCTGACCTACAGCAGGCTGACTGCTCTAGCCTGGGTGTGGGAGGTCTGACCTACAGCAGGCTGACTGCTGTAGCCTGGGTGTGGGAGGTCTGACCTACAGCAGGCTGACTGCTGTAGCCTGGGTGTGGGAGGTCTGACCTACAGCAGGCTGACCTGTAACATCGGCACATCCTGGGCTGACTGCTGTAGCCTGGGTGTGGGAGGTCTGACCTACAGTAGGCTGACCTGTAACATCGGTACATCCTGGGCTGACTGCTGTAGCCTGGGTGTGGGAGGTCTGCCGTTCATCAGTCCATTGTGGACGACACGTTAAAGCTGGCATGCAATGTGCGGTGCATGCTTCCTTGTTTTTCAGTGGCATACGCTTTGTTTGAATCATCTATCCACTTTGTTTGAATCATCTATCCCCTTTGTTTGAATCATCTATCCCCTGTGTTTGAATCATCTATCCCCTTTCTTTTTTTAATCATCTATCCCCTTTGTTTGAATCATCTATCCCCTTTGTTTGAATCATCTATCCCCTTTGTTTGAATCATCTAGTCCTCTCATCACTTTATTCTCTTTGTTGTTTTATTTGCTTGCTAGTGGGTTTAGTGGGACAAAGGGTTTGGGACTGAGGGGGAGGAAAGTCGGTGTGTGTGTGTGTGTGTGTGTGTGTGTGTGCGTGCGTGCGTGCGTGCGTGCGTGCGTGCGTGCGTACGTGCGTGCGTGCGTGCGTGCGTGCGCGCGCGCGCGCGCGTGTGTGTGTGTGTGTGTGTGTGTGTGTCTTTAATAGAACTTAGCTAGGCTGTGTATTATCCATAGTTTCACATGTTGGTGCTATATCATGTAGAAGGTGTGAATCTGTGATTGAATGAATATTGTGAATCGTCTTTCCTGCCTTTCACTCCTGTGGTGTGGGTTTGTGCCCTCTGACCTCCCCTTACCAAGTGAGTTACTCTCCTCATCCATCCTTTGGCTGGCTGGTCACAACCATGCTCATTGTGTCGGGGGACATCCATCCTTTGGCTGGCTGGTCACAACCATGCTCATTGTGTCGGGGGACCTGCACTTGAATGTTTTTCACATTATTTATTTATTTCATTTTCTCCTTTGTCCTGCCTGAAAAAAGGCCATAGGTGAGGTTCGTTCCTTTCGTGTTTGTCATGTCCACCTGGCGGCTCAGTATTTCAACATTTCTTTTCGTGTTTGTCATGTCCATCTGGCGGCTCAGTATTTCAACATTTCTTTTCGTGTTTGTCATGTCCATCTGGCGGCTCAGTATTTCAACATTTCTTTTCACTTCTTCACTTCCGCCTCCAGTCATTTTGCTTCCACGATGACTTTGATTCCAACAGACTGTTGACGTTGACTGTGCTGTATTGCTTCCATGACGACTTTGATTCCAACAGACTGTTGACGTTGACTGTGCTGTATTGCTTCCATGACGACTTTGATTCCAACAGACTGTTGACGTTGACTGTGCTGTATTGCTTCCATGACGACTTTGATTCCAACAGACTGTTGACGTTGACTGTGCTGTATTGCTTCCATGGCGACTTTGATTC
>CM031597.1:8361927-8424427 GCA_018398815.1 Conus ventricosus
GAAGTTGCCGTAGGATGCTGGGAAAATATGTAGGACTGGAATTTGTTTTCAGAGTTCACAAGATTTAGAGAGAAAAGACCTGCGGTGGGTTCTTTGAACTGGTAGTGAAAAACAACATGCCAGAACACAAATAAATGTACTCAACAAGGTGCAAGGTAGTGTTTGCTTAATACACTGTGGAACGGCAAATGGATTTCCACAAACATGTGTTGTTGAGATGTGTCAAATAACAGAAATCAAACTGCACCAAACCCTGAGTGGATTTCCACAAACATGTGTTGTTGAGATGTGTCAAATAACAGAAATTAAACTGCACCAAACCCTGAGTGGATTTCCACAAACATGTGTTGTTGATATGTGTCAAATAACAGAAATGAAACTGCACCAAACCCTGAGTGGATTTCACAAACATGTGTTGTTGATATGTGTCAAATAACAGAAATCAGACTGCACCAAACCCTGAGTGGATTTCACAAACATGTGTTGTTGAAAAGTGTCAAATAACAGAAATCAGACTGCACCAAACCCTGAGTGGATTTCACAAACATGTGTTGTTGAGAAGTGTCAAATAACAGAAATCAGACTGCACCAAACCCTGCTCCTCAGGGGTCCAGTCTGCCACTGACAGCTGTCCTGGCAGTAGTGTTTGGTGCAGTAGTCCTCACAGCTGTCCTGGCAGTAGTGTTTGGTGCAGTTGTCCTCACAGCTGTCCTGGCAGTAGTGTTTGGTGCAATTGTCCTCACAGCTGTCCTGGCAGTAGTGTTTGGTGCAGTTGTCCTCACAGCTGTCCTGGCAGTAGTGTTTGGTGCAATTGTCCTCACAGCTGTCCTGGCAGTAGTGTTTGGTGCAATTGTCCTCACAGCTGTCCTGGCAGTAGTGTTTGGTGTAGTTGTCCTCACAGCTGTCCTGGCAGTAGTGTTTGGTGCAGTTGTCCTCACAGCTGTCCTGGCAGTAGTGTTTGGTGCAGTTGAAGTCACAGCTGTCCTGGCAGTAGTGTTTGATGCAGTTGTCCTCACAGCTGTCCTGGCAGTAGTGTTTGGTGCAGTTGACCTCACAGCTGTCCTGGCAGTAGTGTTTGGTGCAGTTGACCTCACAGCTGTCCTGGCAGTAGTGTTTGGTGCAGTTGACCTCACAGCTGTCCTGGCAGTAGTGTTTGGTGCAGTTGACCTCACAGCTGTCCTGGCAGTAGTGTTTGGTGCAGTTGAAGTCACAGCTGTCCTGGCAGTAGTGTTTGATGCAGTTGTCCTCACAGCTGTCCTGGCAGTAGTGTTTGGTGCAGTTGTCCTCACAGCTGTCCTGGCAGTAGTGTTTGGTGCAGTAGTCCTCACAGCTGTCCTGGCAGTAGTGTTTGGTGCAGTTGTCCTCACAGCTGTCCTGGCAGTAGTGTTTGGTGCAGTTGTCCTCACAGCTGTCCTGGCAGTAGTGTTTGGTGCAGTTGTCCACACAGCTGTCCTGGCAGTAGTGTTTGGTGCAGTTGTCCTCACAGCTGTCCTGGCAGTAGTGTTTGGTGCAGTAGTCCTCACAGCTGTCCTGGCAGTAGTCTTTGGTGCAGTTGAAGTCACAGCTGTCCTGGCAGTAGTGTTTGGTGCAGTTGTCCTCACAGCTGTCCTGGCAGTAGTGTTTGGTGCAGTTGAAGTCACAGCTGTCCTGGCAGTAGTGTTTGGTGCAGTTGTCCTCACAGCTGTCCTGGCAGTAGTGTTTGGTGTAGTTGTCCTTACAGCTGTCCTGGCAGTAGTGTTTGGTGCAGTTGTCCTCACAACTGTCTCGGCAGTAGTGTTTGGTGCAGTTGTCCTCACAGCTGTCCCGGCAGTAGTGTTTGGTGCAGTTGTCGTCTGTTTGTGACATCGGAACATTTTGTTTGCTGAAAATTCACTGGGCTGTTTTGTTCTGTCTGTTTACTTAGCATTGGTTTAGCTATCCCGGCAGTAGTGTTTGGTGCAGTTGTCGTCTGTTGTTTGTGACATCGGAACATTGCTGAAAATTCACTGGGCTGTTTTGTTCTGTCTGTTTACTTAGCATTGGTTTGATCCGTGGTTTGTGTATGTGTGTTTCGTGTTTTCAGTTACATTGCAGTTTGTGGTTTCCTGGCTGTGGTTAAACTCTAGTTGGACATCCACTGGATGGTCCTAAACAGCACGTGCTCTCTGACACTTGTACACTGGAGTGTTTATGAAAGTGATAAAGGAGCTTGATCACACATCACTGAAATTTACATGTAGAAGGAAAAGAGATCAGCCAGTCATGATATAAATGGGGTTTTCTGTAGTAAACAGGATAGTAGGAAAATATCTGCAACAGATGAAATAAACCAAGACTACAACCCTGAAACCAGCATCTGGACATAGTGCACTGTCCAACGCTCAGTCTGTGGTGATGGTCAGTGACCCATGGCGTGACAGGAATGGTTGGTGTCTGTGGTGATGGTCAGTGACCCATGGCATGACAGGAATGGTTGGTGTCTGTGGTGATGGTCAATGACCCATGGAGTGACAGGAATGGTTGGTGTCTGTGGTGATGGTCAGTGACCCATGGCATGACAGGAATGGTTGGTGTGTGTGGTGATGGTCAGTGACCAATGGAGTGACAGGAATGGTTGGTGTCTGTGGTGATGGTCAATGACCCATGGAGTGACAGGAATGGTTGGTGTGTGTGGTGATGGTCAGTGACCCATGGCGTGACAGGAATGGTTGGTGTCTGTGGTGATGGTCAATGACCCATGGAGTGACAGGAATGGTTGGTGTCTGTGGTGATGGTCAGTAACCCATGGTGTGACAGGAATGGGTGTCTGTGGTGATGGTCAATGACCCATGGAGTGACAGGAATAGTTGGTGTCCGTGGTGATGGTCAGTGACCCATGGAGTGACAGGAATGGTTGGTGTCTGTGGTGATGGTCAGTAACCCATGGAGTGACAGGAATGGTTGGTGTCTGTGGTGATGGTCAGTGACCCATGGCGTGACAGGAATGGTTGGTGTCTGTGGTGATGGCCAGTGACCCATGGAGTCGGTGACTGACAGGAATGGTTGGTGTCTGTGGTGATGGTCAATGACCCATGGAGTCGGTGACTGACAGGAATGGTTGGTGTCTGTGGTGAGGGTAGGACACCTGTCTGATAAAACCTTGCCATGGGTCTTCTGTTCCGCAGTGACCCCATGTTCTGATACATTTTATGAAACCTCACTGGGGGTCTTGAGTAGTGTGAACTCACAATATGATTTATCACTGATAAAACTTAACTGGGGTCTTCTGTAGTGTGAACTGATGATATCATTCATCACTGATAAAACTTTACAGGGGTCTTCTGTTCTGTAATGTGAACTCACAATATGGTTTATCACTGATAAAACTTTACTGGGGTCTTCTGTAGTGTGAACTGATGATATCATTCATCACCCTCACCGGGGGTCTTCTGTTCTGTAATGTGATTTCACAATATGATTTATCACTGATAAAACTTTACTGGGGTCTTCTGTTCTGTCGTGTGAACTGATGATATGATTTATTACTGATAAAACTTTACTGGGGTGTTCTGTTCTTTAATAAACTAAACACTCCAAAGGTTACAGGACAGGTAAAGGTTGATTCAATAAATCTTTCCTTCATTTTAGCTGTACTTCTTCAGCTAGTATCAGATCAATGTTGACTACTCCTTAGCTTACAACTTACAATTGGCATTGAAAAAAAAAAAGCTAACTACCGACAGCTGTTTGGTGGAAAAGAAATAATCACTGTCTCTCTCCATGTCACTCTATGCCTGTCGATCAGAAAGCCTGAATGGTTGCCTGTCGTGTTTTTTTCTGTGAGTTTTATATCGCCATTTCATTTTCAAGAAAGTCGGAAAATGGTACCAAAGAGAGCTGGCTTACGCTACTGTCTTTTCTGCTTGCTCTTGGGCCTCAGCATGTGTGTGGATGTCTGAATGTGTGTGTTCATTTGCATGTAATGGGAATGTGAAAGTTGTTGTTTGACTGGGTGTGTGAGAGATAATGGCTGTCTGTCACTGCTGACCCTTGTGGTGATGACTTGCTGGACTCCTGTCTGATGGTTGAACTGCAGTAAGAGGAACGATCTCAGACTTTGTGGATAAAGCTGTTAGTGGCTGAAGTAGACAGAGGTGGATCTACAGAGGTGGAAGATGGTAATGGCAGTGTATCAAAACGGTCTGTGGCAGAATTGTGGGTGCAAGGAGTTGTCATACTGAGGGTTGTCATTGGAGGCTCGGCTGTACGAGTTCAAATGGAAAGAGTCCATTGGTTGGTCAGAGAAGGGACTAGGCACAACTCATTGTTATCAATCCCTTTTGTTGCCCTGGAAAAGACGGCTTTTTGTTTTATTCCAGTGAAAGTCTTCCCACCTGGGTTGTCTGTCCATGCTTCCATCTGAAGCATCAGTTGTCTGTCCGTGATCCATCTGAGGCAGTCAGTTGTCTGTCCATGATCCATCTGAAGCAGTCAGTTGTCTGTCCATGATCCATCTCAAGCATCAGTTGTCTGTCCGTGATCCATCTGAGGCAGTCAGTTATCTGTCCATGATCCATCTGAAGCAGTCAGTTGTCTGTCCATGATCAATCTGAAGCATCAGTTATCTGTCCATGATCCATCTGAGCCAGTCAGTTGTCTGTCCATGATCCATCTGAGGCAGTCAGTTGTCTGTCCATGATCCATCTGAAGCAGTCAGTTGTCTGTCCATGCTTCCATCTGAAGCAGTCAGTCGTCTGTCCATGATCCATCTGAAGCAGTCAGTCGTCTGTTTATGATCCATCTGAAGCAGTCAGTTGTCTGTCCATGATCCATCTGAAGCAGTCACTTGTCTGTCCATGATCCATCTGAAGTAGTCAGTTGTCCGTCCATGATCCATCTGAGGCAGTCAGTTGTCTGTCCATGATCCATCTGAAGCAGTCAGTTGTCTGTCCGTGATCCATCTGAAGCAGTCAGTTGTCTGTCCATAATCCATCTGAAGCAGTCAGTTGTCTGTCCATGATCCATCTGTAACAGTCAGTTGTCTGTCCATGATCCATCTGAAGCAGTCAGTTGTCTGTCCATGGTTCCATCTGAAGCAGTCTGTCCATGATCCATCTGAAACAGTCGTCTGTCCATGATCCATCTGAAGCAGTGAGTTGTCTGTCCATGATCCATCTGAAGCAGTCAGTCGTATGTCCATGATCCATCTGAAGCAGTCAGTTGTCTGTCCATGATCCATCTGAAGCAGTGAGTTGTCTGTCCATGATCCATCTGAAGCAGTCAGTTGTCTGTCCATGCTTCCATCTGAAGCAGTCAGTTGTCTGTCCATGATCCAACTGAAGCAGTCAGTTGTCTGTCCATGATCCATCTGAAGCAGTCAGTTGTCTGTCCATGATACAACTGAAGCAGTCAGTTGTCTGTCCATGATCCAATTGAAGCAGTCAGTTGTCTGTCCATGATCCAACTGAAGCAGTCAGTTGTCTGTCCATGATCCAACTGAAGCAGTCAGTTGTCTGTCCATGATCCAACTGAAGCAGTCAGTTGTCTGTCCATGATCCAACTGAAGCAGTCAGTTGTCTGTCCATGCTTCCATCTGAAGCAGTCAGTTGTCTGTCCATGATCCAACTGAAGCAGTCAGTTGTCTGTCAATGATCCAACTGAAGCAGTCAGTTGTCTGTCCATGCTTCCATCTGAAGCAGTCAGTTGTCTGTCCATGATCCAACTGAAGCAGTCAGTTGTCTGTCCATGATCCAACTGAAGCAGTCAGTTGTCTGTCCATGATCCATCTGAAGCAGTCAGTTGTCTGTCCATGATCCATCTGCAGTTGATGTGTAGTGGCCAAAGTTATGTCAGTGGACAGTGATGAAATCACCAGTTGGGTTGACAGACTGGCAGGTAGAGAGGTCATCTATCACAAGGTGACCTGTTGTGGAATCACCTGTCAGGCAGACAGACTGGCAGGTAGAGAGGTCATCTATCACAAGGTGACCTGTTGTGGAATCACCTGTCAGGCAGACAGACTGGCAGATAGAAAGGTCATCTATGACAAGGTGACCTGTTGTGGAATCACCTGTCAGGCAGACAGACTGGCAGGTAGAAAGGTCATCTATCACAAGGTGACCTGTTGTGGAATCACCTGTCAGGCAGACTGGCAGATAGAAAGGTCATCTATGACAAGGTGACGTGTTGTGGAATCACCTGTCGGGCAGATAGACTGGCAGGTAGAAAGGTCATCTATCACAAGATGACCTGTTGTGGAATCACCTGTCAGGCAGACACACTGGCAGATAGAAAGGTCATCTATCACAAGGTGACCTGTTGTGGAGGAATCACCTGTCGGGCAGACACTCTGGCAGGCAGACAGGCTACGTGGGAGGGACACCTATCTCTGAGGCACACAGTCCACCACAGACGCTGCCAGGGAATGAGTTCAGTTCAGTGGACCCTGCTGTTGCTGTTTGTCGCGCTGTTTGCCCGAAGGGCAGTCACTCTGTTTGCCTGAAGGGCAGTCACTCTGTTTGCCTGAAGGGCAGTCACGCTGTTTGCCCGAAGGGCAGTCACTCTGTGTGCCTGAAGGGCAGTCACTCTGTTTGCCTGAAGGGCAGTCACGCAGTGTGCCTGAAGGGCAGTCACTCGGTGTGCCTGAAGGGCAGTCACGCTGTTTGCCCGAAGGGCAGTCACTCTGTTTGCCTGAAGGGCAGTCACGCTGTTTGCCTGAAGGGCAGTCACTCTGGTTGCCTGAAGGGCAGTCACTCTGGTTGCATGAAGGGCAGTCACTCTGTTTGCATGAAGGGCAGTCACGCTGTTTGCATGAAGGGCAGTCACTCTGGTTGTCCAGAAGTCTGAGTGTCCTGATGGCACAGGTGTCTACAGCAGTGGTCAGTCAGCAAGGTTGTCAGGGGTCAGAGGGCAAATCTGCTTGTGTCAGGGGCCTGCAGTGGTCAGTCAGCAAGATTGTCTGGGGGTCAGATGGCAAATCTGCTGGTGTCAGGGGCCTGCAGTGGTCAGTCAGCAAGATTGTCTGGGGGTCAGAGGGCAAATCTGCTGGTGTCAGGGGCCTGCAGTGGTCAGTCAGCAAGGTTGTCTAGGGGTCAGAGGGCAAATCTGCTGGTGTCAGGGGCCTGCAGTGGTCAGTCAGCAAGATTGTCTGGGGGTCAGAGGGCATATCTGCTGGTGTCAGGGGCCTGCAGTGGTCAGTCAGCAAGGTTGTCTAGGGGTCAGAGGGCAAATCTGCTGATATCATGGGCCTTACTTAATGCACAAGCTTCTGCTTTTTACACCTGTTCTTTTCTGACAATTCACATGCACAATTTGCCTGTGTGACTGAAGCTCAATTTTGATGTAAAATGCATAACATAGTGAACATTCACCAATATGAAGTAAATGGATGTGGTGTGTATGCAGGAGTCTGGTTGAAAAATACACAGGTGTAGTGTACATGTAGAATCATGGATTTAAAAAAAAAAAGTGGAATATATGTGTAGATTTCAGATAAAACAACAACAAATGGGCGTATTATATAGATGTAGGATTGTGGTTCAGAAATAAACAGGGGCTGTATATATGTAGTATCGTAGTTCAAATATGAAGTGGGTGTAGCAAGTACATAGCATGTTTGTAAAAATACATAAAAACAGGTGTTTATATAGGACTGTGGTTTTGAAATGAATTGGTCAATAAGTAGGCTTGTGGTTAAAAAGAAATAAGTGTTGTGTTGGTAAAAAGAAATAAACAAGTGTTGTGTATGTAGAACTAGCATTGATATGAAGAGAAAAAAAATGGATGCCTGTGAGATTGTAGTTGAACAACCCAGGCTTTAGCAGTGTGAATCGATCATCTCATGGCTTTGGGCATGGAACACCACACAGTACAGCACTGCCCACAGAAAAGGAGAACATCCAAGGTCTTAGAGATTGCCTTCTGCCAGGGAAGTCGGAAAGAAAAGCCAACAGAATTGCGTACAGCTGACATACATGTCTGAAGGTGAACACCAAGTTATGTACAGCAAAGATAGGTATTGCAGGTGTTTGTTGTTGTTGTAAAGGTGGTTATTGTTTGTTGTTGTTGTAAAGGTGGTGATTGTTGTTGTAAAGGTGGTGATTGTTGTAAAGATTGTGATTGTTGTCAGTAAATTATCCGGTGGACTGTCTGTTGCTGTTTTCTGTTCTCATCAGTACGCCTTCATGTTGGTCACTGTTGTGTGTGTGGGTTCTCATCAGTACACCTTCATGTTGGTCACTGTTGTGTGTGTGGAAAAGGAGGTCCATGCTGCTTTTTGTCAACACATTATGTAATGTGATTGCAGCCTGTGCATCTGTTCAGGTACAGTCCCAGCATTGAGTGTGGTTTCCTTTGCATGTAGGAAAGAATCATTGATTCTTATGGATGTTCTGTAAAGATGGAGAGGTCATATGTTGAAGACATGGACCTTCTGTAAAGATGGAGAGGTCATGTGTTAAAGACATGGATGTACTGTAAAGATGGAGAGGTCAGATGTTGAAGACATGGACCTTCTGTAAAGATAGAGAGGTCAGATGTTGAAGACATGGATGTACTGTAAAGATAGAGAGGTCAGATGTTGAAGACATGGACATTCTGTAAAGATAGAGAGGTCAGATGTTGAAGACATTGATGTACTGTAAAGATAGAGAGGTCAGATGTTAAAGACATGGATGTACTGTAAAGATAGAGAGGTCAGATGTTAAAGACATGGATGTACTGTAAAGATAGAGAGGTCAGATGTTAAAGACATGGATGTACTGTAAAGATAGAGAGGTCAGATGTTAAAGACATGGATGTACTGTAAAGATGAAGAGGTCATATGTTGGCCACACAGGCAGTAACCATAGTTCCCCATTTGTTTTTATGTCGTTGACTGTTGATATTTGTGTCATGTTGCTGACTGTTATTTGTGTCATGTTGTTGATATTTGTGTCATGTTGTTGATATTTGTATCATGTTGTTGATATTTGTGTCATGTTGCTGGCTGTTGATATTTGTCATGTTGTTGATATTTGTGTCATGTTGTTGACTGTTGATATTTGTGTCATGTTGACTGTTGATAGTAGTGTCATGTTACCCATGGTACCCACTGTTGTCACTGTAGTTTGCTCCTTAGTCGCCAGGTGTCGGGGTCACAGAGTTTTTGTGGGTCATGGTGTGACCTCCACCTTCCTGTCGCCTTGTTGGGGCCATGATCGGCCATCTTGAGGGCTGTGGTTGGCTGTCTTGGGAGCCATGTTCGGCCATCTTGGGGGCCACAATCGGCCATCTTGACCCTGGGAGACAGTCACAGTTGGGGTGTTGTGTCTCTAGTCGCTCTCGGAGACGGGTTGCTGTAGGATGTGATCCTATCTTGGGGGTCAGCATGATTGTGGCTGGCAAGTGCATGCAGGTGGTAGTTGTGTACAGACTACATGACGTGGCCAGTGGGACCTGTCTCAACAAGGGGGGAAGACATGATGAAGACTTGTTGGATGCAGTCTGAACATTCTCTTCCTTCAGGTGTGTGCCAAACAAAGGGCTGGTCAAATGCACGTTTTTTTTCTGGCTTTAGAAGTCAGTTTTAGAATGCATATTTCAAAGTTCAGACACACACACACACGCACATGCACACACACGCACACACTCCTCTTGGCCCATCAGTGTGGATTTCTGGGCTAGTATGTATGTGTTTATGTGTGATGATGGAGCGATCTCTCTGTGTTGTCAGGGAGCTTTGGGCCGTGTCATGGATGTCTGTGTTGTAACAAGGGCCGTGTCATGGATGTCTGTGTTGTAACAAGGGCCGTGTCATGGATGTCTGTGTTGTAACAAGGGCCGTGTCATGGATGTCTGTGTTGTAACAAGGGCCGTGTCATGGATGTCTGTGTTGTAACAAGGGCCATGATATGGATGTCTGTTGTAACGAGGGCCATGATATGATGTCTGTGTTGTAACAAGGGCCATGATATGGATGTCTGTGTTGTAACAAGGGCCGTGTCATGGATGTCTGTGTTGTAACAAGGGCCATGATATGGATGTCTGTGTTGTAACAAGGGCCGTGTCATGGATGTCTGTGTTGTAACAAGGGCCATGATATGGATGTCTGTGTTGTAACAAGGGCCATGTCATGGGTGTCTGTGTTGTAACAAGGCCATGATATGGATGTCTGTTGTAACAAGGGCCGTGTCATGGATGTCTGTGTTGTAACAAGGGCCATGATATGGATGTCTGTTGTAACAAGGGCCATGTCATGGATGTCTGTGTTGTAACAAGGGCCATGATATGGATGTCTGTGTTGTAACAAGGGCCGTGTCATGGATGTCTGTGTTGTAACAAGGGCCATGATATGGATGTCTGTGTTGTAACAAGGGCCGTGTCATGGATGTCTGTGTTGTAACAAGGGCCATGATATGGATGTCTGTGTTGTAACAAGGGCCGTGTCATGGATGTCTGTGTTGTAACAAGGGCCATGATATGGATGTCTGTGTTGTAACAAGGGCCATGATATGGATGTCTGTGTTGTAACAAGGGCCGTGTCATGGATGTCTGTGTTGTAACAAGGGCCGTGTCATGGATGTCTGTGTTGTAACAAGGGCCATGATATGGATGTCTGTGTTGTAACAATGGCCGTGTCATGGATGTCTGTGTTGTAACAAGGGCCGTGTCATGGATGTCTGTGTTGTAACAAGGGCCATGATATGGATGTCTGTGTTGTAACAACGGCCATGATATGAATGTCTGTGTTGTAACAACGGCCATGATATGGATGTCTGTTGTAACAAGGGCCGTGTCATGGATGTCTGTGTTGTAACAAGGGCCGTGTCATGGATGTCTGTGTTGTAACAAGGGCTATGTCATGGATGTCTGTGTTGTAACAAGGGCCGTGTCATGGATGTCTGTGTTGTATCAAGGGCCGTGTCATGGATGTCTGTGTTGTAACAAGGGCCATGATATGGATGTCTGTGTTGTAACAAGGGCCATGATATGGATGTCTGTGTTGTAACAAGGGCCGTGTCGTGGATGTCTGTGTTGTAACAAGGGCCGTGTCATGGATGTCTGTGTTGTAACAAGTGCCATGTCATGGATGTCTGTGTTGTAACAAGGGCCGTGTCATGGATGTCTGTGTTGTAACAAGGGCTGTGTCATGGATGTCTGTGTTGTAACAAGGGCCGTGTCATGGATGTCTGTGTTGTAACAAGGGCCGTGTCATGGATGTCTGTGTTGTAACAAGGGCCATGATATGGATGTCTGTTGTAACAAGGGCCATGATATGGATGTCTGTTGTAACAAGGGCCATGATATGGATGTCTGTTGTAACAAGGGCCATGATATGGATGTCTTGTGTTGTAACGATGGCCGTGATATGGATGTCTGTTGTAACGAGGGCAGTGATATGGATGTCTGTTGTAACGAGGGCCACAGTGTGGTAGTCTCTGTTGTAACAATGGCGTGCCATGCATGTCTGTGTAGTCTTGGCCCACACATGAGATCAGTGGGCACTGGCACTGGTAGTGTTAGATGGTGGCATCTTAGGCACTGTTGCCCACACATGAGATCAGGTATTAGATGGTAGCATCTGAGGGAGCGTTGAATGTCTGGCACCGCCGGTGATGTTCATCCCACTCCAGCTGTCTGGTCATCTCTGCTGGTCTATGTCCCTCGAGGCCGAGCTGTCCCTGATGTCAGTGTAGGATTAACAAGTTTATGTCTGTGGAGATGTGGTTGTCTGGTCGTTTGTTGATTGGTTTTTAATGGAAAGAGGTGAAGAGGAGGGCGAAAGGCAGGCTGGGCGTGACAAATATATATCTGTGAAGATGTGTTTGTCTTATTTGTTGGTTGTTGCTTAATTAAATCTTGAATAATTAATGGAGAGAGCTGAAGAGGAGGAGAAAGGTAGACTGGATGTGACAAATGTATTTCTGTGAAGTTGTATTTGTCTCTTGTGTATGGAGAGGGGGGGTAGAGAGGCTGACCAGACTGTGCCATGTTTCTTCCATGTCTGGTCAGCTGATGGGTCGCCAGACATGTCTTCACCAGCATGAAAAAAGATCTTTGATTAACCTGTGGTGACATTCACCTTCGTGTGTCTTTAATTTATTTTACCAGTGCTGATTAAATTGTTGAAGCAATGATACATAATTTCTATTTTCATAGCTGATGAAATTGTTCTGAAGAATGACAGTAGCTGTTTCCAGTGCTGATGGAATTGTTCAGAGAATCACACTGTGTATGGACTGTGTTTTGTTATTGCACTAATTTAGTGGAACAGCACATCGCCCATGTCACAGGGCGGCTACAGTCGACACTGGTCCATCAGAGCTGAGAAGGAGTGGTGAGCAGGGCAAGATGGGAATGATAGGTCTCCTGCAGAACCCAAGCTGGGCTGATGTGGTACTGCTCTGTACTGTGACCAGCCAGCCAGAGAACTGCTGTTCTGTACTGTGACCAGCCAGCCAGCAGGGCAAGATGGGAATGACAGGACTCTGCAGAACCCAAGCAGGGTGATGTGGTACTGCTCTGTACTGTGATCAGCCAGCCAGCAGGGCAGGATGGGAATGATAGGTCTCCTGCAGAACCCAAGCTTGGCTGATGTGGCACAGGCACACGCACACACACACATGACCGTTTGAAGGATCATTGTAAGCTTTTTTGTTTATTTGGAAAATACTTATTCTGTTGAAGTTGATGTGCGCACACACGCACACACACACACACACACACACACACACACTAACCACAACACAAATACACACACATACTTGCACACTCATGATTAACACACATCACAATAGACACAGACACACGCACACTGCAGTATACATACACATACACAAATACACACACGCACACACACACACACACACACAATGTACGTACACACCTTCAGATGCTGTGGTGAAGATGGATTGGTTTGAACAAGTTGATGCTTTTTCAGTTTCACTTTCACTGTATTTAATTTGTTTTGATTGCAAAGTCATTATGAATGCAAAGCCATAATGATTGGAAAGCCATTATGATTGCAAAGCCATTATTTTTGTTACTCTGCTTGTGGTGAAATTAAAATGAACCGCTGCAACTCAAATCTTCGTGCTGTCTGGATTTTGATGTTTTAGGCTTGTGTTGTTAATGTGTTTGGTGTTTTAGGCTTGTGTTGGTGTGTTTGGTGCTTTAGGTTTGTGTTGTTAGTGTGTTTGGTGTTTTAGGCTTGTGTTGTGGTTGTGTTTGGTGTTTAAGGCTTGTGTTGTTGGTGTGTTTGGTGTTGTAGGCATATGTTGTTGGTGTGTTTGGCATTTTAGGCTTGTGTGTTTGGTGATACAGGCTTGTGTTGTTGGTGTGTTTGGTGTTTTAGGTTCGTGTTATTGGTGTGTTTAGTGTTTTAGTTGTGTGTTGTTGGAGTATTTGGTGTTTAAGGCTTGTGTTGTTGGTGTCTTTGGTATTTAAGGTTTGTGTTGTTGGTGTGTTTGGCGTTTTAGGTTTGTGTTGGTGGTGTTTTAGGCTTGTGATATGGGTGTTTTAGGTTTGTGATATTGGTGTTTTAGGATTGTGTTGTTGGTGTTTAAAGCTTGTGGTGTTTTAGGCTTGTGCTGTTGGTGTATTTGGTATTTTAGGCTTGTGGTGTTCGTGTGTTTGATGTTTTTAGACATGTAGGGATATTTGGTATTTTAGGCTTGTGGTGTTGGTGTGTTTGATGTTTTAGACATGTAGGGGTGTTTGGTGTTTTAGGCTTGTGGTGTTGGTGTGTTTGATGTTTTAGACATGTAGGGGTGTTTGGTGTTTTAGGCCTGTGGTGTTGGTGTGTTTGATGTTTTAGACATGTAGGGGTGTTTGGTGTTTTAGGCCTGTGGTGTTCATGCGCACCACTCTTTCCCACTTCTCTTTTCATTGGATAAGATTTATTAGTTTGCTGCTGTTCCATGTGGAACATGGACAGATGCCGACCGAAAACGTGTTAAACCCAACAATTGTTGGTTATCTTTCACTCAGGACATAAAATACAAATTGCAGAATCAAACTTTGGGGTGTGAACAATCATCGTTGATTTTTCTGGTGGCAGCAGTTTCAAGGTAATAAAGACAAATAAATCTCCACAACAACATGTGTGAAACAGACCTCCAACGGTGTGGTATGGCAAGTTACAACAATTCACCAGGAATGTTCAGTAAAGTGAAGTGTCGAATTACAAAATGCACATTTCAGACTCCATGGACAACTCAAAGCAGCTTTCGATATGATATATGGACGGATCCTGTTGCACACAAACCATGTCAAATCTGTCACAGTATCACCGATTCGGATCATAGCCCAAGTTTGTGCAAGCTTGTCCATGCATTCATCAACTGAGAGATCTATAAATCTGATGGGTGTCAAAGTACATGGAAAACAAACACAACCGTACAACAATATTCCATGTTCTCTCTGATGATGCCAGTTCTACAAAAGCTGGTGTAGTAGAATGGTGGTGGGACTCCAGAGCAGACACAAGGAGCGTCAGAGTGTTGTGGAACATGCTGACAGTTCACCTTGCGACTCCCACAGGTTTACTGTCTATGCAGGGAACAAAACAAAACAAGTGATAACAAGCGAGCAGAGCACACCACCTTTCAAAGTGTACACACTGTAAGTTAAATGGGTGACCAGATACTTGTGGTCATTTCATGGATTATTATCACACAAAGTGCTAAGAGCCACCACCACCGAGGGATATTAGTCACCTTGATTAATTTTTAAGAATTCAAATCTTATTTAAAAAAATCTGTACATCCCAGATCTGTATTCTTTTCACATATGCACTTTCAGTATTACAATAGACCAGAAATGCATTGACAGGAATTTTATGCACATACAAACATCATGATTTCCTGGGGATTCATGTTCCAATACTGACATGTCGGACAAGGATGTGCATAGAAAAAATTCACAGCAAGATATTAAACATGTATGTGTGGACATAAACACCCTTTCAGCAAATCTTGTGAACACTAACATCTTCCCTGTGAAGTTCAACTCCATTGCTGAGTTCAACTCGCTGCTGTTTGTTCCCACTTGGGCATCACTGCCTCTCTCCCAGTGTGCAAGACCACACACCTTCCTACTGTCCTGCATGGATCACGTTTCTCACTGTGGTTCTGTGTCTTGTTGGACCACTGTATCTCACTGTGGTCCCGTGTCTTGTTTAGATCACTGTTTCTCACTGTGGTCCTGTGTCTTGTTGGACCACTGTATCTCACTGTGGTCCCGTGTCTTGTTGGACCACTGTATCTCACTGTGGCCCCGTGTCTTGTTGGACCACTGTATCTCACTGTGGTCCCGTGTCTTGTTGGACCACTGTATCTCACTGTGGCCCCGTGTCTTGTTGGACCACTGTATCTCACTGTGGTCCCGTGTCTTGTTGGACCACTGTTCCTCACTGTGGTCCTGTGTCTTGTTGGACCACTGTATCTCACTGTGGTCCTGTGTCTTGTTTAGATCACTTTCTTACTGTGGTCCTGTGTCTTGTTGGACCACTGTATCTCACTGTGCCCCGTGTCTTGTTGGACCACTGTATCTCACTGTGGTCCTGTGTCTTGTTGGACCACTGTATCTCACTGTGTCCCGTGTCTTGTTGGACCACTGTATCTCACTGTGGTCCTGTGTCTTGTTGGACCACCATATCTCACTGTGGTCCTGTGTCTTGTTGGACCACTGTATCTCACTGTGGTCTTGTTTAGATCACTGTTTCTCACTGTGGTTCTGTGTCTTGTTGGACCACTGTATCTCACTGTGGTCTTGTTTAGATCACTGTTTCTCACTGTGGTCCTGTGTCTTGTTGGACCACTGTATCTCACTGTGGTCCTGTGTCTTGTTGGACCACTGTATCTCACTGTGGTCCCGTGTCTTGTTTAGATCACTGTATCTCACTGTGGTCCTTGTCTTGTTGGACCACTGTTTCTCACTGTGGTCCTGTGTCTTGTTGGACCACTGTATCTCACTGTGGTCCTGTATCTTGTTTGGACCACTGTATCTCACTGTGGTCCTGTGTCTTGTTGGACCACCGTTGGAAGAATATAGTTGTCTCTCTGTCATTTCTCCTGCAATGTATCAACATCTCTCTCCCATTTCTCCTGCAATGAATCAATTTCTCTCTACCATTTCTCCTGCAATGTATCAATATCTCTCTACCATTTCTCCTGCAATGTATCAACATCTCTCTACCATTTCTCCTGCAATGTATCAATATCTCTCTACCATTTCTCCTGCAATGGATCAATATCTCTCTACCATCTCCTGCAATGGATCAACATCTCTCTACCATTTCTCCTGCGAATGATCAACATTTACTCTACCATTTCTCCTGCAATGGATCAATATCTCTACTACCATTTCTCCTGCAATGGATCAACATCTCTCTACCATTTTCTCCTGCAATGTATCAATATCTCTCTACCATTTCTCCTGCAATGTTTGAATATCCTTGCACCATATCTCCTGCAGAGTTGAACCATCCACCCACCCTATTTCCTGCAGAACACATCTCAACACCATTTCTCCTGCAGTGCATAGAAATTCCTCCACCATTTCTCCTGTCTCCTGCCAGACACATCTCAACACCATTTCTCCTGCAGTGCATAGAGATTCCTCCACCATTTCTCCTGTGTTCCTGCCAGACACATCTCAACACTATTTCTCTTGCACAGCAGAGATATCCTCCACCATTTCTCCTATACAGACAGTGACATTGTGCATATGTGCAAAGATTACCCTGACAATCTGACAGCAATGCACAATTACTGATGGATGTTCTGCATCTGCTTGCCCAATGTTCTTTCCACACTATAGTGCAGAAGGCTCTAAAAACAACAACAATCATAATAATAACAAAAATAACTACAAAAACACCAACAACAGGAGAAATTTGGCTACACAGTATGTCTGCAGTGAATGTGGTACCAATTCACCTAGTGCTGACTTGGACCAAAGACTGTACGCCCTACGGAAAGACGGTTCACTCGCTGAGCGGTTACTCTGTCCGCAGTATTAGCTACAGTGAAGCCGGCTGAGCGCTGCGCCGCGAGCAGGCTCTGCCTGCCACTCCCACTTCACCGGGGCATAACACAGCCGACTGGCAGATCAGGAAGTGATGGAACACAATGTTTTACAAGTTTCGTGTTCTCTCCGTCTCATCTGTCTATGTGTGTGTGTGTATGTTGTTTGTTTGTGTGTGTGTGTGTGTGTGTGTGTGTGTTGTTTTGTGTGTGTGTGTGTGTGTGTGTGTGTGAAGAAGGCCCATTAGCTGAGGAGGAAGACAGTGCTGGAACATGGGCAGACGAGGGTCCAGGAGCAGAGACAGAGGTTGAACAGATGGAGTGGACTCCCCAGGACCAGTTGACAGAGAATCGGTTTGCACAACAGATGCATCTTTTGCAGTGCTTACATCTGTTGACAGAAAGTGGATTTGCATTTTAATGTCTGTCTCTGTCTCTGTCTCTATCTCTGTCTGTCTGTCTGTGTCACACACACACACACACACACACACACACACACACACACACACACACTCTCTCTCTCTCTCTCTCTCTCTCTCTCACACACACACACACACACACACACACACACACACACACACACACACACACACACGTGGGCACGCACAAATAAGCCTGCATTAAATCACGGTGGCGCAAGCATACATACACATAAACAAGTAACTGCTAAAGGATTTTGTTAGTCAACGGGATGCCGAGTTATGCAGACAGTGTTTGACAGCATTCACAACTGTACTTTTTCCAAATACTATGTGCACTATGATGTTAGTTAGTAAAATGATAATGTTGATTACCTGCATCACATGTTGATGTTGCCTTTTGCCTCCGTGCTTTTTTTGCTGGTGGCAGCTCCGATCATGTGGGAAGTGGTCGTTTTATGGTCAGTCTTGGTGGTGGATTTGGTACACTGAAAAGCGTTGGTACTGCACTCCAAATCAGTCGACAGTTCTTGCGGGTGTGGTCCATGAACTGATTGGCTTCAAAATGCTCAGAGCAAATACAGCAGTTTGCATGAAGGTACGCAGCTGGTTTGCCCACAAGATCTTCACGCCTACAGTTCTGAACCCACTTCTTGCATCTGCATAGAACACAAAAAGAATGGTGAAACTTGGTTCAATATAGAAACTGTTTTTTAACGCCAGTCTGTAGACGTTCTCTCAGTGTGTGCATATGTGCGCCGTGTGAGCACATGGTCACTTGCTTATGCACATGCGTATCATCTTCATACAAGTGTGTGTGTGTGTGTGTGTGTGTGTGTGTGTGTGTGTGTGCGTGCGTGCGTGCGTGCGTGCGTGCGTGTGTGTGCAAGCACCTATAAGTGTGTGTATGTGAGCGCTAGTAGTATCCTATGCATTTTCTCTCTCTCTCTCTCTCTCTCTCTCTCTCTCTCTCTCTCTCCACACACACACACACACACACACACACACACACACACACACACACACACACACACATGCGCGCATGCATGTACGCTCTCTCTCTCGGCTTCTGCATGACAACATCGCGGGAGCAATTTCCTCGCTCACGCAGCTGAACTGACTCTCTCTCTCTCTCTCTCTCTCTCTCTCTCTCTCTCTTAATTAAAACAACGTATTCAGGAAATGTAACACAGAAAATGATCTCACCTTTCTTCGTCTTTTGGAAAAGGAAAACACCGGAACCCCTTCTTCCGAGAATTATGACAGTTCGGCGCGGCGCACCAGTTGCCTCCTGCCTTACTCGCCATGTTGGACACGCGTGGAAAGTTAGCATGTGAGGGTGGGAGTGGCAGCATGGAATGTGCCAGCCATCTGGCTTCACTTTTCCGCGGAGTGAACCATCTTTCCGTAGGGCGAACTATCTTTGCTTGGACATTGAACCAACTGATGATAGAATCACAATACTGTTGAACACATTTTCCTGAAATGTGCTCTTACGCTTGTAATCAACATTGGTGGGGCTTACACTGGCTCCATATGTACACATGTAGCATTAGCAATCATTGCCAAAGAGCAAAAACATAAATGCTGTTGAGCATAAAATTGCACATGTGTAACAGCTGCCACACATGGTGATTTGAACATAAAACGGTGCCATCAAAACATGATATGACATTTGAAATGCAAATGACAATAAAATCGTCCAGAAGAAAGGCAATGAACTCTTTGTTTCACATTTAAATTACAGGAACTTGATATTGAGGAATGATGGATGCATTCATGACATGCAGTGTTCCACAGACGTAGAAGAAATATCTTCAAAGCAGACTTAAAAGAGAATTTTTCTATCCTAAAACAAATGAATAATATGATGCACATCACAAACTCCATTACTAATCACAATGTTCATATTCTCATAGCTGAGTATATACATGTATAAAAGAAAAAAATAAAGCAACAGAGTAAAACAGATAAAAAAAAAACCACACACACAATATTTTAGGGAGCGAAAAGGAATTGGCAGAATTCAGTTTAATTCGGGGGAAAAAGTTACATAAGTGTACGATGTCACCTTCTGCTGCTCATGGTGAGATCAGAACTAAGCAGTCATGCTGAGGTATCCAGGGAGAAAAGCATTCTGTTGTACAGAACAACCATCCCCATCATTGAAGCTACAGCCAGGCACGCCCAATGTCTGTGGTAAAAGCTGTTGTACAGAACAACCATCCCCATCACTGAAGCTACAGCCAGGCACGCCCAGTGTCTGTGGTAAAAGCCGTTGTACAGAACAACCATCCCCATCATTGAAGCTACAGCCAGGCAAGCCCAATGTCTGTGGTAAAAGCCGTTGTACAGAACAACCATCCCCATCATTGAAGCTACAGCCAGGCAAGCCCAATGTCTGTGGTAAAAGCTGTTGTACAGAACAACCATCCCCATCACTGAAGCTACAGCCAGGCAAGCCCAGTGTCTGTCGTAAAAGCCGTTGTACAGAACAACCATCCCCATCATTGAAGCTACAGCCAGGCACGGCCAATGTCTGTGGTAAAAGCTGTTGTACAGAACAACCATCCCTATCACTGAAGCTACAGCCAGGCACGGCCAATGTCTGTGGTAAAAGGCGTTGTACAGAACAACCATCCCTATCATTGAAGCTACAGCCAGGCATGCCCATTGTCTGTACCAGCAAACACACGGACTGAACACTGTCACTGTTGTGCCAACATCCACACCAGGCAGACAGAAACAAGTGATTTTTTTTTCAACATCTGCAAAACTTTGGACGTTAAATATACAACAAAGTTTCCTGCAACTCAAAGTGACAAAAGATATACCTAAAGCTTTGATATGGTATGTACATACCATTGTACAGGAAGAAACTGTGAACTGTGGTCATTACAAGGTGCTTGTTAATGATAGTGGCAAAAAGCACTTGTGTACATATTCATAGAAAATGTGAGTATATAAACATTTAAAAGCACATTCACCATCAAGTGAATACAGACAATACTGTGGAGTTGGTATTCTTTATATCCAGATCTGTAAACATGATCATGCATATATACAACACAATGCACATATACCTGCGGATTAACAAGTCAGTGGTTTCTGGATGGGAAAAGTTGTGTGGGTTAATGGATTAAAGGTCTGTGAGGTATTGAAAAACAGAATGCCACAGGAAGAGATTGTAAAAGGGGAATCAGGAAAAATGGTAGCGTTGGAATGTTACAGAATGGAATGGCTGTGACAGAGGAATCAGGAGAAGTGGTAGGAATGTTACTGAATGGAATGGCTGCATTAGGGGAATCAGGAGAAGTGGTAGGAATGTTACTGAATGGAATGGCTGCATTAGGGGAATCAGGAGAAGTGGAAGGAACGTCACAGAATGGAATGGCTGTGAGGAATCTGGAGAAGCGGAAGGAATGTCACAGAACGGAATGGCTGTGAGGAATCTGGAGAAGCGGAAGGAATGTCACAGAATGGAATGGCTGTGAGGAATCTGGAAAAGCGGAAGAAACGTCACAGAATGGAATGGCTGTGACAGAGGAATCAAGAGAAGTGGTAAGGATGTCACAGAATGGAATGGCTGTGACAGAGGAATCAAGAGAAGTGGTAAGGATGTCACAGAATGGAATGGCTGCATTACGGGAATCAGAAGTGGAAGGAATGTCACAGAATGAAATAGCTGTGACAGGAATCTGGAGAAGTGGAAGGAATATCACAGAATGGAATGGCTGTGGAGGGGAGTGGTAGGAATGTTACAGAATGGAATGGCTGTGGATGGGTGTGGTAGGAATGACACAGAATGGAATGGCTGTGGATGGGAGTGGTAGGAATATCACAGAATGGAATGGCTGTGGATGGGAGTGGTAGGAATGACACAAAATGGAATGGCTGTGGAGGGGAGTGGTAGGAATGACACAGAATGGAATGGCTGTGGAGGGGAGTGGTAGGAATATCACAGAATGGAATGGCTGTGGATGGTGTGGTAGGAATGACACAGAATGGAATGGCTGTGGAGGGGAGTGGTAGGAATATCACAGAATGGAATGGCTGTGGAGGGGAGTGGTAGGAATGACACAGAATGGAATGGGTGTGGATGGGTGCGGTAGGAATGACACAGAATGAAATGGCTGTGGAGGGGAGTTGTAGGAATATCACAGAATGGAATGGCTGTGGATGGGTGTGGTAGGAATGACACAGAATGGAATGGCTGTGGATGGGAGTGGTAGGAATGACACAGAATGGAATGGCTGTGGAGGGAGTGGTAGGAATGGCTGTGGAGGGGAGTGGTAGGAATATCCCAGAATGGAATGGCTGTGGAGGGGAGTGGTAGGAATGACACAGAATGGAATGGCTGTGGAGGCGAGTGGTAGGAATGACACAGAATGGAATGGCTGTGGAGGGGAGTGGTAGGAATGGCTGTGGAGGGGAGTGGTAGGAATATCACAGAATGGAATGGCTGTGGAGGGGAGTGGTAGGAATGGCTGTGGAGGGGAGTGGTAGGAATGACACAGAATGGAATGGCTGTGGAGGGGAGTGGTAGGAATGGCTGTGGAGGGGAGTGGTAGGAATGACACAGAATGGAATGGCTGTGGATGGGTGTGGTAGGAATGACACAGAATGGAATGGCTGTGGAGGGGAGTGGTAGGAATGACACAGAATGGAATGGCTGTGGAGGGGTGTGGTAGGAATGACACAGAATGGAATGGCTGTGGAGGGGAAAGGTAGGAATGACACAGAATGGATTGGCTGTGGAGGGGAGTGGTAGGAATGACACAGAATGGAATGGCTGTGGAGGGGAGTGGTAGGAATGACACAGAATGGAATGGCTGTGGATGGGAGTGGTAGGAATGACACAGAATGGAATGGCTGTGGAGGGGAGTGGCAAGAATGACACAGAATGGAATGGCTGTGGAGGGGAGTGGTAGGAATAACATAGAAAGGAATGGCTGTGGAGTTGGAGTGGTAGGAATGATACAGAATGGAATGGCTGTGGAGAGGAATGGTAGGAATGACACAGAATGGAATGGCTGTGGATGGGTGTGGTAGGAATGACATAGAATGGAATGGCTGTGGAGGGGTGTGGTAGGAATGACACAGAATGGAATGGCTGTGGAGGGGAGTGGTAGGAATAACACAGAATGGAATGGCTGTGGAGAGGAATGGTAGGAATGACACAGAATGGAATGGCTGTGGATGGGTGTGGTAGGAATGACACAGAATGGAATGGCTGTGGAGGGGAGTGGTAGGAATGACACAGAATGGAATGGCTGTGGAGGGGTGTGGTAGGAATGACACAGAATGGAATGGCTGTGGAGGGGAGTGGTAGGAATGACACAGAATGGAATGGCTGTGGAGAGGAATGGTAGGAATGACACAGAATGGAATGGCTGTGGATGGGTGTGGTAGGAATGACATAGAATGGAATGGCTGTGGAGGGGTGTGGTAGGAATGACACAGAATGGAATGGCTGTGGATGGGTGTGGTAGGAATGACACAGAATGGAATGGCTGTGGAGGGGAGTGGTAGGAATGACACAGAATGGAATGGCTGTGGAGGGGAGTGGTAGGAATGACACAGAATGGAATGGCTGTGGAGGGGAGTGGTAGGAATGACACAGAATGGAATGGCTGTGGAGGGGAGTGGTAGGAATGTCACAGAATGGAATGGCTGTGGAGGGGAGTGGTAAGAATGACACAGAATGGAATGGCTGTGGAGGGGAGTGGTAGGAATGACACAGAATGGAATGGCTGTGGAGGGGAGTGGTATGAATGACACAGAATGGAATGGCTGTGGAGGGAGGTGGTAGGAATGACACAGAATGGAATGGCTGTGGAGGGGAGTGGTAGGAATGACACAGAATGGAATGGCTGTGGATGGGAGTGCTAGGAATGACACAGAATGGAATGGCTGTGGAGGGGAGTGGTAAGAATGACACAGAATGGAATGGCTGTGGAGGGGAGTGGTAGGAATAACATAGAATGGAATGGCTGTGGAGGGGAGTGGTAGGAATGACACAGAATGGAATGGCTGTGGAGAGGAATGGTAGGAATGACACAGAATGGAATGGCTGTGGATGGGTGTGGTAGGAATGACATAGAATGGAATGGCTGTGGAGGGGTGTGGTAGGAATGACACAGAATGGAATGGCTGTGGAGGGGAGTGGTAGGAATGACACAGAATGGAATGGCTGTGGAGGGGTGTGGTAGGAATGACACAGAATGGAATGGCTGTGGAGGGGAGTGGTAGGAATGACACAGAATGGAATGGCTGTGGAGAGGAATGGTAGGAATGACACAGAATGGAATGGCTGTGGATGGGTGTGGTAGGAATGACACAAAATGGAATGGCTGTGGAAGGGTGTGGTAGGAATGACACAGAATGGAATGGCTGTGGAGGGGAGTGGTAGGAATGACACAGAATGGAATGGCTGTGGAGGGGAGTGGTAGGAATGACATAGAATGGAATGGCTGTGGAGGGGTGTGGTAGGAATGACACAGAATGGAATGGCTGTGGATGGGTGTGGTAGGAATGACACAGAATGGAATGGCTGTGGAGGGTGTGGTAGGAATGACACAGAATGGAATGGCTGTGGAGGGGAGTGGTAGGAATGACACAGAATGGAATGGCTGTGGAGGGGAGTGGTAGGAATGACACAGAATGGAATGGCTGTGGAGGGGAGTGGTAAGAATGACACAGAATGGAATGGCTGTGGAGGGGAGTGGTAGGAATGACACAGAATGGAATGGCTGTGGAGGGAGTGGTAGGAATGACACAGAATGGAATGGCTGTGGAGGGGAGTGGTAGGAATGACACAGAATGGAATGGCTGTGGAGGGGAGTGGTAGGAATGACACAGAATGGAATGGCTGTGGAGGGGAGTGGTAGGAATAACATAGAATGGAATGGCTGTGGAGGGAAGTGGTAGGAATGACACAGAATGGAATGGCTGTGGAGGGGAGTGGTAGGAATGACACAGAATGGAATGGCTGTGGAGGGGAGTGGTAGGAATGACACAGAATGGAATGGCTGTGGAGGGGAGTGGTAGGAATGACACAGAATGGAATGGCTGTGGAGGGGAGTGGTAGGAATAACATAGAATGGAATGGCTGTGGAGGGGAGTGGTAGGAATGACACAGAATGGAATGGCTGTGGAGGGGAGTGGTAGGAATGACACAGAATGGAATGGCTGTGGAGGGGAGTGGTAGGAATGACACAGAATGGAATGGCTGTGGATGGATGTGGTAGGAATGACACAGAATGGAATGGCTGTGGAGGGGAGTGGTAGGAATGACACAGAATGGAATGGCTGTGGAGGGGAATGGTAGGAATGACACAGAATGGAATGGCTGTGGATGGATGTGGTAGGAATGACACAGAATGGAATGGCTGTGGAGGGGAGTGGTAGGAATGACACAGAATGGAATGGCTGTGGATGGGTGTGGTAGGATTGTCACGGAATGGAATGGCTGTGGATGGGTGTGGTAGGAATGACACAGAATGGAATGGCTGTGGAGGGGAGTGGTAGAAATGACACAGAATGGAATGGCTGTGGATGGGTGTGGTAGGATTGTCACAGAATGGAATGGCTGTGGAGGGGAGTGGTGGGAATGACACAGAATGGAATGGCTGTGGATGGGTGTGGTAGGATTGTCACAGAATGGAATGGCTGTGGAGGGGAGTGGTAGGAATGACACAGAATGGAATGGCTGTGGATGGGTGTGGTAGGAATGACACAGAATGGAATGGCTGTGGAGGGGAGTGGTAGGAATGACGCAGAATGGAATGGCTGTGGAGGGGAGTGGTAGGAATGACACAGAATGGAATGGCTGTGGAGGGGAGTGGTAGGAATAACACAGAATGGAATGGCTGTGGAGGGGAGTGGTAGGAATGACACAGAATGGAACGGCTGTGGATGGGTGTGGTAGGAATGACACAGAATGGAATGGCTGTGGAGGGGAGTGGTAGGAATGACACAGAATGGAACGGCTGTGGATGGGTGTGGTAGGATTGTCACAGAATGGAATGGCTGTGGAGGGGAGTGGTAGGAATGACACAGAATGGAATGGCTGTGGATGGGTGTGGTAGGAATGACACAGAATGGAATGACTGTGGATGGGTGTGGTAGGATTGTCACATAATGGAATGGCTGTGGATGGGTGTGGTAGGAATGTCACAGAATGGAATGGCTGTGGAGGGGAGTGGTAGGAATGACACTGACAACAGAACGACTTTACTGTGGAAGGATGACTGAACTACACAGGAAAGGCATGCCTTGCTTTACACCAGTGAGCATGCATCAACACCCTGTTGTGTTCACCTCTGACTGTGTGTTCACCTCTGACTGCTGTGGTAACACCCTGTTGTGTTCACCTGTGACTGCTGTGTCAACACCCTGTTGTGTTCACCTGTGACTTCTGTGTCAACACCCTGTTGTGTTCACCTCTGTTGTGTTCACCTCTGACTGCTGTGTCAACACCCTGTTGTGTTCACCTGTGACTGCTGTGTCAAAACCCTGTTGTGTTCACCTCTGACTTCTGTGTCAACACCCTGTTGTGTTCACCTCTGTTGTGTTCACCTGTGACTGCTGTGTCAACACCCTGTTGTGTTCACCTCTGACTTCTGTGTCAAACACCCTGTTGTGTTCACCTCTGTTGTGTTCACCTCTGACTGCTGTGTCAACACCCTGTTGTGTTCACCTCTGACTTCTGTGTCAACACCCTGTTGTGTTCACCTCTGTTGTGTTCACCTCTGACTGCTGTGTCAACACCCTGTTGTGTTCACCTCTGACTGCTGTGTCAACACCCTGTTGTGTTCACCTCTGACTGCTGTGTCAACACCCTGTTGTGTTCACCTCTTACTGCTGTGTCAACCCCTGTGGTGTTCACCTCTGACTGCTGTGTCAACACCCTGTTGTGTTCACCTCTGACTGCTGTCTCAACATCCTGTTGTGTTCACCTCTGACTGCTGTGTTAACACCCTGTTGTGTTCACCTCTGTTGTGTTCATCTCTGACTGCTGTGTCAACACCCTGTTGTGTTCACCTGACTTCTGTGTCAACACCCTGTTGTGTTCACCTCTGTTGTGTTCACCTCTGACTGCTGTGTCAACACCCTGTTGTGTTCACCTCTGACTGCTGTCTCAACATCCTGTTGTGTTCACCTCTGACTGCTGTGTTAACACCCTGTTGTGTTCACCTCTGTTGTGTTCACCTCTGACTGCTGTGTCAACACCCTGTTGTGTTCACCTCTGACTGCTGTGTCAACACCCTGTTGTGTTCACCTCCGACTGTTGTGTTCACCTATGACTGCTGTGTTAACACCCTGTGGTGTTCACTTCTGACTGTTGTGTTCACCTCCGACTGTTGTGTTTACCTCTGACTGCTGTGTTAACACCCTGTGGTGTTCACTTCTGACTGTTGTGTTCACCTCCGACTGTTGTGTTCACCTATGACTGCTGTGTTAACACCCTGTGGTGTTCACTTCTGACTGTTGTGTTCACCTCCGACTGTTGTGTTCACCTCTAACTGCTGTGTTAACACTGTTGTGTTCACCTCCGACTGTTGTGTTCACCTGTGACTGTTGTGTTCACCTGTGACTGCTGTGTTAACACCCTGTGGTGTTAACCTCTGAGTGTT
This sequence comes from Conus ventricosus, assembly GCA_018398815.1. Classification (NCBI taxonomy): domain Eukaryota; kingdom Metazoa; phylum Mollusca; class Gastropoda; order Neogastropoda; family Conidae; genus Conus; species Conus ventricosus. The sequence goes on from CM031597.1 coordinate 8,388,949, forward strand.
GTGTTCACCTCTGATGGTTGTGTTAACACCTGTGGTGTTAACCTCTGAGTGTTGTGTTCACCTCTGATGGTTGTGTTAACACCCTGTGGTGTTAACCTCCGAGTGTTGTGTTCAACTCTGACGGTTGTGTTAACACCCTGTGGTGTTCACCTCTGACTGTTGTGTTCACCTCTGACTGTTGTGTTCACCTCTGACTGCTGTGCTAACACCCTGTGGTGTTCACCTCTGACTGCTGTGTTAACACCCTGTTGTGTTCACCTCTGACTGCTGCGTTAACACCCTGTTGTGTTCACCTCAGACTGTTGTGTTCACCTCTAACTGTTGTGTTAACACACTGTTGTGTTCACCTCAGACTGTTGTGTTCACCTCTAACTGTTGTGTTAACACACTGTTGTGTTCACCTCTGACTGCTGCTGTGTTAACACCCTGTGGTGTTCACCTCTGACTGTTGTGTTCACCTCTAACTGTTGTGTTCACCTCTGACTGCTGTGTTAACACCCTGTTGTGTTCACCTCTGACTGCTGTGTAAACACCCTGTTGTGTTCACCTCTGACTGCTGTGATAACACCTTGTTGTGTTCACCTCTGACTGCTGTGTTATCACCCTGCTGCGTTCACCTCCGACTGTTGTGTTCACCTCTAACTGTTGTGTTCACCTCTGACTGCTGTGTTATCACCATGTTGTGTTGACTTCTGTGCTAACACCCTGTTGTGTTGACTTCTGTGTTAACACCCTAATGTGTTCACCTCTAACTGCTGTGTCAACACCCTGTTGAGTTCACCTGTGACTGCTGTTTTAACACCCTGTTGTGTTCACCTGTGACTGCTGTATTAACACCCTGTTGTGTTCACCTGTGACTGCTGTCTAAACACCCTGTTGTGATCACCTGTGACTGCTGTCTTAACACCCTGTTGTGTTCACATGTGACTGCTGTATTAACACCCTGTTGTGTTCACCTGTGACGGCTGTGTTAACACCCTAATGTGTTCACCTGTGGCTGCTGTGTTAACACCCTGTTGTGTTCACCTGTGACTGCTGTATTAACACCCTGTTGTGTTCACCTGTGACTGCTGTGTTAACACCCTATTGTGTTCACCTCTGACTGCTGTGTTAACACACTGTTGTGTTCACCTGTGACTGCTGTGTTAACACCCTGTTGTGTTCACCTGTGACTGCTGCGTTAACTACCTGTTGTGTTCACCTGTGCTGTGTTCATCCCCTAATGTGTTCACCTGTGACTGCTGTGTTAACACCCTGTTTGTGTTTATCTGTGACTGCTGTGTTAACACCCTGTTGTGTTCACCTGTGACTGCTGTGTTAACACCTTGTTGTGTTAACCTGTGACTGCTGTGTTAACACCCTGTTGTGTTCACCTGTGACTGCTGTGTTAACACCATGTTGTGTTCACCTGTGACTGCTGCGTTAACTACCTGTTGTGTTCACCTATGACTGCTGTGTTAACCCCCTAATGTGTTCACCTGTGACTGCTGTGTTAACACCCTGTTGCGATCACCTGTGACTGCTGTGTTAACACCATAATGTGTTCACCTGTGACTGCTGTGCTAACACCCTGTTGTGTTCACCTGTGACTGCTGTGTTAACACCCTGTTGTGTTCAACTGTGACTGCTGTGTTAACACCCTGTTGTGTTCACCTGTGACTGCTGTGTTAACACCCTGTTGTGTTCACCTGTGACTGCTGTGTTAACACCCTGTTGTGTTCACTTCTGAGTACTGTGTTAACACCCTGTCGTGTTCACCTCTGACTGCTGTGTTATCACCCTGTTGTGTTCACCTCTGACTGCTGTGTTAACACCCTGTTGTGTTCACCTGTGACTGCTGTGTTAACACCCTGTCGTGTTCACCTGTGACTGCTGATTTAAAACTGTTGTGTTCACCTGTGACTGCTGCGTTAACTACCTGTTGTGTTCACCTGTGACTGCTGTGTTAACACCCTGTTGTGTTCACCTGTGACTGCTGCGTTAAGTACCTGTTGTGTTCACCTGTGCTGTGTTCACCCCTTATGTGTTCACCTGTGACTGCTGTGTTAACACCCTGTTGTGTTCACCTGTGACTGCTGTGTTAACACCGTAATGTGTTCACCTGTGACTGCTGTGCTAACACCCTGTTGTGTTCACCTGTGACTGCTGTGTTAACACCTTGTTGTGTTCAACTGTGACTGCTGTGTTAACACCCTGTTGTGTTCAACTGTGACTGCTGTGTTAACACCCTGTTGTGTTCACCTGTGACTGCTGTGTTAACACCCTGTTGTGTTCACCTCTGACTGCTGTGTTATCACCCTGTTGTGTTCACCTGTGACTGCTGTGTTAACACTCTGTCGTGTTCACCTGTGACTGCTGATTTAAAACTGTTGTGTTCACCTCTGACTGCTGTGTTATCACCCTGTTGTGTTCACCTGTGACTGCTGTGTTATCACCCTGTGTGTTCACCTCTGACTGCTGTGTCAACACCCTGTTCTGTTCACCTGTGACTGCTGTCTTAACACCCTGTTGTGTTCACCTCTGACTGCTGTGTTAACACCCTAATGTGTTCACCTCTGACTGCTGTGTTAACACCCTAATGTGTTCACCTCTGACTGCTGTGTTAACACCCTAATATGTTCACCTGTGACTGCTGTGTTAACACCCTAATGCGTTCCACTCTGACTGCTGTGTTAACACCCTAAGTGTTCACCTGTGACTGCTGTGTTATCACCCTGTTGTGTTCACCTCTGACTGCTGTGTTAACACCCTAATGTGCTCACCTTTGACTGCTGTGTTAACACCCTAATGTGTTCACCTCTGACTGCCATGTTTACACCCTAATGTATTCACCTCTGACTGCCATATTAACACCCTAATGTGTTCATCTCTGACTGTTGTGTTAACACCCTAATGTGTTCACCTGTGACTGCTGTGTTAACACCCTAATGTGTTCACCTCTGACTGCTGTGTTAACACCCTAATGTGTTCACCTGTGACTGCTGTGTTAACACCCTGTTGTGTTCACCTCTGACTGCTGTGTTAACCTGTGACTGCTGCGTTAACTACCTGTTGTGTTCATTAAAGACTGCTGTGTTAACCCCCTAATGTGTTCACCTGTGACTGCTGTGGTAACACCCTGTCATGTTCACCTGTGACTGCTGTGTTAACACTGTTGTGTTCACCTGTGACTGCTGTGTTAACACCCTGTTGTGTTCACCTGTGACTGCTGTGTTAACACCCTGTTGTGTTCACCTCTGACTGCTGTGTTAACACCCTGTCATGTTCACCTGTGACTGCTGTGTTAACACCCTGTCGTGTTCACCTGTGACTGCTGTGTTAACACCCTGTTGTGTTCACCTGTGACTGCTGTGTTATCACCCTGTTGTGTTCACCTGTGACTGCTGTGTTAACACCCTGTTCTGTTCACCTGTGACTGCTGTGTTAACACCCTGTTTGTGTTCACCTGTGACTGCTGTGTTAACACCCTGTTGTGTTCACCTGTGACTGCTGTGTTAAGACCCTAATGTGTTCACCTATGACTGCTGTGTTAACACCCTGTTGTGTTCACCTCTGACTGCTGATTTAACACTGTTGTGTTCACCTTTGACTGCTGTGTTAACACCCTGTTGTGTTCACCTGTGACTGCTGATTTAAAACTGTTGTGTTGACCCCTGACTGCTGGGTTAACACCCTGTTGTGTTCATCTCTGACTGCTGTGGTGACAACATGACCCACAAGACCTTTGACCTTTGACCTCAGTGTTTGGCTAAGCCTGTCACGTCTTCTCTGTGACCAACAGCCTTTGACCTCAGTGTTTGGCTAAGCCTGTCATATCTTCTCTGTGACCAACAACCTTTGACCTCAGTGTTTGCCTAAGCCTGTCACATCTTCTCTGTGACCAACAAGGGACTCAACTCCAAGAGAAGCTGGGACATGCCTACGGTCTCTAATCTACTATTTCATATTTAATATCAGGACAGAGAAATAATCTACACTCAACTGAGTTGATACTTGATACTATTACAGGGAACTGGTATTCAATTGAATCCAGTTGACTGCTTTGATGTTCGCTGTTAGGACAGGGAGATGATCTGCCATCACTGCTGCAGAGACATGATCTACTGTCAACTGCTGTAACACCTGATGTTAGGATACAGGAAGTCTCCAATTAACAGCTTTATATAAGACTTGATGTTGGCACAAAGGTAGTGTATAGTTAATAGCTTTAAGACTTGCAGCTGGGGCAAAAAAAAGTGTACAATTGATTGCTTTTATACTTAACGTTAGATTGGAGAAATAGTCTACAATCTGCTAATTTAACACTTGATGTCAGGGTAGAGAAAATATCTACAACTACTGATTTAATACTTGATCTTAGAGCAGGAAAATTGTCTAAGTCTTTAATCTGCTGATGTAATACTTTTTGCTCAAAGGAGAAGCATGCAATGTCAAGCCCAAAATACCATTTTTCTTTCTTGCTTTTTGTCTTCTATTGTCAGGACATCTAACATCTGTTTCTTTGTTTCTACAAGTCAAGGGTTGCAGCTCACACACTGGCAAGTTCTCTTGGGCCAATTCTAGGCCGGGACGACATATTTAGTATTAATATCAAAGAGGTCACATCAACAGATGCCAGTATTTTCACCGTGTCATACATCAAACCTGATGAGGTAATGTAAAGCACACAGTGATATACAGACGAGAATGATGGGTACATTGCGGTTAAAAGATGGCCATAAGACATTCCCTGCTTCAAGCACATCTAGGCAGCAATGAAGATTGACAACACTGGCTGGAGATGCCATGGATAGAATATTGGGACCAAAGGGTCTGCTATGGTCCTATCCACACTATGAACATAACACAGACAGAACACTGGGACCAAAGGGTCTGCTATGGTCCTATCTACACTCTATGATCATAACACAGGGACCAAAGGGTCTGCTATGGTCCTATCCACACTATGAACATAACACAAACAGAACACTGGGACCAAAGGGTCTGCTATGGTCCTATCTACACTCTATGATCATAACACAGGGATCGAAGGGTCTACTATGGTTCTATCCACACTCTATGATCATAACACAGTACACTGACTACCCATGGCTGGACATACCATGAACAGAACACTGGGACCAAAGGGTCTGCTATGGTCCTATCCACACTCTATGATCATAACACAGGGATCGAAGGGTCTACTATGGTTCTATCCACACTCTATGATCATAACACAGGGACCGAAGGGTCTGCTATGGTTCTATCCACACTCTATGATCATAACACAGGAACCAAAGGGTCTGCTATGGTTCTATCCACACTCTATGATCATAACACAGGGACCGAAGGGTCTGCTATGGTTCTATCCATGCTCTATGATCATAACACAGGGACCGAAGGGTCTGCTATGGTTCTATCCATGCTCTATGATCATAACACAGGGACCGAAGGGTCTGCTATGGTTCTATCCATGCTCTATGATCATAATGCACTACACTGACTACACACACGGCATTTGGCATATGAACATGATTCATTCCCCCTAACCTTTGAGGAATGCAAGATAATGGTGACTGCAAATGAATATGATTATGTTTTGTGTCAGATAAAGAAAGAGTCATGAAGGAAAGAGAGAGAGGCAGAGAGAGTGTAAAAAAAAAAGGATGTTGCACCAAGTCCTGACAAGTAAGCATAGACAGGTTAGCAGTGTAACAGTGTAACAGGATGTGCATGCATAGACAGGTTAGCAATGGAACAGGATGTGCATACATAGACAGGTTAGCAGTGTAACAGGATGTGCATGCATAGACAGGCTAGCAATGTAACAGGATGTGCATGCATAGACATATTAGCAATGTAACAGGATGTGCATGCATAGACAGGCTAGCAATGGAACAGGATGTGCATGCATAGACAGGCTAGCAATGTAACAGGATGTGCATGCATAGACAGGTTAGCAGTGTAACAGGATGTGCATGCATAGACAGGCTAGCAATGTAACAGGATGTGCATGCATAGACAGGCTAGCAATGTAACAGGATGTGCATGCATAGACAGGTTAGCAGTGTAACAGGATGTGCATGCATAGACAGGCTAGCAATGTAACAGGATGTGCATGCATAGACAGGCTAGCAATGGAACAGGATGTGCATGCATAGACAGGTTAGCAATGGAACAGGATGTGCAGGTATGGAGCAGTGACAGGCTAGCAATGTAACAGGATGTGCAGGTATGGAGCAGTGACAGGCTAGCAATGTAACAGGATGTGCAGGTATGGAGCAGTGACAGGCTAGCAATGTAACAGGATGTGCATGCATAGACAGGCTAGCAATGGAACAGGATGTGCAGGTATGGAGCAGTGACAGGCTAGCAATGGAACAGGATGTGCAGGTATGGAGCAGTGACAGGCTAGCAATGTAACAGGATGTGCAGGTATGGAGCAGTGACAGGTTAGCAATGGAACAGGATGTGCAGGTATGGAGCAGTGACAGGCTAGCAATGTAACAGGATGTGCAGGTATGGAGCAGTGACAGGCTAGCAATGGAACAGGATGTGCAGGTATGGAGCAGTGACAGGCTAGCAATGGAACAGGATGTGCAGGTATGGACAGGCTAGCAATGTCACAGGATGTCCAGGTATGGACAGGCTAGCAATGTCACAGGATGTCCAGGTATGGACAGGCTAGCAATGTCACAGGATGTGCAGGTATGGACAGGCTAGCAATGTAACAGGATGTGCAGGTATGGACAGGCTAGCAATGTCACAGGATGTGCAGGTATGGACAGGCTAGCAATGTCACAGGATGTGCAGGTATGGACAGGCTAGCAATGTCACAGGATGTGCAGGTATGGACAGGCTAGCAATGTCACAGGATGTGCAGGTATGGACAGGCTAGCAATGTAACAGGATGTGCAGGTATGGAGATGTGACAGGCTAGCAATGTAACAGATGTGCAGGTATGGACAGGCTAGCAATGGAACAGGATGTGCAGGTATGGAGCAGTGACACGTGGTGGAGCAGGGAATCCTCAGCCAGGCAGACAGGTGAAACGAATGTCGTCAAACTCCGTATGTGGGGAGATGCCCAGACCGCACACCAACAACAACCCGCTGTGCACCCTGCACACATACACATGGCCACATACACACATATACAGGTCCACATAAACATGGCCACATATACACATATACAGGGCCACATAAACATGGCCACATACACACATATACAGGGCCACATACACATGGCCACATGAACACACACACATGGACACATACACATTGCCACATGAACACACACACACATGAACACACACACATGGACACATACACATACACATGGCCACATGAACACACACACATGGACACATACACATGGTCACATACACATGGCCACATGAACACACACACATGGACACATACACATGGCCACATGAACACACACACACATGGACACATACACATATACATGGCCACATACACATGGCCACATGAACACACACACATGGACACATACACATGGCCACATGAACACACACATGGACACATACACATGGCCACATGAACACACACATGGACACATACACATGGCCACATGAACACACACATGGACACATACACATGGCCACATGAACACACACATGGACACATACACATGGCAACATGAACACACACACATGGACACATACACATGGCCACATGAACACACACATGGACACATACACATGGCAACATGAACACACACACATGGACACATACACATGGCCACATGAACACACACACATGGCCACATACACATGGCCACAAACACACATATACAGGGCCACATACACATGGTCACATACACACATATACAGGGCCACATACACATGGCCACATACACACATACATATGAACACGCACACATGGACACATACACATGGACACATACACATATATACATGGCCACATACATATGGCCACATACACACATACACGTGAACACACACATACACACATGGCCACATACACACATACATATGAACACACACATGGCCACATACACATATATACATGGCCACATACATATGGCCACATACACACACACACATGGACACACACATACACACATGGCCACATACACACATACATATGAACACACACACATGTACACATACACATGGCCACATACACATATATACATGGCCACATACACACATACACATGAACACACACACACATGGCCACATACACACATATAGAGGGCCACATACACATGGCCACATACACATACACACACACATGGACACATGCACATGGCCACATACACATATATACAGGGCCACATACACATGGCCACATACACATATACAGGGCCACATACATATATACAGGACCACATACACATGGCCACATACACATGTATACAGGGCCACATATGATATGATATGAACACTTTATTATCTCAAAGGATGAGAAATTAAGATAGGTGCATAATAAACAGTATAACAAGACAACATGCATAAAACAAGAATCATCACAATCAAGTGGCCACTTATAGAATTTACATATACAGTCCGACACACACACACACACACACACACACACACACACTATAATCATTTGAAAAACCTCATGCACATGCACTTACACAAGCACACTCATAGGCTTACACTCACAAGCAGATATATATATATATACACACACACACACAAGCACATATTATAAGCAAATACACATATCTTCACACAAGCAAACATCTTCAACCACCCCACAAGCTCTCACTCTCTCGCACCTCCCCACCTCCCCCTCTCTCTCTCCCTCTCTCTCTCTCTCCCTCTCTCTCGCATTCCTTCACATCGCTAAGCATGAAAAATGGTACAAAAGACATCATGAATTCAGAAGATGGATCGACCTGGGTATAAAAGTTTTTTGCGCCCTAGATTTGACTCTAAGGGTCCTAAAACGACGTCCAGATGGTAAAATTTCGTAATATTTTGCTAAAACATGGCTATCATCACTGGCAATCTTTCTTGCTTTCCTCTCCACTCGTCTGTCATACAATTCTTGCATTCCAACTTGCTTCCTTCCAATCACTTTGCTACACACATTCACCACATCATTCAATACTCGCTTGCTCTTCACACCCAAACTTCCATACCAGCACATAAAAGAAGCAGTGAGCAATGACTCAACACAACATCTGTAATAAGTTTGTAAGATTACAGGTTTAACACCAATATTTCGTAGCTTTTGCAAACAGAATATTCTTGACTGGCAATTTTTATGGATTTTAGTAACATTTTTATCAAAAACTAATTTATCATCAACAATCATTCCCAGATATTTATACTCATTCACTCGTTCAACAGCTTCACCATTAATTACAAGGTCTGGCACAGGTTCCGGGTTCTTCCGAAAGTCGATTAAGATTTCTTTTGTTTTTTGCTCATTTAGGTCAAGAAAGTTGTCTTTACACCAGCTGCAGAACTTTTTGATTTCCTCAAAGTAAACTGAATCAGAGTTTGACATATCTAGAATAGCAGAATCATCAGAATATTTAACGAGTGGAGTTTTCTCTGTGCCTCTACAGTCATTAGTATATAAAGTAAACAAAACGGGAGACAGAACTGTGCCTTGGGGTGCACCAGTAGAAGTCGAGCGTTCAGAGGATAGTGCAGACTGAAAACGAACAGACTGAGTTCTATTGCGCAGAAAACTGACAATCCATAAAGTAAGCTTTGGGTCAACACCTAAGTCAAGCAGTTTCATAGCTAACAGATGTGGCTGTATAGTATTAAAAGCAGAGGAGAAATCAATAAAAAGAATACGCGCAAAAGAACCTGGTTTGTTTAAATGGAAGAAAGCATTGTGAAGCAGAGTTAGAATAGCATCATCTGTACCTCTATGGGTTTTATAAGCAAACTGAAAGGGGTCAAGGTACTGACCAACAAAAGTTAACAAGTGACGGAGAACAAGTTTTTCAAAGCACTTCATAACTATGGAGGTTAGAGCTACAGGGCGATAGTCATTCAATGTTGTGGGGTTTCTTTTCTTCGGGACAGGGCAGACAGTGGAATACACATGGCCACATACACACATATACAGGGCCACATACACATGGCCCATGAACACACACACATGGACACATACATACACATGACCACATACACACATAGCCACATACACACATAAACATAAACACAGATGTATACATACATACCCCCATCCACACGTGTGTGCAAACATGGGAGAAGGGGAGAGAGAAGAGGAAGAGAGGGGCAAAGTGTTTTCCCAACTCAAGATTTTTTTTTCATGTTTGCTTTTTCTTTTTCTTCTTTTTTTTTTGCCTTCATGTTCATATAGTTTCCCACTCTATTGCCTTCATGTTCATATGGTTTCCCACTCTGTTGCCTTCATGTTCATATGGTTTCCCACTCTGTTGCCTTCATGTTCATATGGTTTCCCACTCTGTTGCCTTCATGTTCATATAGTTTCCCACTCTGTTGCCTTCATGTTCATATAGTTTCCCACTCTGTTGCCTTCATGTTCATATGGTTTCCCACTCTGTTGCCTTCATGTTCATATAGTTTCCCACTCTGTTGCCTTCATGTTCATATAGTTTCCCACTCTGTTGCCTTCATGTTCATATAGTTTCCCACTCTGTTGCCTTCATGTTCATATAGTTTCCCACTCTGTTGCCTTCATGTTCATATAGTTTCCCACTCTGTTGCCTTCATGTTCATATAGTTTCCCACTCTGTTGCCTTCATGTTCATATAGTTTCCCACTCTGTTGCCTTCATGTTCATATAGTTTCCCACTCTTTTGCCTTCATGTTCATATAGTTTCCCACTCTGTTGCCTTCATGTTCATATAGTTTCCCACTCTGTTGCCTTCATGTTCATATAGTTTCCCACTCTGTTGCCTTCATGTTCATATAGTTTCCCACTCTGTTCTTCATTCATGTGCCTCATGTTCATATAGTTTCCCACTCTGTTGCCTTCATGTTCATATAGTTTCCCACTCTGTTGCCTTCATGTTCATATAGTTTCCCACTCTGTTGCTCTTTCATAAGTTTCCACTGTTTTCATGTCATAGTTTCCCACTCTGTTGCTTCCCCCTCTTCCCCTTCTGCTTCAAGTTAGTGGATTCTGTATACGACAGTATGAATTCTGTATCTTCTGTTTCGGCAATGTACAAAAAGTCCTCCATATATACTGTACATATACAACCAATGTGGATGCAAGCATGCACACACATACACACACACACACACACACACACACTTACATGCACACACACACACACACACACACAAACTCACACACACACACACACAGAAAAACACACACACACACAGAAGAAAACACACAACACACACACACACACACACACACACACACACACACACACACACACACACATGCACATACACACACACACACTCTCTCTCTCTCCCTCTCACTTGAAGTCCAGGTCCAGTGTGGTGCAGATCTCATTGTCCATGTTCCAGACCGACTTGCTCTTCTCCTCCTCTTTAGCCTTCTTCTTCTCTTCCTTCTTCCGGGCAATCTTCCGGCGTCGAGCGATCTCCTGCTCCGTCCACGTTGGCCGGTACTGGGGACCCACGTACCGGTACTGCCCAGATTCCAACTGGCAGCACATACCCACAGAGTTATTAGGGGAAAAAAGACAGGACCGAAATACTCAGACACAACAGTTACACAGCTTGCTCTCCTTCCATGGTGGATTGTGTGGTCCAAGAAGACAATATTCATACGGTTTGTTTTCCCTCTACGGTGAACAGTGTGTTCAATATTTACAGACAAGAGAAACAACAACTATTCTGTGTTCCCTCTACGGTGAACAGTGTGTTCAATATTTATAGACAACAGAAACAACAATTATTCTGTGTTCCCTCTACGGTGAACAGTGTGTTCAATATTTATAGACAACAGAAACAACAATTATTCTGTGTTCCCTCTATGGTGAACTGAGCATTCAATATTTACAGACAAGAGAAACAACCATTCTGTGTTCCCTCTACGGTGAACAGTGTGTTCAATATTTACAGACAAGAGAAACAACAATTATTCTGTGTTCCCTCTACGGTGAACAGTGTATTCAATATTCATAGACAAGAGAAATACAATTATTCTGTGTTCCCTCTATGGTGAACTGTGTATTCAATATTCATAGACAAGAGAAATACAATTATTCTGTGTTCCCTCTATGGTGAACAGTGTATTCAATATTCATAGACAAGAGAAATACAATTATTCTGTGTTCCCTCTATGGTGAACTGTGTATTCAATATCCATAGACAAGAGAAACAACAATTATTCTGTGTTCCTTCTACGGTGAACTGCGTATTCAATATTCATAGACCAGAGAAACAACAATTATTCTGTGTTCCCTCTAAGGTGAACTGCGTATTCAATATTCACAGAGCAGAGAAACAACATTCAGTCCATCTGTTTTCCTTCTATGGTGGACTCTGTCTTCAATATTCATAGAGGAGAGAAACAATATATATTCTGCCTGTTTTTCCCTCTATGGGGAACTGTGTATTCAATATTCATAGAGGAGAGAAACAATATATATTCTGCCTGTTTTTCCCTCTATGGTGAACTGTGTATTCAATACTCATAGACAAAAACAACAACAACATTTAGTCTGTTTATTTTCCCTCTATGGTGGACTATGTATTCAATACTCATAGACAAGAGAAACAACATTTATTCTGTCTGTTTTCCCTCAACGGTGGACTGTATATTCAATATTCATAGAGAAGAGAAACAACATTTATTCTGTCTGTTTTCCCTCCATGGCGGACTGTGTATTCAATATTTATTGGCAAGAGAAACAACATTTCTTCTGTTTGTTTCCTCTCTACAGTGGACTGTGTATTCAATATTTATTAACAAGAGAAACAACATTTCTTCTGTCTGTTTCCCTTTGTGATGGATTGTGTATTCAATATTTATTGACAAGAGAAACAATTTTTATTCTGTTTGAATGCCCTCTATGGTGGACTGTGTATTCAATATCTATAGACAAGAGAAACAACATTTATTCTGTTTGTTTTCCCTCTACGGTGGACTGTGTATTCAATATTCATTGACAAGAAAAAAAACCTATTTATTCTGTCTTTTTTCCCTCCAAGAGGTGGACTGTGTATGCAATATTGATTGACAAGAGAAACAACATTTCTTCTGTCTGTTTTCCCTCCAAGGTGGACTGTGGATTCAAAATTTAGAGACCAGGGAGACAATATTCATAGTTTGTTTTACCTCTGTGGTGGACTGTGTGTTCAATATCTATGACCAAAGGAGGCAGAGTGGAACATCTCTGGTCATTTCACACTGCTATAGGTCATAGGCCTTTTAATCTAATTAAGAGTAATCATAATAAGATAAAAACTTAGTGGAGGTAGACAGTTCATAGTGGGTGAATGAGTGGAATTGAAGTTTGAAACAAACCCTTATATATAACAAATATTAAATATTTTGTTTGCTGCACACCTCTGTGTGGTGTTAATTGACGGAGTAGAAGAGCCCTGTTGTTTACAGCATATTTTGTTCTTTCTTTCCATACTAGATATCTTGCAAGGACTAAGCACAGCAAACAGCCTGTGACATAGGGCCAGGGGAAGCTCTGGTAACTGTAGGGCAGAGGAAGTCTTTGGCTCCAAAACAGTACCCAAGGATTTCCACAACCTGTTCTTCCCATGTTCCTTTCCACCTAAAATACACTGTATGTAATTATCATGATCCCAATATCTAACACTTTTTTTGTTAAAGATCTAGACCCTTTTCTCCGAACCACCCCCCCCCCCCCCCCCCCCCCCCAAAACCCATGGGTTTCCCCAAGCTTTCCTTTCCACTTGAAAATAGACTGTATGAAATCATCATGGCGTGGATATCTAACACTGTTTCAAAATGTAGACCCTGTCTTTAATGTACAAAGAGCTGAGAAGTGACCCTTGGAACTGCCACGCCCTGAAAGCCTGGCAGAGCCCCGCATGACCCCTGGTGCACCCTGCCTGTCCAACTGACCTCTGGTCCTCCACCCCCACTCTTCTCCTTCTGCTCCTTCTCTCTCTTCTGGCCGCCCTCCTCTTCCAACTCCTCGATCTCCTCCAGATCCTCTTCCTCCTCTTCATCCTCAGAGTCGTCCAGGGTGTACATGCTAGCAGACTTGGCTTTCAGGCCGACGCGGGAGGGGCCGGTGTGGCTGGAGTCCAGCTCATCGATGATCTCCACGGAGCGGTGCAGCTGCTGCTGCTTCTTCCTCATCATCTGGGGACAGACAACAAGGTCACACATCATCTGGGGACAGACAAGGTCACACATCATCTGGGGACAGACAACAAGGTCACACATCATCTGGGGACAGACAACAAGGTCATACATCATCTGGGGACAGACAACAAGGTCACACAGCATCTGGGGACAGACAACAAGGTCATACATCATCTGGGAACAGACAACAACAAGGTCACACATAATCTGGGGACAGACAACAAGGTCACACATCATCTGGGGACAGACAACAAGGTTATACATCATCTGGGAACAGACAACAAGGTCACACATCATCTGGGAACAGACAACAAGAAGGTCAAACATCATCTGGGGACAGATAACAAGGTCACACATAATCTGGGGACAGACAACAAGGTCATACATCGTCTGGGGACAGACAACAAGGTCATGCATCATCTGGAGACAATGCCCACAACAAGGTCACACATCATCTGGGGACAGACAACAACAAGGTCACACATCATCTGGGGACAGACAACAAGGTCATACATCATCTAGGAACAGACCACAAGGTCACACATCATCTGGGAACAGACAACAACAAGGTCACACATCATCTCGGGACAGACAACAAGGTCACACATCATCTGGGGACAGACAACAAGGTCATACATCATCTGGGAACAGACAACAACAAGGTCACACATCATCTGGGGACAGACAACAACAAGGTCACACATCATCTGGGGACAGACAACAAGGTCATACATCATCTGGGAACAGACAACAAGGTCACACATCATCTGGGAACAGACAACAACAAGGTCACACATCATCTCGGGACAGACAACAAGGTCACACATCATCTGGGGACAGACAACAAGGTCATACATCATCTGGGAACAGACAACAACAAGGTCACACATCATCTGGGGACAGACAACAAGGTCATGCATCATCTGGGGACAGACAACAACAAGGTCACACATCATCTCGGGACAGACAACAAGGTCATGCATCATCTGGGAACAGACAACAAGGTCATGCATCATCTGGGGACAGACAACAAGGTCATGCATCATCTGGGGACAGACAACAAGGTCATACATCATCTGGGGACAGACAACAAGGTCACATATCATCTGGAGACAGACAATGCCCACAACAAGGTCACACATCATCTGGGGACAGACAACAACAAGGTCACACATCATCTGGGGACAGACAACACCCACAAGGTCATCATCATCTGGGGACAGACAACAACAAGGTCACACATCATCTGGAGACAGACAACGCCCACAACAAGGTCACACATCATCTGGTGACAGACAACAACAAGGTCACACATCATCTGGGGGACAGACAACACCCACAACAAGGTCAGACATCATCTGGGGGACAGGCAACACCCACAACAAGGTCACACATCATCTGGGGACAGACAACACCCACAACAAGGTCACACATCATCTGGGGGACAGACAACACCCACATCAAGGTCAGACATCATCTGGGGGACAGACAACACCCACAACAAGGTCACACATCATTTGGGGACAGATAACACCCACAACAAGGTCACACATCATCTGGGGACAGACAAGAAGGTCACACATCATCTGGGGACAGACAACACCCACAACAAGGTTACACATCATCTGGGGACAGACAACACCCACAACAAGGTCAAATATCATTCGGCGACAGACAACACCCACAACAAGGTCAGTCATCATCTGGGGACAGACAACACCCACAACAAGGTCAGTCATCATCTGGGGGATAGACAACACCCACAAGGTCAGTCATCATCTGGGGACAGACAACACCCACAACAAGGTCAGTCATCATCTGGGTACAGACAACACCCACAACAAGGTCAGTCATCATCTGGGGGACAGACAACACCCACAACAAGGTCAGTCATCATCTGGGGAACAGAAAACACCCACAACAAGGTCAGTCATCATCTGGGGGACAGATAACACCCACAACAAGGTCACACATCATCTGGGGACAGATAACACCCACAACAAGGTCACACATCATCTGGTGACAGACAACACCCACAACAAGGTCACACATCATCTGGGGACAGACAACACCCACAACAAGGTCACACATCATCTGGGGACAGACAACAACAAGGTCACACATCATCTGGGGACAGACAACACCCACAACAAGGTCACACATCATCTGGGGGACAGACAACACTCACAAGAAGGTCACACATCATTCGGGGACAGACAACACCCACAACAAGGTCAGTCATCATCTGGGGGACAGACAACACCCACAACAAGGTCAGTCATCATCTGGGGGACAGATAACACCCATAACAAGGTCACACATCATCTGGGGGACAGACAACACCCACAAGAAGGTCACACATCATTCGGGGACAGACAACACCCACAACAAGGTCAGTCATCATCTGGGGGACAGACAACACCCACAACAAGGTCAGTCATAATCTGGGGGACAGATAACACCCACAACAAGGTCAGTCATCATCTGGGGACAGACAACACCCACAACAAGGTCAGTCATCATCTGGGGGACAGACAACACCCACAACAAGGTCAGTCATCATCTGGGGACAGACAACACCCATAACAAGGTCACACATCATCTGGGGGACAGACAACACCCACAACAAGGTCAGTCATAATCTGGGGGACAGATAACACCCATAACAAGGTCACACATCATCTGGGGGACAGACAACACCCACAAGAAGGTCACACATCATTCGGGGACAGACAACACCCACAACAAGGTCAGTCATCATCTGGGGGACAGACAACACCCACAACAAGGTCAGTCATAATCTGGGGGACAGATAACACCCACAACAAGGTCAGTCATCATCTGGGGACAGACAACACCCACAACAAGGTCAGTCATCATCTGGGAACAGACAACACCCACAACAAGGTCAGTCATCATCTGGGGACAGACAACACCCATAACAAGGTCACACATCATCTGGGGGACAGACAACACCCACAACAAGGTCAGTCATAATCTGGGGGACAGATAACACCCATAACAAGGTCACACATCATCTGGGGGACAGACAACACCCACAAGAAGGTCACACATCATTCGGGGACAGACAACACCCACAACAAGGTCAGTCATCATCTGGGGGACAGACAACACCCACAACAAGGTCAGTCATAATCTGGGGGACAGACAACACCCACAACAAGGTCAGTCATCATCTGGGGGACAGACAACACCCACAACAAGGTCAGTCATCATCTGGGGGACAGACAATACCCACAACAAGGTCAGTCATCATCTGGGGACAGACAACACCCATAACAAGGTCACACATCATCTGGGGACAGACAACGCTCACAACAAGTTCACACATCATCTGGGGACAGACAACACCCACAACCAGGCAAGTCATCATCTGGGGGACAGACAACACAAACAACAAGGTCACACATCATTCTGGGACAGACAACACCCACAACAAGGTCAGTCATCATCTGGGGGACAGACAACACCCACAACAAGGTCAGTCATCATCTGGGGGACAGATAACACACACAACAAGGTCAGTCATCATCTGGGGACAGACAACACCCACAACAAGGTCAGTCATCATCTGGAGACAGACAACACCCACAACAAGGTCACACATCATCTGGGGACAGACAACACCCACAACAAGGTCAGTCATCATCTGGGGACAGACAACAACAAGGTCACACATCATCTGGGGACAGATAACACCCACAACAAGGTCAGTCATCATCTGGGGGACAGACAACACCCACAAGGTCAGTCATCATCTGGGGACAGATAACACCCACAACAAGGTCAGTCACCATCTGGGGACAGACAACACCCACAACAAGGTCAGACATCATCTGGGGACAGACAGCACCCACAACAAGGTCAGTCATCATCTGGGGACAGACAACAACCACAACAAGATCAGTCATCATCTGTGGGACAGACAACACCCACAACAAGGTCACACATCATCTGGGGGACAGATAACACCCACAACAAGGTCAGTCATCATCTGGGGGACAGACAACACCCACAACAAGGTCACACATCATCTGGGGACAGACAACACCCACAACAAGGTCACACATCATCTGGGGACAGACAACACCCACAACAAGGTCAGTCATCATCTGGGGGACAGACAACACCCACAACAAGGTCAGTCATCATCTGGGGGACAGACAATGCCCACTAGGTCAGTCATCATCTGGGGGACAGACAACACCCACAACAAGGTCAGTCATCATCTGGGAGATAGACAACACCCATAACAAGGTCACACATCATCTGGGGGACAGACAACACCCACAACAAGGTCACACATCATTCGGGGACAGACAACACCCACAACAAGGTCAGTCATCATCTGGGGACAGACAACACCCACAACAAGGTCACACATCATGCGTGGACAGACAACACCCACAACAAGGTCAGTCATCATCTGGGGGACAGACAACACCCACAACAAGGTCAGTCATCATCTGGGGACAGACAACACCCACAACAAGGTCAGTCATCATCTGGGGGACAGACAACACCCACAACAAGGTCTGTCATCATCTGGGGGACAGACAACACCCACAACAAGGTCAGTCATCATCTGGGGGACAGACAACACCCACAACAAGGTCAGTCATCATCTGGGGACAGACAACACCCACAACAAGGTCAGTCATCATCTGGGGACAGACAATACCCACAACAAGGTCAGTCATCATCTGGGGGACAGACAACACCCACAACAAGGTCACACATCATCTGGGGGACAGACAACACCCACAACAAGGTCACACATCATCTGGTGGACAGTTAAGACCCACAACAAGGTCAGTCATCATCTGGGGACAGACAACAACAAGGTCAGTCATCATCTGGGGACAGACAACACCCACAACAAGGTCACTCATCATCTGGGGGACAGACAACACCCACAACAAGGACAGTCATCATCTGGTGGACAGACAACACCCACAACAAGGTCAGTCATCATCTGGGGACAGACAATACCACAATAAGGTCACACATCATCTGGGGAGAGACAACAACAAGGTCACACATCATCTGGGGACAGACAACACCCACAACAAGGTCAGTCATCATCTGGGGACAGACAACACCCACAACAAGGTCACACATCATTCGGGGACAGACAACAACAAGGTCACACATCATCTAGGGACAGACAATACCCACAACAAGGTCAGTCATCATCTGGGGGACAGACAACACCCACAATAAGGTCACACATCATCTGGGGGACAGACAACACCCACAAGAAGGTCACACATCATTCGGGGACAGACAACACCCACAACAAGGTCAGTCATCATCTGGGGTCAGACAACACCCACAACAAGGTCACACATCATACGGGGACAGACAACCCCCACAAGAAGGTCAGTCATCATCTGGGGGACAGACAACACCCACAACAAGGTCAGTCATCATCTGGGGACAGACAACACCCACAACAAGGTCACACATCATCTGGGGACAGACAACACCCACAACAAGGTCACACATCATCTGGGGACAGACAACAAGGTCACACATCATCTGGGGACAGACAACACCCACAACAAGGTTACACATCATCTGGGGACAGACAACACCCACAACAAGGCAAGTCATCATCTGGGGGACAGACAACACCCACAACAAGGCACGTGATCGTCTGGGGGACAGACAACACCCACAACAAGGTCACACATCATCTGGGGACAGACAACACCCACAACAAGGTCAGTCATCATCTGGTGGACAGACAACACCCACAACAAGGTCAGTCATCATCTGGTGGACAGACAACACCCACAACAAGGTCAGTCATCATCTGGTGGACAGACAACACCCACAACAAGGTCAGTCATCATCTGGGGACAGACAACACCTACAACAAGGTCAGTCATCATCTGGGGACAGACAACACCCACAACAAGGTCACACATCATCTGGGGGACAGACAACACCCACAACAAGGTCACACATCATCTGGTGGACAGTTAACACCCACAACAAGGTCAGTCATCATCTGGGGACAGACAACAACAAGGTCAGTCATCATCTGGGGACAGACAACACCCCACAACAAGGTCACACATCATCTGGGGACAGACAACAACAAGGTCACACATCATCTGGGGACAGACAACACCCACAACAAGGTCAGTCATCATCTGGGGACAGACAACACCCACAACAAGGTCACACATCATCTGGGGACAGACAACAACAAGGTCACACATCATCTGGGGACAGACAACACCCACAACAAGGTCAGTCATCATCTGGGGGACAGACAACACCCATAACAAGGTCACACGTCATCTGGGGGACAGACAACACCCACAACAAGGTCACACATCATTCGGGGACAGACAACACCCACAACAAGGTCAGTCATCATCTGGGGACAGACAACACCCACAACAAGGTCACACATCATGCGGGGACAGACAACACCCACAACAAGGTCAGTCATCATCTGGGGGACAGACAACACCCACAACAAGGTCAGTCATCATCTGGGGACAGACAACACCCACAACAAGGTCACACATCATCTGGGGACAGACAACACCCACAACAAGGTCACACATCATCTGGGGACAGACAACAAGATCACACCTCATCTGGGGACAGACAACACCCACAACAATGTTACACATCATCTGGGGACAGACAACACCCACAACAAGGCAAGTCATCATCTGGGGGACAGACAACACCCACAACAAGGCAAGTGATCGTCTGGGGGACAGACAACACCCACAACAAGGTCAGTCATCATCTGGGGGACAGACAACACCCACAACAAGGTCACACATCATCTGGGGACAGACAACACCCACAACAAGGTCAGTCATCATCTGGTGGACAGACAACACCCACAACAAGGTCAGTCATCATCTGGTGGACAGACAACACCCACAACAAGGTCAGTCATCATCTGGTGGACAGACAACACCTACAACAAGGTCAGTCATCATCTGGGGACAGACAACACCTACAACAAGGTCAGTCATCATCTGGGGACAGACAACACCCACAACAAGGTCAGTCATCATCTGGGGGACAGACAACACCCATAACAAGGTCACACATCATCTGGGGGACAGACAACACCCACAACAAGGAAGTCATCATCTGGGGGACAGACAACACCCATAACAAGGTCACACATCATCTGGGGGACAGACAATGCCCACAACAAGGTCACACATCATCTGGGGGACAGACAAGGCCCACAAGGTCAGTCATCATCTGGGGACAGACAAGGCCCACAAGGTCAGTCATCATGTGGGGACAGACAAGGCCCACAAGGTCAGGTAACTCTGAGAGTGGCACAGGGTCAGAGGCCCTTTGTGTTGTGCATGGCTTGAAGTTTCAGTGGTCTGATCAGTATCAGCACTGCAGTTCTCACCGCTGTCTACTGCTTAGCTTCTTTTCATGTGTCAAGGCCCTGCAACTCTTCCAACCACTTCTCTGCTACATCATTCTTCTGCACACGTACACACAGACACAGACACAAACAGAGACACACACAGACACACAAGCAAAACCACACACACACACACACACACACACACACACACACACACACACACACACACACACACACAGAAACTGGCAAGTTGTCTCCTGTAACAAGAGACAAGCATCAACAGGCAGAAAAGCAGTGAATGACAGAACAGAGAGGAAGAAACAGGGCAAAGTCACAGGGACCAAAAAAGCAGAGAAAACTTCTATGACAGAATATAGTAAATGAGGATCCCATTTTGGCAATACATTGGCCTCATTATCAGTGCCAAAAAGACTAAAAACATGCTTACTGGTAAACACCAAGGGCCAACAGACGTTCTCATCGACCAAAAACAAGTGGAAGAAACAGAGAGCTTCACATACCTTGGCAGCACTATCAACAACGCCAATGACATCAACCATGAACTGAAGTGTCGTACTGGGAAAGCAACATCAGCATTCAATCAGCTGAACAAAATATGGAACAGCAAGAAATTCTCCCTTGGAATCAAACTGAAATTTAATAACACCAGTGTGATTTCAATGCTGTTATATGGCTGTGAAATCTGGTAACTGAAGACCACCCAGGAGAAGAAACTCGATGCCTTTGATACTAAGTGCCTACGTAAGATCTTGGGCATCAAACGGTCAGACTTTATACCAAATGAAAACATCAGGGAGAGGTCTAAACAACTCCCAGTGTTGACCATCGTCTGCAGACGGAGCCTCCACTGGCAGGGTCATGTCTCGCGATTACCCTCTTCAACACCTGCAGACCAGGCCATTAAATGGACCCCAGCAGGCCAGAGAAAACGAGGATGACCCAGGATGAGCTGGCCACAGACAGTGGAGAGAGACCTCAGACTCGTTGACAGAGGATGGAGTGACACCAGCAGACTGGCTGGGGACCGTGCACAGTGGAGCGTCTTGACTGCCTCATGCGTCGCAAGACGCAGGAGCATCTAAGTCTGAGTAAGATCCCATTTTGACATTGAAAGAAAACCTGCCATAGGGGCTGTCGTTCGAGAACAGCTTACACATATAAACTTTCTGCTCTAGAGGTAGGAGGTAGTAATAAAGGACAGCAATATAAACTTTCTGCTCTAGAGGCAGGAGGTAGTAATAAAGGACAGCAATATAAACCTTCTGCTCTAGAGGCAGGAGGTAGTAATAAAGGACAGCAATATAAACCTTCTGCTCTAGAGGCAGGAGGTAGTAATAAAGGACAGCAATAAAGGCAGATACAAATAAACAAAAAACCAACCCAACTACTGTGAAGCATGAAAGACAGTCAGAGCATCAGAGACCACAGTAAATGTGCAGCAGGGAATGTCCCCAGTCGACAACACCACTGGCCCTGCCAGGCACCTGGTATCCTCCCAGGTCATTGGGTCAGCTTCTTTGGCACATCGGATGCTAACACCCCCATACAACATGCAAGCAGGGGGCAGAACAACCAATCTTTGCAGCTGGCCTTTGGCTGGCTGCTGAATGTGCTGTGACTGTCACAGTGCTCGAGGACCACAGACAGAAGGGAGGTTTCCTACCTCTTGCTTAGACACCTGGTACTTGATCTCGGAGAAGTCATGGTCGTCGTAGTTCCAGGAGGACGGCATACGAGGACGAAAGCGGACTTCTTTGCAGCGGTGCACCTCCACAAAGGGAAAGTCATACTGCCCACACAAAAACACACGTTGCCCACACAACAACACACACTGCCTACACACACTGCCCACACAACAACACACTGCCCACACAACAACACACAATCCCCACACAACAACACACACTGCCCACAAAAACATACATTGCCCACACAACAACACACACTGCCCACACTGCCTACACACACTGCCCACACAACAACACACACTGCCCACACAAAAACATACATTGCCCACACAACAACACACACTGCCCACACAACAACACACACTGCCTACACACTGCCCACACAACAACACACTGCCCACACAACAACACACACTGCCCACACAACAACACACACTGCCTACACACTGCCCACACAACAACACACTGCCCACACAACAACACACACTGCCCACACAACAACACACACTGCCCACACAACAACACACTGCCCACACAACAACACACACTGCCCACACAACAACACACATGCCCACACTGCCTACACACATGCCACACAAAAACATACATTTCCCACACAACAACACACACTGCTCACACAACAACACACACTGCCCACACAACAACACACACTGCCCACACTGCCTACACACACTGCCCACACAAAAACATACATTGCCCACACAAACACACACACTGCCCACACAACACACACTGCCCACACAACAACACACACTGTCCACACAACAACACACACTGCCCACACAACACACATTGCCCACACAACAACACACACTACCCACAACAACACACACTGCCCACACAACAACACACACTGCCCACACAACACACATTGCCCACACAACAACACACACTGCCCACACAACAACACACACTGCCACACAACAACACACACTGCCCACACAACACACATTGCCCAACAACAACACACACTACCCACACAACACACACACTGCCCACACAACAACACACATTGCCCACACAACAAACCACACTGCCCACACAACAACACACATCGCACATTGCCCACACAACAACACACACTGCCCACACAAAAACATATGTTGCCCACACAACAACACACACTGCCTACACACTCCCCACACAACACACACTGCCCACACAACAACACACACTGCCCACACAACAACACACACTCCCCACACAACAACATACACTGCCCCACAACAACACACACTGCCCACATAACAACACACACTCCTCACACAACAACACACGCTGCCCACACAACAACACACAATGCTGGCACAACAACATACACTGCCACCACAACAACACACACTGCCCACACAACACACACTGCCCACACAACAACACACACTCCCCACACAACAACACACACATGCCCACACAACAACACACAATCCCCACACAACAACACACTGCCCACACAACAACATACACTGCCCACACAACAACACACATGCCCACACAACACATACTGCCCACACAACAACACACACTCCCACACAACAACACACACTGCCCACAACAACACATACTGCCCACACAACAACACACACTGCACACACAACAACACACACTGCCCACACAACAACACACACTGCCCACACAACACATACTGCCCACATAACAACACACACTGCCCACACAACAACACACACTACCCACACAACAACACACACCCCAAACAACAACACACACTGCCCACACAACAACACACACTGCCCACACAACAACACACACTCCCAAACAACAACACACACTGCTCACACAACAACACACATTGCCCACACAACAACACACATTGCCCACACAACACACATTGTCCACACAACAACACACACTGCCCACACAACAACACACACTGCCCACACAACACACACTGTGCCTCTTTGTAGATCTTTCTAGAACACCAGATATCCTCCCTCACCCCCACCCACCCTCCTCACACAGAGCTTTTTGGCAAGCAGGGATAAACCATGCAGACAGACAGAGTTGACCCCCCCTGTTTAATGGCTGCTATGACTGACATGCCTCACACAGGGCTGTTCCCCTGTGGAGGATCTCACATGCATCTACCCTTGCGAGTTGTGTCCCTTGGTCTACTCTCAATCCATTGTCGGGCTCCTTTGGCATAAACCTCGGCACAGTGCGCATTGTGTGGGAACTTGCTGAGCATTCCCAGTAGACAGCTGATGGGAACTGTTACTACAATACCACAACACTTTCAGTCACGGGTGGGGGGTGGACCCCAAACTTTAGAACAGGCTCACCACACTCTCATTAATAAACAACACTTTCAGTCTTCTGTTCTATAAAATCAACAACACTTTCAGTCTTCTGTTCTATGAAATCAATCAACACTTTCATCTTCTGTTCTATGAAATCAATCAAACTTTCAGTCTTCTGTTCTATGAAATAAAATCAACACTTTCAGTCTTCTTTTCTATAAATAAATCAACATTTTCAGTCTTCGTTCTATGAAATCAATAACACTTTCAGGTCTGTTCAACTCAATCAGTCATTTCTTTCAGTCTTCCGTCCATGAAATCAAGTAAACACTCTTAGTTGTCTGCTCTATCCAATCAGTCAATGTTCACCATCTGCTCTATCCAGGTCAGTCAATGTTCACTCATCTGCTCTATCCAGTCAGTCAATGTTCACTCATCTGCTCAAACCAGTCAGTCAATGTTCACTCATCGCTCTATCCAGTCAGTCAATGTTCACTCATCTGCTCTATCCAGTCAGTCAATGTTCACTCATCGCTCTATCCAGTAAATCAATGTTCACTCATCTGCTCTATCCAGTCAGCATGTTCCCCTCATCTGCTCTATCCAGCAGTCAATGTTCACTCACTGCTCTACCCGTCAGTCAATGTTCACTCATCTGCTCTATTCCCAACATGTTCACACTCTGCCTAGCCATCAGTCGATGGTTTCATCACGCTCTCATCTGGTCGTCAATGTTCCACTCATCTGCCCATCTGTCAGTAACACTTTCAGTCATGCCCTTTTCAACCCCACACAAACATTTCTCTGAAGGTCCGTCCCTCTCACCGGTTTTGGGGATGCCTGGCGGGCAAAGAATCCCCAGAACTCTTGCCGGGAGGTGACAACCACCAGATCGATGTTCCCATGTGAGATGGGGACCTTGCTGAGCCCGGGGGCAATTCCCCATTGCCGGATGGTGAAGACCGCGATTTTCATAAAGCTCCCTCATGTCTGCCAGGGCGTCCTGCTCAGCCTGTGACATCACACCATGTATGACACACACCATGTATGACATCACGCCATGGTAGGGAAACACGCCATGTTTACATCCACTATTATGACATACACCATGATGACATCACACCATGTATGGTGACTAGCTCATTTCGTGACATCAACCAAATTGCACGCCTTCATGACATCACCCAGTATAAAACTCACACCAGTATGGGACTACTGTCTTCAGTTCTGTGACATCACACCATGTATGACATCACACCATGTATGACATCACGCCATGTAGACATCAAAACAGGTATGACATCACACCATGTATGACCATCACACCATGTACGGTGACTACTGTCTGTCTTCACTTCTGTGAAAACACACCATGTATGGTGACTACTGGTCTGTCTTCAGCTCTGTGACATCACACCATGTATGGTGACTACTGTCTGTCTTCAGCTCTGTGACATCACACCAGTATGGTGACTATACTGTCTTCAGGCCTCTGTGACATCACACCACTTTAGGTAACTACTGTTTTCAAGCTCTGTGACATCACACCAAGTATGGTGAACTACGTCTTCAGCTCTGTGACATCACACCATGTATGGTGACTACTGTCTTCAGCTCTGTGACATCACACCATGTAGGGTTACTACTGTCTTCAGCTCTGTGCATAAAACCCATGTATGGTGACTACTGTCTGTCTTCAGCCTGTGACATCACACCATAACGTGACTACTGTCTTCAGCTCTGTGACATCACACCATGTATGGTGACTACTGTCTTCAGCTCTGTGACATCACAACCATGTATGGTGACTACTGTCTTCAGCTCTGTGACATCACCCCACGTATGTGACACTGTCTTCAGCTCTGTGATATCACACCACGTATGGTGACTACTGTCTTCAGCTCTGTGATATCACACCATGTATGGTGACTACTGTCTCAGCTCTGGATATAAATACCAGTATGGTGCTACTGTCTTCCCGCTCTGTGACATCACACCTGTAGGGTGACTACTGTCTTCAGCTCTGTGACATCACACCATGATGGTGACTACTGTCTTCAGCTCTGTGACATCACACCAAATGTATGTGACTACTGTCTTCAGCTCTGTGACATCACACCATGTATGGTGACTACTGTCTTCAGCTCTGTGATTATCACACCATGTATGGTGACTACTGTCTTCAGCTCTGTGACATCACACCAGGGTAAGGTGACAAACTGCCTGTCTTCAGCTCTGTGACATCACACCATGTATGGTGACTACTGTCTTCAGCTCTGTGCATCACACCATGTTGGTGACTACTGTCTGTCTTCACTCTGTGACATCACACCATGTATAGTGACTACTGCTGTCTTCAGCCTGTGACATCACACCATGTATGGTGACTACTGTCTGTCTTCAGCTCTGTGACATCACACCTGTATGGTGACTACTGTCTGTCTTCAGCTCTGTGACATCACACCATGTACGGTGACTACTGTCTTCAGCTCTGTGACATCACACCATGTATGGTGACTACTGTCTTCAGCTCTGTGACATCACACCAAAGTATGGTGACTACTGTCTTCAGCCCCTGTGACATCACACCATGTTGGTGACTACTGTCTTCAGCTCTGTGACATCACACCATGTTGGGTGACACGTCTTCAGTCTGTGCATCACACCAGTATGGTGACACTGTCTTCAGCTCTGTGACATCACACCATGTATGGGACTACTGTCGTCTTCAGCTCTGTGACATCACACCATGTAGGGTGAACACTGTCTTCAGCTCTGTGATATCAACCATGTATGGTGACTACTGTCTTCAGCTCTGTGACATCACACCAGTATGGTGACTACTGTCTTCAGCTCTGTGACATCACCCCAAAGTATGGTGACTACTGTCTTCAGCTCGTGACATCCACACCATGTATGGTGACTACTGTCTGTCTTCAGCTCTGTGACATCACACCATGTATGGTGACTACTGTCTGTCTTCAGCTCTGTGACATCACACCATGTAGGTGACTACTGTCATCAGCTCTGTGACATCACACCATGTATGGTGACTACTGTCTTCAGCTCTGTGACATCACACCAGGGAAAAGGGAAACTACTGTCTTCACTCTGTGATATCACACCACGTATGGGGACTACTGTCTTCAGCTCTGTGATATCACACCATGTATGGTGACTACTGTCTTCAGCTCTGTGACATCACACCATGTATGGTGACTACTGTCTTCAGCTCTGTGACATCACACCAATGATGGTGACTACTGCTTCAGCTCTGTGACATCACACCACGTATGGGACTACTGTCTGTCTTCAGCTCGTGACATCACACCATGTATGGTGACTACTGTCTGTCTTCACTCTGTGACATCACACCATTATGGTGACTACTGTGTGTCTTCAGCCTGTGACATCACACCATGTACGGTGACTACTGCTTCAGCTCGGGTGACATCACACCATGTATGACATCACACCATGTATGTGACTACTGTCTTCACTCGTGACATCACACCATGTATGGTGACTACTGTCTGTCTTCAGCTCTGTGACACCCACACCATGTATGGTGACTACTGTCTGTCTTCGCTTGTGAAAATCACCCCAAATGTTGGTGACTACTGTCTTCAGCTCTGTGACATCACACCATGTATGGGACTACTGTCTGTCTTCAGCTCTGTGACATCACCCCATGTAGGGTGACTATGTGTGCTTCAGCTCTGTTGACACACACCATGAACGGGGGACTACTGTCTTCAGCTCTGTGGAACACACCCCAAAGTATGGGACTACTGTCTGTCTTAAGCTCTGTGACATCACACCATGTATGGTGACTACTGTCTGTCATCAGCTCTGTGCCATCACCCCATGTATGGTGACTACTGTCTTCAGTCAGTGACATCACACCAGAGGTGCTACAGTTTTCAGCTCTGTGATATCCACCTTTAGGGTGACTACTGTCTTCAGCTCTGTGACATCACACCATGTATGGCGACTACTGTCTTCAGCTCTGGACACAAAACCATGTATGGTGACTACGGGTCTTCAGCTCTGGGGACATCACACCATGTATGGTGACTACTGTCTTCAGCTCGTGACACACAACCCTGAAAGGTGACACTGTCTTCAGCTCTGTGACATCACACCATGTATGGTGACTACTGTCTGTCTTCAGCTCTGTGACATCACACCATGTATGGGAACAACTGTCTCAGCTCTGACATCACACCATGTATGGTGACAAACTGTCTTCACTCTGTACATCACACCATGTATGGTGACTACTGTCTTCAGCACTGTGCCCATCACACCATGTATGGGACTACTGTCTTCAGCTCTGTGATATCACACCACGATGGTGACTACTGTCGTCTTCAGTTCTGTGACCAACAGAGCAGCAGCACTGACAGAGGACAGTACAGAGCAGCACTGACAAGATGGACAGTACAGAGCAGCACTGACAGATGGACAGAAACAGAGCAGCATGACGATGGACAGTACAGAGCAGCACTGACAGATGGACAGTACAGAGCAACACTGACAGATGGACATAACAGAGCAGCACTGACAGATGGACAGTACAGAGTACACTGACAGATGGACAGAAAGAGAACACACGGGACGAATGGAAGTACGAGCAGACTGACAGATGGACGTACAGAGCAGCCATGACAGATGGACAGTACAGAGCAGCACGACAAAATGGCAGTACAGAGTAGCACTGACAGATGGACAGTACAGAGTAAGCACTGACAGATGGACAGTAGAGAACAGCACTGACAGATGGCAGCACAGAGCAGCACTGACAGATGGACAGTACAGAGCAGCACTGACAGATGGACAGTACAGAGAGCACTGACAGATGGACAGTACGAGCAGCACTGACAATGGACAGTACGGACAGCACTGACAGATGGCCCAGTACAGAGCAGCCCTGACAGATGGACAGTACAGAGTAGCACTGACAGATGGACCGTACAGAGTAGCACGACAGAGGACAGTAGAGAACAGCACTGACAGATGGACATACAGACGCACTGACAGATGGACAGTACAGAGCAGCACTGACAGATGGACAGTTACAGGTAGCACTGACAGATGGACAGTACAGAGCAGCACTGACAGATGGACAGTACAGAGCAGCACTGCCCGAGGGACAGTACAGAGCGCACTGACAGATGGCCCAGTACAGAGCAGCACTGACAGTTTGGACAGTACAGAGTAGCACTGACAGATGGACAGTAGAGAACTTCACTGACAGATGGACAGTACAGAGCAGCACGACAGATGGACAGTGGGAAAAACAGCACTGACAGATGGGACAGTACAGAGCAGCACTGACAGAGGGACAGTACAGAGCAGCACTGACAGATGGACAGTACAGAGCACACTGACAGATGGACAGTACAGAGTAGCACTGACAGATGGACAGTACAGAGCAGCACTGACAGAGGGACAGTACAGAGTAGCACGACAGATGGACATAGAGAACTTCACTGACAATGGACAGTACAGAGCAGCACTGACAGATGGACAGTAAGAACAGCACTGACAGAGGGACAGTACAGAGCAGCATTTGACAGATGGACAGTACAGAGCACACTGACAAAATGGACGTACAGAGCAGCACTGACAGATGGACAGTACAGAGTAGCACTGACAGATGGACAGTAGAGAACTTCACTAAACAGATTGGACAGTACAGAGCAGCACTGACAGATGGACAGTAGAGAACAGCACTGACAGATGGACAGTACAGAGCAGCCTAACAGATTGACATTACAGAGCAGCACTGACCAGATGGACAGTACAGAGTACACTGACAGATGGACAGTAACAGAGCACACTGACAGATGGACAGTACAGAGCAGCACTGACAGATGGACAGTAAAAGAGCAGCACTGACAGATGGACAGTACAGAGAAAGCACTGACAGAGGGGACAGTACAGAGTAGCACTGATGGCTGCCCATCCGGAGCTGTACTGACCGATGACAGAGCCAGTGGACTCACAGCGGGCACTGAGCTGTTTTGAGGTTCAGCTCCTGCACCATGTCTGTGGTCACATCCCCTCCTTCCCTCAGCGCCGCCCGGCCCTGACAACCGCCACACCTGCCACAGGCAGCAAATCACATGACATGGGTCACTGTGGTGTTAATGAGGTGTGTGATGAAGCAGAATCACATGACATGGGTCACTGTGGTGTTAATGAAGTGTGTGAGGAGATAGAATATCATGACATGGGTCACTGTGGTGTTAATGAAGTGTGTGAGGGAGTAGAATATCATGACATGGGTCACTGTGGTGTTAATGAGGTGTGTGAGGGAGCAGAATCACATGACATGGGTCACTGTGGTGTTAATGAGGGTGTGTGAGGGAGTAGAATCACATGACATGGGTCACTGTGGTGTTAAAGAAGTGTGTGAGGGAGTAGAATATCATGACATGGGTCACTGTGGTGTTAATGAAGTGTGTGAGGGAGTAGAATAGCATGACATGGGTCACTGAGGTGTTAATGAGGTGTGTGAGGCAGCAGAATGACATGACATGGGTCACTGTGGTGTCAATGAGGTGTGTGAGGGAGTAGAATATCATGACATGGGTCACTGTGGTGTTAATGAGGTGTGTGAGGGAGCAGAATGAGATGACATGGGTCACTGTGGTGTTAATGAAATGTGTGAGGGAGTAGAATATCATGACATGGGTCACTGTGGTGTTAATGAGGTGTGTGAGGGAGCAGAATATCATGACATGGGTCACTGTGGTGTTAATGAGGTGTGTGAGGGAGCAGAATGAGATGACATGGATCACTGTGGTGTTAAATGAAGTGTGTGAGGGAGTAGAATATCATGACATGGTCACTGTGGTGTTAATGAAGTGTGTGAGGGAGTAGAATATCATGACATGGGTCACTGTGGTGTTAATGAGGTGTGTAAGGGAGCAGAATAATCATGACATGGGTCACTGTGGTGATAATGAGGTGTGTGAGGGAGCAGAATATCATCACATGGGTCACTGTGATGTTAATGAGGTGTGTGAGGGAGTAGAATATCATGACATGGGTCACTGTGGTGTTAATGAGGTGTGTGAGGGAGAAGAATATCATGACATGGGTCACTGTGCTGTTAATGAAGTAGTGTGGAGGGAGTAGAATATCATGACATGGGTCAATGTGGTGTTAATGAGGTGTGTGAGGGAGCAGAATATGACATGGGTCACTGTGGTGTTAATGAAGTGTGTGAGGGAGAAGAATATCATGACATGGGTCACTGTGGTGTTAATAGGTGTGTGAGGGAGTAGAATATCATGACAATGGGTCACTGTGGTAGTTAATGAGGTGTGTGAGGGAGCAGAATATCATGACATGGGTCACTGTGGTGTTAATGAGGCGTGTGAGGCAGCAGAATGAGATGACATGGGTCACTGTGGTGTTAATGAAGTGTGTGAGGGAGTAGAATAATCATGACATGGGTCACTGTGGTGTTAATGAGGTGTGTGAGGGAGTAGAATATCATGACATGGGTCACTGGTGGTGTTAATGAGGTATGTGAGGGAGCAGAATATCATGACATGGGTCACTGTGGTGTTAATGAAGTGTGGTGAGGGAGCAGAATATCATGACATGGGTCACCGAGGCATTAATGAAGTATGTGAGGCAGCAGAATATCATGACCTGGGTCACCGAGGCGTTAATGAAGGGTGTGAGGGAGCAGAATATCATGACATGGGTCACTGAGGCATTAATGAAGTGTGTAAGGGAGCAGAATATCATGACATGGGTCACTGAGGCGTTAATGAAGGGTGTGAGGGAGTAGAACAGACACAAGTCTTTGAAATGTTAATAACACGTGTGAGGCAGCAGAATATCATGACATGGGACACTGTGTGTTAATGAGGTGTGTAAGGGAGACAACATGTCATGGGTCACAGTGATTTTAATTAAATACACGAGGCAGTATAAACGACATGACATGGGTCACAGTGATTTTAATTAAATACACGAGGTAGTATAACAACATGACAAGGGTCACAGTGATTTATATAAAGTAAACGAGGGAGTATAACAGTACGACATGGGTCATGGTGATATTAATGAAGTGTGTGAGGGTGCAGACATGGGGACATTTACCCCTTGGATTGTGAAACAACCATTTGTACAACAGGATTCCTTCCAACACCAACTGTAGACCATAATTTTAGCATGAAAATGTTTTATCGACATCTTCATGTGTCAGTAGGCAGATACAGAACTACAAATGTATGGCAGAGTAAGTTTTCAATAAACTCTTTAGCTCATCATTGTTTTGCTTTTTCATTTTCAATATCAAGCTTACACAGAGCCTATCCTCAGTTATGGATCGAGCTCTAAGCTCTTAATAACCCACCCCACATTTACACAACAATCCACCCCACATTTACACAACAATCCACCCCACATTGACACAACAATCTACCCCACATTGACACAACAATCCACCCCACATTTACACAACAATCCATCCCACATTTACACAACAATCCACCCCACATTTACACAACAATCCACCCCACATTTACACAACAGGTTGCCTACCTGTGTACAGACCACTAAAAAAGCTACCTGTTAGTGCTAACCATTTGTTTCCTGTGTCTCAGTCACAACAGGCCACTAAAAAAGCTACCTGTTAGTGCTAACCATTTGTTTCCTGTGTCTCAGTCACAACAGGCCACTAAAAAAGCTACCTGTTAGTGCTAACCATTTGTTTCCTGCTACCTGTTAGTGCTAATCACTTGTTTCCTGCTACCTGTTAGTGCTAATCACTTGTTTCCTGCTACCTGTTAGTGCTAATCACTTGTTTCCTGCTACCTGTTAGTGCTAATCACTTGTTTCCTGCTACCTGTTAGTGCTACTCACTTGTTTCCTGTGTCTCAGTCACACCCACTAAAAAAGCTACCTGTTAGTGCTAATCATTTGTTTCCTGCTACCTGTTAGTGCTAATCACTTGTTTCCTGCTACCTGTTAGTGCTAATCACTTGTTTCCTGCTACCTGTTAGTGCTACTCACTTGTTTCCTGTGTCTCAGTCACACCCACTAAAAAAGCTACCTGTTAGTGCTAATCATTTGTTTCCTGCTACCTGTTAGTGCTAATCACTTGTTTCCTGCTACCTGTTAGTGCTTATCACTTGTTTCCTGTGTCTCAGTCACAGCCACTAAAAAAGCTACCTGTTAGTGCTTATCACTTGTTTCCTGTGTCTCAGTCACATTAGCAATCACTCACACTTTTGCTCCTTCCTTTGCTTTTAAGGAGGATGCAAGATACTTAAGGAAAACGTTTTGATATCTATACTGATAAAAGAAAAACTGATTTGATCTGTGTGCTCATTTTTCACAATCATTTTCAAGTTATTAAAGGAAAATGTTTTGGCATGTATACAGATTAAAAAAAAATCATTGGATTTGTGTGCTCATTATTTTTTTTGCCAGTCTGATGTTCATCTAACTCAAGCAAATTTTAAACACACTAAGGCACAACAAAATCATAATATTACATCGCATGTTGAAGACAGAATGAACGCCACTCAAATTTCACAAAAACAGAATCAGTGACAGAAGCTGACTGATGAAGGAAATGGTGTCTCCACATGGCGGGCAGGGGAGCTCACCCTGTGCGGCACACGGTGTTAAATTCTTTGGCAATGACGCCAGGAGTGGGGATGAATTCGATGTCACAGTCATACGCCCTGCAAACATAGGCCACAATTCAAAACAATGTTCAGATGTGTGTGTGTGTGTGTGTGTGTGTGTGTGTGTGTGTGTGTGTGTGTGTGTGTGTGTGTGTCTGTATGGTGTGGGATGGTGTGTGTG
>CM031597.1:8429427-8471675 GCA_018398815.1 Conus ventricosus
ACACTGCACTGATAACACAGTTCACATCATAATCATTACATCACAAAGGACACACTAAACTGACAACACAGTTCACATCACAATCATTGCATCACAAAGGACACACTGCGGGGACAACACAGTTTACATCAGAATCATTACATCACAAAGGACAGTTACACAATGCAGTCATTATATCACAAAGGACAGCTACACAATGCAGTCATTACATCACAAAGGACAGCTACACAATGCAGTCATTACACCAAAGAGGACAGCTACACAATGCAGTCATTACATCACAAAGGACAGTTACATAATGCAGTCATTACATCACAAAGGACAGCTACACAATGCAGTCATTACATCACAAAGGACAGTTACATAATGCAGTCATTACATCACAAAGGACAACTACACAATGCAGTCATAACATCACAAAGGACAGTTACACACAGCAGTTGTTACATCACAAAGGACAGTTATACACTGCAGTCATTACATCACAGAGGGCAGTTACACAACGCAGCCATTACATCACAAAGGACAGTTACACACTGCAGTGGTTACATCACAAAGGACAGTTACATCATGAAGTCATTCCATCACAAAGGACAGTTACATCATGAAGTCATTACACAGTGGTAGATGCACTTCATGTTTGGTCAATTCCCTTGGTGGGACAAACTGAGCGCAACAATAACGTGCACTATTTCCTCTCCCATGATCCCCTCCTGGGTGGTCTCGTTTCCGTCTGGTGGTCATTTTGGTCATGCGCTGAATATGAAGATGAGTGGTTTCTTGTTCTTTTGTGTTCACTGTCCTAAATGTTATTTGTTTCTGTCTGAAGAAGACCCAGGAGGTCGAAATGCTCCTTTTGTCTGTGTCCTTGGTGGTAACTAACCCCCTCTCTTTCTAAACTGTGCACTAGCAGTAAGCTACTGTAATATGACGTTCTTTAGAAGTGAACAATTCCTGTGACTTAAAGTGTGATTTCATTTTCATGCCAGATATGCCTTGTGATTAACTGGAGCCCTTCTGAAAAAGGACCCTGCAAAAAGGACCCTGCATTTATGTTCTTGGTAACATTTTCCACTCATGCCAGATGTGGTTTTGGGTGTGGTCATATTATTCCCATGGCAGAGATGGGGTGGGATGGAGGGGTGGGGGGGGGGGACAAACTGAATTCTCACCTGTGAAGGGTGTGCGTAAGGCCACACAACCACTGGCTGTTTACCTGCGCATTGTGACACAGAATTTCACCATTTTCTTGCAGCAGTTTATTCTTTCATGAGTACTCTCTCTGAAGACTAGTTCAATCTTTTTTAAAAATCTTTTTTGTATCAGGGAATATGTGAATGTATTTGCTGTCTTGTGTATGGGTGAAGTTATTTGCCCCTGTATCTACCTGAAGACTTCTTTGGTGGAATTATTTCTGTGTGGCAACCCTCTCAGGTACCAACAGGCTTGGCGCCCAGGAAGGTCACACACATCATATTCTGGGTCTCTTTCATCCAATTAATTGTCAGTGTAAGAGAGAGTGGTGGCAGACTGCCTTGTTTTAGCATTTACTAAGACAGTAGTATGACTTACATTACATTTAATGCTGCCAAGACAGTTTAGTCAGGATGCGTGAGATGTGTACAGTCTTTCTTTAGGACACACACTTTCTAACTGATCATCTAACACACACAGAGGCACACAGACAGCCCATTGGTCACACCATCTTACCATACACTATATGCAGAGCAGCAGTGGTGGGGTCGGCAGTGCCCATCAGTGAATAGGCCACCTGGTTGGTTTTGCCGATGGGTATGATGCCCAAGGAATAAGGGCACGTGCATATGTTCTGCCCACCTTTAAGTCCACCTCCTGCTCCTTCTGTGAACGGTTCATCAGTCCGTTCAACACCTGGTTCACCGTGCCATCCCCGCCCATAGCCACCACACTGCAACACACAGTGTATGTTGTTTCACCACCCATACCCACCACACTGCAACACACACTGTATGATGTTTCACCACCCATACCCACCACACTGCAACACACACTGTATGATGTTTCACCACCCATACCCACCACACTGCAACACACAGTGTATAATGTTTCACCACCCATACCCACCACACTACAACACACAGTGTATGATGTTTCCCCACCCATAGCCACCACACTGCAACACACATTGTATGATGTTTCCCCACCCCAACACACATTGTATGATGTTTCCCCACCCATAGCCACCACACTGCAACACACACTGTATGACGTTTCCCCACCCATACCCACCACACTGCAACACACAGTGTATGATTGTTTCCCCACCCATACCCACCACACTGCAACACACAGTGTATGATATTTCACCACCCATACCCACCACACTGCAACACACATTGTATGATGTTTCCCCACCCATAGCCACCACACTGCAACACACATTGTATGATGTTTCCCCACCCATAGCCACCACACTGCAACACACATTGTATGATGTTTCCCACCCATACCCACCACACTGCAACACACAGTGTATGATATTTCACCACCCATACCCACCACACTGCAACACACACTGTATGATGTTTCACCACCCATACCCACCACACTGCAACACACATTGTATGGTATTTCCCCGCCAATAGCCACCACACTGCAACACACAGTGTATGATGTTTCCCCGCCCATAGCCATCACACAGCAACACACATTGTATGATGTTTCCCCACCCATAGCCACCACACTGCAACACACATTGTATGATGTTTCCCCGCCCCATACCCACCACACTGCAACACACAGTGTATATTTCCCCACCCATACCCACCACACTGCAACACACATTGTATGATGTTTCCCCACCCATAGCCACCACACTGCAACACACATTGTATGATGTTTCCCCGCCCATACCCACCACACTGCAACACACAGTGTATGATGTTTCCCACCCATAGCCACCACACTGCAACACACATTGTATGATGTTTCCCCACCCATAGCCACCACACTGCAACACACAGTGTATGATGTTTCCCCGCCCATACCCACCACACTGCAACACACAGTGTATGATGTTTCCCCACCCATGGCCACCACACTGTAACACACATTGTATATTTCCCCATCCATAGCCACCACACTGCAACACACATTGTATGATGTTTCCTCGCCCATAGCCACCACACTGCAACACACATTGTATGATGTTTCCCCACCCATAGCCACAACACTGCAACACACATTGTATGATGTTTCCCCACCCATAGCCACCACATGCACACTGCAACACACAGTGTATGATATTTCCCCACCCTAGCCACCACACTGCAACACACACTGTATGATATTTCCCCACCCATAGCCACCACACTGCAACACACAGTGTATGATGTTTCCCCGCCCATACCCACCACACTGCAACACACAGTGTATGATGTTTCCCCACCCATGGCCACCACACTGCAACACACAGTGTATATTTCCCCACCCATACCCACCACACTGCAACACACATTGTATGATGTTTCCCCGCCCATAGCCACCACACTGCAACACACATTGTATGATGTTTCCCCACCCATACCCACCACACTGCAACACACAGTGTATGATGTTTCCCCACCCATAGCCACAACACTGCAACACACATTGTATGATGTTTCCCCAGCCATACCCACCACACTGCAACACACAGTGTATGATGTTTCCCCACCCATAGCCACAACACTGCAACACACAGTGTATGACTTTCCCCACCCATACCCACCACACTGCAACACACAGTGTATGATGTTTCCCCACCCATAGCCACCACACTGCAACACACATTGTATGATGTTTCCCCACCCATACCCACCACACTGCAACACACAGTGTATGATGTTTCCCCACCCATAGCCACAACACTGCAACACACATTGTAATGATGTTTCCCCACCCATAGCCACCACATGCACACTGCAACACACATTGTATGATGTTTCCCCACCCATAGCCACCACATGCACACTGCAACACACAGTGTATGATATTTCCCCACCCATAGCCACCACACTGCAACACACACTGTATGATATTTCCCCACCCATAGCCACCACACTGCAACACACACTGTATGATATTTCCCTGCCCATAGCCACCACATTGCAACACACATTGTATGATGTTTCCCCACCAATAGCTACCACACTGCAACACAGTGTATGATGTTTCCCCGCCCATAGCCACCACACTGCAACACACATTGTATGATGTTTCACCACCCATACCCACCACACTGCAACACACAGTGTATGATATTTCCCCACCCATACCCACCACACTGCAACACACATTGTATGATGTTTCCCCACCCATAACCACCACACTGCAACAAACAGTGTATGATATTTCCTCATCAATAGCCACCACACTGCTACACAGGTCACTGTATGAGGTTTCCCCACCCATAGCCACCATATTGCAACACAAATTATCAGATATTTCCCCATCCATAGCCACCACACTGCAACACACATTGTACGTTTCCCCACCCGTAGCCACCACACTACAACACAGGTCATCGTATGATGTTTCCCACCATACTCACCACACTGCAACACAGGTCATTGTATGATGTTTCCCCACCCATAGCCACCACACTTCAACAAACAGTGTATGATGATTCCCCACCCATACCCACCACACTGCAACACAGGTCATCGTATGATGTTTCCCATCATAGTCACCACACTGCAACACAGGTCATTGTATGATGTTTCCCCACCCATAGCCACCACACTTCAACAAACAGTGTATGATGATTCCCCACCCATACCCACCACACTGCAACACAGGTCATTGTATGATGTTTCCCCACTAATAGCCACCACACTGCAACACACATTGTATGATGTTTCCCCGCCCATAGCCACCACACTTCAACACACATTGTATGATGTTTCCCCACCCATAGCCACCACACTGCAACACACAGTGTATGATGTTTCCCCACCCATACCCACCACACTACAACAAACATTGTATGATGTTCCCCACCCATAGCCACCACACTGCAACACGTATATTTCCCCATCCATTGCTACCACACTGCAACAAACATTGTATGATGTTTCACCACCCATAGCCACCACATTACAACACATACTGTATGATGTTTCCCCACCCATAGCCACCACACTGCAACACACAGTGTATGATATTTCCCCACCCATACCCACCACACTGCAACACACAGTGTATGATGTTTCCCCACCCATAGCCACCACACTGCAACACACACTGTATGATGTTTCCCCACCCATAGCCACCACACTGCAACACACATTGTATGATGTTTTCCCGCCCATAGCCACCACACTGCAACACACACTGTATGATGTTTCCCCACCCATACCCACCACACTGCAACACACACTGTATGATGTTTCCCCACCCATAGCCACCACACTGCAACACACACTGTATGATGTTTCCCCACCCATAGCCACCACACTACAACACACACTGTATGATGTTTCCCCACCCATAGCCACCACACTACAACACACACTGTATGATGTTTCCCCACCCATAGCCACCACACTACAACACACACTGTATGATGTTTCCCCACCCATAGCCATCACACTGCAACACAGGTCAATGTATGCTTTCCCGCCCATGGCCACCAAAGCGCAACACATACTGTATGTTTCCCCTCCGATAGCCCCCACAGTGAAGCACAGGTGATGTTAGTGAAGTCAAGGCAGCTGAGCACAGTGAGAATCACTGCATCAAGAACAGTCAGCATGTCACTGGTGACCCACCTGGACAGTGAACTGGCTGACTGACGATGACCCACCTGGACAGTGAACTGGCTGACTGACGATAAACACAGAGGACAGTCAGCATGTCACTGGTGACCCACCTGGACAGTGAACTGGCCGACTGACGATGACCCACCTGGACAGTGAACTGGCTGACTGACGATAAACACAGAGGACAGTCAGCATGTCACTGGTGACCCACCTGGACAGTGAACTGGCCGACTGACGATGACCCACCTGGACAGTGAACTGGCTGACTGACGATAAACACAGAGGACAGTCAGCATGTCACTGGTGGCCCACCTGGACAGTGAACTGGCCGACTGACGATGACCCACCTGGACAGTGAACTGGCTGACTGACGATAAACACAGAGGACAGTCAGCATGTCACTGGTGGCCCACCTGGACAGTGAACTGGCCGACTGACGATAAACACAGAGGACAGTGAACTGGCCGACTGACGATGACCCACCTGGACAGTGAACTGGCTGACTGACTATAAACAGAGAGCTGCAGTGCCATGACTGGCTGACTGACTATAAACAGAGAGCTGTAGTGCCGTGACTGGCTGACTGACTATAAACATAGAGCTGCAGTGAACTGGCTGACTGACTATAAACATAGAGCTGCAGTGCCATGACTGGCTGACTGACTATAAACATAGAGCTGCAGTGCCATGACTGGCTGACTGACTATAAACATAGAGCTGCAGTGCCATGACTGGCTGACTGACTATAAACATAGAGCTGCAGTGCCATGACTGGCTGACTGACTATAAACATAGAGCTGCAGTGCCATGACTGGCTGACTGACTATAAACATAGAGCTGCAGTGCCATGACTGGCTGACTGACTATAAACATAGAGCTGCAGTGCCATGACTGGCTGACTGACTATAAACATAGAGCTGCAGTGCCATGACTGGCTGACTGACTATAAACATAGAGCTGCAGTGCCATGACTGGCTGACTGACTATAAACATAGAGCTGCAGTGCCATGACTGGCTGACTGACTATAAACATAGAGCTGCAGTGCCATGACTGGCTGACTGACTATAAACAGAGAGCTGCAGTGCCATGACTGGCTGACTGACTATAAACATAGAGCTGCAGTGCCATAACTGGCTGACTGACTATAAACAGAGAGCTGCAGTGCCATGACTGGCTGACTGACTATAAACAGAGAGCTGCAGTGCCACGACAAAAGAACTTTTCTTTCTTAATTCACCCTCAATATCACACACACACACACACACACACACACACACACACACACACACACACACACACACACACACACACACACAGCGGCTATCTTTATCATCGCTGAACAACTGTACTCAATGTGGTTGTCAACACATGAGTAACAATCCCTGGCACACACATACAGCTTGCATACACATGCAGGTGTGCATGCACACAAACACACACACTTTTAGGATATCATGTATGCATTGTGTGTATACACTTGTATTGATGTGTATAAGAAAGAGACATAGTAAGAGGAGACAAACAGAAGGAGTGGGAAAGTAAAAGAAGGGGGATGGGGGTGGTGGCAGCTAAGAGAGCGGAAAACAGACATACCGACTACAAATTTTACATGCTGCAGACAAAACCATCCATGTCTTTGAACAAACTCACCAATCAAAATCATCAATGTTCATGTCTATGAGCAAACTCACCAATCAAAATCATCAATGTTCATGTCTATGAGCAAACTCACCAATCAAAATCATCAATGTTCATGTCTATGAGCAAACTCACCAATCAAAGTCATCAATGTTCAAATGGATCATCTCTTGTTTCACATGTTCGTTGTGTTGAATTACTGAAAAGAAAAAAAAACATTTTTGAATTATGAC
The DNA here is from genome assembly GCA_018398815.1 of Conus ventricosus. Taxonomy (NCBI): domain Eukaryota; kingdom Metazoa; phylum Mollusca; class Gastropoda; order Neogastropoda; family Conidae; genus Conus; species Conus ventricosus. Next base: position 8,437,080 of record CM031597.1, read on the forward strand.
ACAGATTAGAACCATCATCAAATGGCATGAAACAAAGAATACAGTATGCATTATTTTCGTAGAAGATACTTTAAATCTAGATAATCCAAATCAGCTGTATTACAGTCAGTCTTACAAAAATCCTGTCTGGTCATAACAATATTGTGGCTGGCTTGATGCTTCCTTTGTGTCATCGTTCTCAAGAACAGGATACTGAATAAGAATCCACAGAGTTTGACTTGTCTCTGCTTGTGTATGTGTAGGGGGGAGATAGGCTGGGGGAGGGGAGGGCAATGCACACAGGTGTATGTGTAGGGGGGAGATAGGCTGGGGGAGGGGAGGGCAATGCACACAGGTGTATGTGTAGTGGAGATAGGCTGGGGGTGGGGAGGGCAATGCACACAGGTGTATGTGTAGGGGGGAGATAGGCTGGGGGTGGGGAGGGCAATGCACACAGGTGTATGTGTAGGGGGGAGATAGGCTGGGGGTGGGGAGGGCAATGCACACAGGTGTATGTGTAGGGGGGAGATAGGCTGGGGGTGGGGGGAGGGCAATGCACACAGGTGTATGTGTAGTGGAGATAGGCTGGGGGTGGGGAGGGCAATGCACACAGGTGTATGTGTAGGGGGGAGATAGGCTGGGGGTGGGGAGGGCAATGCACACAGGTGTATGTGTAGGGGGGAGATAGGCTGGGGGTGGGGAGGGCAATGCACACAGGTGTATGTGTAGGGGGGAGATAGGCTGGGGGAGGGGAGGCAATGCACACAGGTGTATGTGTAGGGGGGAGATAGGGTGGGGGTGGGGGGAGGGCAATGCACACAGGTGTATGTGTAGGGGGGAGATAGGGTGGGGGTGAGGAGGACAATGCACACAGGTGTATGTGTAGGGGGGAGATAGGCTGGGGGTGGGGAGGGCAATGCACACAGGTGTATGTGTAGGGGGGAGATAGGCTGGGGGTGGGGGGAGGGCAATGCACACAGGTGTATGTGTAGGGGGGAGATAGGCTGGGGGAGGGGAGGGCAATGCACACAGGTGTATGTGTAGGGGGGAGATAGGCTGGGGGAGGGGAGGGCAATGCACACAGGTGTATGTGTAGTGGAGATAGGCTGGGGGTGAGGCAGACACTTTCATGATGCATAGTTTTCTCTGACTGTCAATTTACAGGTTTCCCCATGAACTCTGGTCAATTTACAGGTTTCCCCATGAACTCTGGTCAATTTACAGGTTTCCCCATGAACTCTCGTCAATTTACAGGTTTCCCCATGAACTCTCGTCAATTTACAGGTTTCCCATATTCCTTTCACCCTTTCTCCTCTCTTTAACCCTTCCTCACTTCCCGCCCTTCAACAAAGGACACAGTGAGCCAAGCCCTCACAGAAACAGGTGTCCATGATTACACAGGTCACAAACAGTCACAAACAGGTAGACATATTTACATGCTTGTCACATTCACAAAAAAGGTATACATCATTACTTACCTGTCATAAACATTCACAACAAGGTACACTAACAAACCTGTCAAAACAGACAGGTATACATACATATTTGTCAGAAATGGAAACGGCTACACATATATTCCCAAAACAAACAGAAACAGGTATGTGTACACACTTGTCACAAACAGAAATAGGCATGCATATATACACTTTTCACAAACAGGTACAGTCACATACTCATCACAAACACAAAACATGCTCATTTTCTCTCATCACAAATAGAAAAAGGTACACCTATAACCATCACAAACAGGTCCACATATTTTCACCACAAACAGGTACAGATGCATACTTGTCAATAAACAGGTACATATATATATTCATCACAAACAGGTACACATACATATTCATAACAAACAGGTACACATACATCCTCATCATAGACATAAAGAGGTACATAAACATATCTGTCACAAACAGGTACATGTACATCCTCATCACATACACGAACATTTACATATACATCCACATCATAAACAGGAACATCTATACATACTTGTCATATACATCCACATCACAAACAGGAACATCTATACCTACTTGTCAAGTCAGCTGCCACCCCAGCGTTTTGGAACAGCGGTAAAATCTTGTGTTTGAAAATGCTGCGGCCGTTCTTGTCTCCGGCGTAGGGCTGGAGAAACACCTTGACGTTCTTGGGACGCCCTTCTATTGCTGTCACAGCACGACCAGAACACACATCAATGACAGCACCACAGTCTATTGCTGCCACAGCACGACCAGAACACACAGCAATGACAGCGCCACAGTTTATTGCTGCCACAGCACGACCAGAACACACAGCAATGACAGCGCCACAGTTTATTGCTGTCACAGCATGACAAGAACACACAGCATGACAGCGCCAGTTTATTGCTGTCACAGCATGACAAGAACACACAGCATGACAGCGCCACAGTTTATTGCTGTCACAGCGTGACAAGAACACACAGCATGACAGCGCCACAGTTTATTGCTGTCACAGCATGACAAGAACACACAGCATGACAGCGCCACAGTTGGCATGTTTGATGTCACAGCACGACAAGAACACACAGCATGACAGCGCCACAGTTTATTGCTGCCACAGCACAACAAGAACACACAGCAATGACAGCGCCACAGTTTATTGCTGCCACAGCACAACAAGAACACACAGCAATGACAGCGCCACAGTTGGCATGTTGGCATGGCTGATGCCACAGCATGACAAGAACACACAGCAATGACAGCGCCATAGTTGGCATGGCTGATGTCACAGCATGACAAGAACACACAGCATGACAGCGCCACAGTTCATTGCTGCCACAGCACAACAAGAACACACAGCATGACAGCGCCACAGTTTATTGCTGCCACAGCATGACAAGAGCACACAGCATGACAGCGCCACAGTTTATTGCTGCCACAGCACAACAAGAACACACAGCAATGACAGCGCCACAGTTGGCATGTTGGCATGGCTGGCTGCATGGATCATTAGCTAGAAAGGAACTGGATACTGCACAACATGCCATGATGTTGATTCTGGCACTGCATTTAAGGGGAAGGGCTGACGCTTGCTACACTCTCAATTCATGGGATGGGATTAGGATAGAATTAGCTCCCATGACCAAGGATTTGTTTCCCTTTTACCATCATTTTAATTAGAGTGTATACAAGATGAGCCAAAGGTCTCCAACACATTCACATGACCAAAAAAAAAAAAATCATCGGCGGTAAAACTTCGTTCATACAAATTAGTGACCACTCTAAATGAAAACAAAACATTTCAACAGAAAAGTCGAACTTTGAACTTTGCTCTGCGTTTAGTGCTATTCTGTCAGGAAATGAACTTTACCATTAAATGGAAATGTCCCTGACATGCTTGTTATTTGATTTAATATCGTAATTGTTAAAACTGTTAAATAATGTCGAGTAAGAAATATCCATTAATTTTGCCACATAAAAATTCAGTTTGCAATTTAAACTGGTATCATTTAAGAAGCACTTGAAAACCATTGTGTGTGTGTGTGTGTGTGTGTGTGTGTGTGTGTGTATGTGTGTGTGTGTGTGTGTACAATAATAATAATAATAATAATAATAACGTACATTTATAGAGCGCCCTTTCTCACTAGAGCTCACAGCGCTTTACAATGTTTAACTATAAACATGTCAAAAACAAAAATCACTATACAAAACCATAAACCCAGTCACCTCATAAATTATGACAATGAAACACAGCAAGTAAAGGGGGGGGGGGGGGGGCAGCCAACCAACATTGACACCACACATACACACACACACGCGCGAGCGCGCGCACTGTCAGTTTTCAAGTGTAACACTTACAACACGTAACGCCATGACACACCCAATAACAGGACAAAAATGTTTTCTATAGAAAAAATTCCTTGAACAGATGGGTTTTGAGAGCAGAGCGGAAAGCAGAGTCAGTTTTGGCAGAGCGGATCGAAAGTGGGAGAGAGTTTTAAACGGAAGGGGCTGCAAAAAAGAAGGAACGTTCACCATAGGTTTTTGTTGAAACGCGTGGCTTGCAGAGTGTGAGAGTGTCAGATGATGAGCGGACTGTTCTTGCCGGTGTGTATATGCTAACCAGGTGAGAAAGATAGACAGGGCCAGATCCACTGACGGCGCGAAAACACATGCATGCAATTTTGTATCTAATGCGTGCTGCTATGGGGAGCCAGTGCAGAGTGTAGAGATGTACACACACACACACACACACACACACATATACATATATATATATAGATATAGATATGTATGTACAGATAGATAGATAGATACACACACATATTTAGATAGCTAGCTAGCTAGATAGATAGTTAGATTGACTGATAGATATATAGATATACATACATACACGCATAGAAAGATACTAAAAAAAAACAAACTATCAGACATCAACAAGCAGAAGCTGGCAATGTTCAATGACCAACTGCTCTCTTTCAACATGAACTACGCCACAAATTATTGTCCTCCATAATGTTCTTATCAATATACCTGCACATGGCTCACAATGATTTTGCCATGTGTATGTGACTGACAGCTATTTCTTTGTATGCCATAGTTTAAAACCAAATCAATCTTGCATGTTAAATGTACTTTGACACTTTTATTACCCTGGTGAACAATAAGTTTTCTGGAAGGTAATGACTTGATCTTAATGCATGTCCTGGCATACTATCATTGAAAAAAAAAAAGATCTGGGCCAGTAGACGTTGCCTCTTCAATGAAATGATGATCATGAGGACAGATCTTTAGCCCCCATTCTAACAACATAGGCTACTGGGCACTTTACAAATTTTAACAAGTTTGTATTCGAATATATATGCGCCCACACACATATTCATGCTTCTGCGATTGAGAGGCATACATACATGCATGCATGCACTTGTACATGAACATGGACACTACACACACACACACACACACACACACACACACACACACACACACACACACACACACACACACACACACACCACTTAACACAGGTGAACAGCTCATTTGTGTGTGTGTGTGTGTGTGTCATTTATTTTATGTCTTTCCACTAATCGTGATGTTAGAAGACGGAAAAAAAAATAGTGCATGAGTAAGAGAGTAAGACTTGTGCATGTCTAAACTGTATGGAGTTCTATATATTCAGGTACGTGTGTATTTGTGAAATAGTGAAAAAGCAAATCTGACTGACAGCAAGTGATCAATATTTCAGCTGGTATTCTGCAGATGGCATTTAAAGTTAAACACTTAAGTGTTAAGTGCTGACTTGAAAGTCATGAAGGAAGAAGCATTGTGTTGTTGAAAAAATAGTGAGTACCAGTGTGTCACAGCAGAAAATGAGAATACCCTAAAACTGTGCTGCTTTCAATTAAAAGAGAAAATTCAAAACATTTGGTCATCAGAGGAAGACTGCTGGAAATGGGCGGAATGTCTATTTTGAAGAGGTCAGAAAGAAAGACATGCACGCCACATGTGATCATCTTGTCACACAGACATGCAGATTTTCATTGAATCCTATTCTCAATTTTGAGCAAGTGCAATTTCTTCTACTAGTTCTAGAGATCTGATGTATCATGTCATTTTGGCATCTGATGGACAAGGAGGGAGGGGTGGAGGAGGGGGACAGTTGCATTCTGAACACGTTTTAGTGGCTGGAGTAAGGAGACCATTACAATAATCTAACCTTGACAGAATACAGGAAGACACCAGTGTTTTCATGGCCTGTTCTGTAAGAAAAGGTCTGATAGAGCTGATGCGACACAATTCAAGGATGCTCAGCAGATTGTGGCCGAGTGGTGTGTCAGAGTGCAATCAGAGTCCAGACAGAGGCCAAGACCATGAACACACGGCATAAATGAGATGTCAGTGCCTAGGACTATAATAGACGGATGAAGACAGGACCATGAGCCTAAGAGTGTTTTATGACCCAGGTAGCTTCTGTTTTAGTGTTTAATTTCAGCTGATTGTGAAACATTCACTCTTTAATATCAGAGATATAATCTCAAATTTTTTTTGTACAAGACTGTCATAGTTATGTAGCATGTCAGATTATTCAAGCCAAATGTGATCAGTGAACACTTCATGATGAACAGAATGGTTTTTGATCACTTGAGGCGTTGTGTACATTCTGAAAAGCACTGGACCTAGCACAGAACCCTGGGGAACACCAAAGGCCAATGGTATTTTAGAACACCGTTTCTCATTAATAAAGACAAACTGCTGCCAGAGAGGCATCTAAACCAGTTTAGTGCAGTGTCACATGTGCCACAGTTTGTGTTCAGACATGAGAGGAATATCTTATGGTCAGTTATGTCAAAAGCTGCTGACAGATCTAACACAAGAAGAGGCAATACTATGTCATCATCAAGAGACATCAGGATGTTGTTCAACATTCCAATAACAGCAGTTTCTGTGCTATGCCCAGCATGGTAAGCTGACTGGTAGTAGCTATGAGGATTGTTTGTTAGAAGATACTGGGATAACTGATGGAGAACCATCTTCTCTAAAAAATTTTACAAGCAAGAAGATTTTACAAATTGCAAGTTACAAATCATCAGGAACAAAACCACTCAAAAGAGAAGTGTTGAAAAGATTTGAGGTGACAGGTGGTAGGGTGTCAAGATTTTCACAAAGAAGACAAGCAAGGGACAGGATCAAGTTCACAGAAGTTTAAGGGCAACGGGCTCATACTTGGACAAAGTTGGACTGGAATAAGTACTGGTAACTCTTGAAGGACAAGAAGAAGCAAATGCATCATGAATAGTAAATATTATGCCTTAGTAAAAGATCAGAAAGGCAGAAGGTTCTGCCTTGGTAGAAAATAAACAGTCCTTGTTTTGCCTAGAATTTGGTTCATGTTGCGATAGAGCTCTATACATTTCTTGTGGCTGAGATCTCTCTTGAAAACAAATGAGTCTTAGCTTTTAGAATCAAGTCTGAAATGTTCTGATAAATTAAGCTGAGATCTACTTGTAAATTGTGAGACCCGTGGACAGCCAGCACCTTTGGGCTTTGCAACGCTCACATTTCAACACAGTGAGTTGGGGGGCGACTTTGTGTACCAAGGCATGGCTCTATCTTCCCTGATTGTGAGCAGATGGTGCGTGTGTCTCTGTGTGTGTATGTATATATGTGTGTGTGTGTGTGTGGGGGGGGGGGGGGGGGGGTGCGCGTACGTGCGTGTGTCTCTATCTGTCAAGCAGGTTGTGCAGAGAAGAGTCAGATGAGGCTGACACATATCAGATGTTATTTTGTAGTTTAATTTAGATTTAAATTGCGTCTGATCATTCTTAGGGAAGGAGCGAACAAGTTGGATAGGACAGTTTTTCAACACTTAAATTACATATGACAGACACATGAACAGATATGAGGACATGACATACACCAGTGGATAGCACAACATGAAGAAACTGTCACCTGGCCCAGCATGATCTCTTCCCACACAACCAGCAAAGACTACAGCAGCGACAGATCACACTCAGGACATGTCAACTTACAGGAGAGAAAATTGTTGAGCTGTTCACTCCACCGTGTGCAAATCTCCACACTGGGATGTTCGAAGTAGATCTCTCGCTCTCGCAGTGTGTTGGGATCTTTCTGTTCCAATGTGAAAAGCCCCAGTCCAAGCACAAAACCTTCTTCCTCATTCTGCCCAGTCTTGCGCCGCCGTTTTATTCTAGCACCAAACAGTTTACTCAAGTCAATACTGTTCTGTGAGTGATCTTTCAAGCCAGAGGAAGACTTTCTTCGCTGGAAGAGTCCAGACAAACTCCCTGATCTCGTTCGTCTCCGACCTGGGTAACAAGCAAGTCAAAGTCTTTAAGGCAAATAAGGACATTCTCATGAGAAATAACACTGACTCTGAAGTCAACTAATAACACTGACATTGTGTAACAAACCTCCTGCTAAACAGCACCATTCCTAAGCTATCTGATGTGTCCTGTCCCTGAACAGTGAGTGACAGGGCGGCCATTATCTCCTAGCACCCGATCCTCAGTCAAAGATGACAGGACAGAGGTGTACTTTCATTCCTCCACACTGTCCATCCAGGACTCTTTTATTCCGCCTTTGGCACATCCACTCTTCACTGAACACTGCACAACACTCTAAGACAGGGAGCCATGACAACATATATATTGCCATACATGCCAAGCTTACAGCACTTGATACACATTTTCTGACAGTATACTGCTCTAAAAAAAAAAAAGCTACTGTTCTACACAAAATGTGTTTCTGCTACTGTGACCATGGCTATTTCAACAACATCTGTAACGAGATATTTGTTTGTTTGATTTTTGTACATAAACATAAGCACACACAACACACACACACACACACACACACACACACACCACACACACACAAGCTTTTATGTTTCTTGAAGTTAAAAATAAGGCTTTTCCCATGGCCGTGACAAAACTTTCCTGACTTTCCAGTCCTGCAACATCGGTTTTTTTTGGGTTTTTTTTTTTTTATTCCATGACCGTCCATAATGTCCATGACCTGTACTGACCCTGTCTCTTTACCTGAACAAAGTATTTGTAAAGAAATTATTTGATGCTGTTTTGGTCAATCACTGTGTCTATTTGTATACCCTTGAAGACATGTGTCTTCTATCAGTCAATCTATACATCGAGACATATTGTCAACAGATTTTAAATACAATATGAGAGTAAATTCAGCAAAACAACATCAGTCATTCTAATGCATGGCGATTTCATCCTTTTTGACATAACTTCCTTTACCTGCTGCAACATTATGTATTAATGTGTTCTTTATATGTGTTCCTTCCCGTATGGGGCATTGACCTAAAACCGACACGTGATTGAATATTAGCGGCTGTTTAAAATAAATAAATAAATAAATTGACCGATTCCTGGCATCGGCTGCATATACTTTAAAATTTTATTGGTCGTCAGTGTTTTTTCTGTATGCCTCTGTGTTCATCATGGGTCGATGTCTATCTGTACCTTAAACAAAAGTTGTCGTTCCTACTTACCGTTGGGGTTCATGGATTCCCAACAAATTTTTTGCTGTCGGAGAGATAATGTGACATCATAGCCTGTGCCGTCGATGTGAAACATGTCGGTCATCAACCACTCTCCATCAGCTGCGGCTGCTGAATGTCGTCTGCTTGCCACTTCGGCATCTGCAGCCACACCATTGCTTCGTGGTTCGACATTTTCAGGCGACGTGGATCCTTCACTTGCACTGGCTCGCTTTTTACTGCGGCTTTTTCTGGGTGCAGCTGGGGGCTTTCTAGCTGATGGTGGTTTCACTGCAGGAATAGGATTGCCTTCTTCATCAAAAGTAAAGGATTCGTTGTCTGCCATGGTGCTATGAATTAATCAAAACATTATTTGGAATTTTGATCTTACAATGTATTAGTTGGTGTTGACTTCCGGCGATCACAGGTCCGAGCTGTGCAGCTTTGAGGTGCAGTGATTGGCTAAAAATTGCTTTGGCCCATGCATTGCCACCCTGATAGCGTCGGTTGCTACGAAACCTATAAACAGGTTAGGAGAAATCCGCCCAATCTGAGTCATGCATGCGTGACATAAACCATCTGTACTGGTATTGCCTAACATTGCATTCTGCACACTGGTCAGCTGTGTATTTAGTATATTTGATCGGTGTCTGAAGACACGATGGGCAAAAGGATGTCTGTCGCCGAGAAGTTGGCTAAGGGAAGGAAGTTGTACGTCAAATCGGACATGGAATTGGGACGAGTTACGTCCCTGTTCGCTCTCTCTCTCTCTCTCACTCTCTCTCTCTCGCTCTCTGTGTGCGCGCGCGCGCGTGTGTGTGTGTGTGTGCGTGCGTGCGTGTGTGTGCGCGCGCGCGTGTGTGTGTGTGCGTGCGCGCGCGCGCGCGCGCGCGCGCGTGTGTGTGTGTGTGTGTGTGTGTGTGTGTGTGTGTGTGTGTGTGTGTGTGTGTGTGCGCGTGCGTGTGTGTGCGTGTGTGCGCGCGCGCGTGTGCGTGTAGGTGTGTGTGTGTGTGTGTGTGTGTGTGTGTGTGTGTGTGTGTGTGTTGTGTGTGTGTGTGAGGAGAGAGAGAGAGAGAGAGAGAGAGAGAGAGAGACAGAGAGCAGAGAGAGAGAGAGAGAGAGAGAGAGAGAGAGGAGAGAGAGAGAGAGAGAGAGAGAATAGGTGTGTATTTGGTATTTGGTGTGTATTTGTAGGCCTATTTGGTTCATTATATTTCGTCAATTTTTTTTCCTGGGTTGTGTGACACACATGATTAACATGGTTTTCTTTAACATGATTTTCTCCATTAGTGACTTCAGTTTTACTTGTTTAATGATTCTCTTCAGTTCTCTCTCTCTCTCTCTCTCTCTCTCTCTCTCTCTTCTCTCTCTCTCTCTCTCTCTCTCTCTCTGGTCGATGCACTCCTTTTTATTGTTTCCATGCAGTGCGGCACCAGGACCTACAGCCATGGGGCCAACTACACGCTCCATGGCCCAAGACAGTTTATTTTCACTGGATCATGCCCTTGAAAAAATTCAGCACAAAATAGACCCAATTCAAAAAACATTTTTGTCTCAGCAAAAACACATGCCACATTGGAGGTATGTACTTTACCACAGATATGTTGGCAATTATGCACCAAAGGGCCTTACTACAACATGGATTGACTATGGGCCTCATCACAAACCTTACAGTGAACAGTGCTCCACTGTTAATTTAGCATGTCCCATCCCATCAGATTTGTACCAGTCTACATTAGGGATACAGGCTGGTCTGAGAAAACTACTGAAAATACATATTTATTATACAACGCACAATATCCTTGTTCAGGGTAGGGCTTGTGAGGACTGGGTGGACAGTGAATTCAAAACATTGCGTGCCATTGTGCACACAATGGCCACAAGCACTGTGCGCCCTGAACTCCTGACAGTGACAGATTTACGTCAGCCAGACCACTCCACTGCAATGGTCATTCTGACCAGCGGCGATGCCCAACCAGCCGAGGATGATGACAAGCGCCGCATTGTCATTACCACTGGCACGCCCACCATACACACTACTGTGGCACCAGGGGAGATCATCGACGTAGGGGAGATAGCCGTGTATCAAGAGAGACGCAGATATGTACCTGAACTCTCCCTACCAACCCCCCTCCACTCCCAAAGCATCTACCCATGCTCATCTCTCAACACCTTGCCCTCCGAACTGCTTTTCCCTCCTCTTCCCATCCCCAGTACCACACCACAGTGGAGGAAAGCTGGATTTTCTACAGTGAGCTCTACACAACACCAGACACTAATGACGTCGTCCCTTCCCCTACAGAATCTACCGTTAGTGCACACAGTGCATGTGTCACCCAAAACATCCCTCAACACTGTGCCACACCTACCTCCAATGACCCTCAACACTGTGCCACCCCACCTCCAATGACCCTCAACACTGTGCCCACCCTACCTCCAGTGACCCTCAACACTGTGCCACCCCTACCTCCAATGACCTCTCAACACTGTGCCACCCCTACCTCCAATGACCCTCAACACTGTGCCACCCCACCTCTAATGACCCTCAACACTGTGCCACCCCTACTCCAATGACCCTCAACACTGTGCCACCCTACCTCCATTGACCCTCAACACTGTGCCACCCTACCTCCAAACTGTGCCACCCTACTTCCAATGACTCCAATGACCCTCAAAGCACCAGCCCTGACAATTCTCTCAGCAACAATGGGCTCACCTCCCACTCCCATCCCAACGAGTCACCAACTGAGGACAACAGTGAATCTGTCAATAGCTGTTCCCATGAAGACTGTTCCCAAGAGAAGAATTTCTAGCAATAACCCAAGCCCTACAAGCTGAAGTCACATCTCTACGCGCAGCTCTTCAGGAAGCAAGACAGACACTTAAAATAGAAATAGATTCCCTCACAACTCAAATACATCATCAGTCATCTCAAAACAAATCGCCCCATCAGAAATCATCTAGTTCTCAGCAACCCCGGCAGAAGCAAAAAAACAAACACCAGTTGTCTGAAAAGCCCTCCTCTCCTCGCTCATCAAGCACTACCTTCTAAATCCCTCTTCTTCTACCTGCCCCGGGACCCTTGTCCCACCAGTCTCCTCTCAAAATTCCTTCCCTCCCACTACCACAGTCTCTTCCCCTTCACCCTTCACCCACAAGAACCTGCCAGACATAATGCTACAGTCAGCCATGCTAATGCTGACCTTAGCACAGCTGGTGAGCTTGAGTCCCCACCCATCCCATTCTCAGAAAATTAACTTTGAGCCAACAGGCAACTGTCATTATGCTAGGAGACTCTGTCATCAAAGGTGTGGACCTCTCCCGCTCTTCCCTCCTCATTACAAACAGCAAAAAGTCAGTGTCAGTGGTCTGACACTTTCCCAACTCACAGAGTGGCTAAGTTGTCAAATGGCCACACAGACAACTCGACATGTGTCTTTCATGTGGGCATCACGACTGCAGACAGCAATCAACATCGCAGAGGGCGCATCAGTACTGAGAGATGGTCACAGTTTCTCTCTCAGTGCAGACACATTTCCAAAGGCGTCAATACAAGCATCTGGTATCATTCCTGGGAGGGGCCGCCACCCACTGAATGCTCTAATACACGCTAGCAACAGCAACTTGCAAGTAGCATGTGAAAACATGAGGGTCAAGTATACAGACCACTCGAACGTTTTCACCACAGCTAGCGGAGCACCCAGAATGACTTTATACAGTGATGCAGTTCATCCCTCCACAGAAAGGAACAGCCCGCATTGCAGAAGGGTTGTTCGCTCAGCACATTGAGCGTGACGCCGGGAAAAGGAGAAGGCCGCCTGCTGAAGGCAGTGTCAGGAAACCGACAAGTGGTCATAAGCCCCTCCCCCACTACTACACAACAGGGAAACCCCGTCCCCCAGGCGCCCCACCAACCGCTGAACCACTCTGCTCCCACTCTCACTCGTATGATCGAACCTCTCCATTCGTCCCTCCCCTGATAACCATCCCACCCTTGTCCCTCATTCAACTGAACATCATCCCTCCCTCAGTTCTCCTATCAACCATATGGATTTGGATGACTTTCCGCCCCTATTAAGCTATCACCCCAGACCCGACCACCCATCTCTCCATTAAGTACAAAAAACACTCGTCACTATCACGTGACAACGAACGTCACTGCTATATGCCACCTAGGAAAATGTTTCCTCAATTTCATTCCATGTACTATCCCCCTTTTCCTCCTCGCACACCTGCTTTTTGGCAGTGGCCATACTACATGCCTGTCCCTCCCTCCCCACCCCCGTATCCTCCCAACGGGCATCCATGCTGAAAAAGCCCTCAGGGATAATGTTCCTGCTACAAGGAGAGTACACAAGCCGTAGTTACAGACTAAAGAAGTTGTGCAAAACAGTATTGGAGTGTCAAAATTTTTTGCAAGTGTTGTGTAACATCAGCATGTGTTTATGCAGGTATGCTATATGCCCATGTGATAATTCTATAAAAAATATTAACATGTGTGTTCAAGGGAGAAAAGGGTGGGAGGAAAGGACTGTGACCACGTTGCACACAATACTAACAGTGAGAAAAGACACAGCCTTCTGTGTGTTGAAGAAAGACAATGGATTTAAGTGACTCCAATCCTCGTGGACCTGGTGCCGACGCAGCACACAAAAAAAAAAATTAATTAAATTTGTTAAAAACCTCACAAGCACAAAAAAACTGCATTGTGGACATTTTACATCAGATAGCAAATGTGGAGATTATCACAATTTTCTTTAATCAAATTATATCTGACTGAGAAATTCGCCCCCCCCCCTTCTCTCTCTCTCTCTCTCTCTCTCTCTTCTCTCTCTCTCCGTTTTTATATCATAGTTTCTATTGTATCTAAGTGGTGCGTGAGCACGCTAAGAAACGTCTTGTTGTGTAGATAAACATTCGGTGAAACTTGTCACAGGTGAGTTACATAACTCTGTGAATTTAACTTCTGCCTGTGTTTTATATTCAGTATTATTTTGCATTGAACATTGTTTTGTTGTTGCTGTTGTTTTTCATGTTGTTTAGCAATTGGTTGCAAATTTAGTTTTGTTTGTTTCTTATAGTCATTATTCTTTTTGGCATTGAAGATTGTTGTATTTTGTGTGTATTATATGGACATATTTGTGTTTGTTTTTAAGTGTATCATCGCTATTTTTGCTTAATTACACAATGGTACAATCATCTTCAGCGTGGCCACAGGAAGACGGATTACGTATTGGACATCTAAATAAAACCATATACAAAACAATTACAGGAGATACCCACTATACGTCAAATCAAGACAAACCTTTCATATATTTGGCTTCACTGAATCAGAACTTTCAGATATTGTCCCTGATGCCACTGTCTTAAGCTCTGGCTACAATATTGTACGCAGAGATCCCACCGAATCCAAAACTACGGGCATATTAATTTACATTCATGAAACATTAAATGCGCAACGTTTATATGAACTTGAAAGTTTTGGAATTGAAGCAGTGTGGCTAATATCAGGTTGAAGAGAACGAAACCCATCAAAAATCGGATTTGTGTATCGAAACCAGCAGAACATGCTGATTGGATGGACAAGTTTACGGCCATGATGGATGCAGCATCACTTGATGCTACAGAAATAATTATTTTAGGTGATTTCAACATTGATTTATTGAAATGCCAAACATCATGGTCAGACAAGACTACTTCGTACAACTTATCCCAAATTATAGACATGCCCACCCGAGTAACGCCCACTAGCAAAACATTAATTGACCACATCTATCTTTCTGAACCACATAACGTCATTGAGAAATGTGTGCCTTTGAATGGTTGCAGCAGAGCATACTACATTACTTAATGTAGTATGCTCTGGTTGCAGCGACCACTTTCCAGTATGTATTACGTGGAAAAGAAGGGGAATCCAAAATTCCTAAAACAGGCCACAAACATATTTATAGATCTTTTGGACAATTCCATGAAGATCCCTTTCTCACTGACCTCATGAATTCCCCCCTTATAAATGTTTATAATTACACTGATCCAGCGAAAGCGTTAGAGTTTTGGCTACATACGTTTAATTCTGTTTATGACAAGCATGCGCCACTCAAAACGCGTAGAGTTAAACATAGTGCACAACCAAAGTGGATGACTGATGAATACAAGCTGCTTGTTTCCTACGCGACGATCTGTTTGAAACAGAAGGGAAATCGGATGAATTTAAAAAGGCAACGCAATAAAGTCAATTCACTCAAACGGACAGCAAAAATGAAATTTTTTCGTGAACTTGTAGCCAACAAACAAAATTCGAAGTCCATATGGCAAGCAATAAATGAACTTACGAATAAAACTTCACACTCAAAGATAAGTCCCATAATCAATATAACACCAAATGAATCAACAAACACTTTACAACAGTTGCAGAACACATTGTCAAAGAAAAGAATACTGACTCAAATGAACTACAAAAATTGAAAAACTTTTGTAATGCTAAGAACATTCGTTCCAGCTCCACCAGTTCCACCTATGACAGTCAGTGATGTTCACAAAGCTTTATGCCAGTTTAAAGCAGACAGGAAGTCGTGGACTTGACGGAATTGATGGAAAGATTCTGAAACTATCGCACCTGTTATATGTGAAACTCTTACCTACATATACAATTTATGCATTGATAAATGTCACTTTCCTGCTCAGTTCAAAGTTGCAAAAGTAATTACCCATTTTCAAATCTGGAGACATAATCTGACCCATCGAACTATAGACCTATATCTATTTTGCCAGTTCTTTCCAAGCCCTTGGAAAAACACAAAAATAAACATCTTTGCCACCATTTTGACTCTTCCAACCTACTAAATAAAAGTCAATCGGGGTTCGGGAAAAATCATTCTTGTCATACAGCACTTACAAATCTAGTAGATCAATGGCTAGCCAATATTAATGAAAATAAATATGTGTGGCGCACTGTTTGTTGATTTTTCAAAGGCTTTTGATGTAATTGACCACAAATTGCTATGCAGGAAGCTTTTATCATATGGTATAACAGGAAACACCTTCCATCTAATCTCATCATTCCTAGAAGACCGTCAACAAACCGTTTGTGTAACAACAATTTATCAGAGAAGCTACCTATCCAACATGGCGTACCCAGGGTTCTGTGTTAGGCCCGTTGCTGTTCTCAGTTTATATAAATGATCTCCCTCTTTATACTGAGGATTCATGTGAACTCTTTTGTGATGATACGACTGTCCATACAAGTAGCTCCAACTTAGAAGCTGTTTTCACCTCATTACAGAAGAATGCGATATCTTAAGTAATTGGTGCAATGTAAATCACATGTCACTGAATCCTAACAAAACAAAACTAATGCGGATAACAACTAGGCAAAGAAGACAAAACATAACCACACAGCTCCATCTGTTTTTATCAATAATCAGGAAATTGAAATGGTGGATAGCCATCGAGTTCTAGGCGTATATGTTGTTAATAATCTCTCTTGGTCTTATACCTTCGCAGTTTATGTAAATCAATATCCAACAAACATATCAGCTGTGCAGGATTAAGCATTTCTTAAACCTTCATGCCAGGAAATTATTCCTACATGCACATATTCTCTCTTCAATCAATTATTGTTCAACACTATTTGATTCTGCTAGTGCTAATGCCATGAAACCTCTTACGAGTGTCTACAAAAGAGCACTTAAAGCAGTTCTATTAAAATCGTCCAGTCTTACTAAAGGGGATTATACTAAAGCAGGGGCCCTTCCGCTAAAAGAAATGTTTGCTGTCAACAAATGTTTGTTAATGCAAAAAATTGCGTCGGCTTTAGCACCACAAACTCTTCAGTCTAGATTTAGCAAAAACCCGAGGGATTCAACCAAATTCCAGGTTCCCGCACCTAGAATAGACTATTTAAATCAAGCTTATCTTACTCTGGTAGTGTGGTTTGGAATTCACTTCACTATATTTCCGATGCACCCAAAATGCAGAATCCTTCAGGGAAAAACTAATTACACATTTCACAGTAGGTCATTACTAGTAGGGATAAAATACATATACCGAGCACACCCTTTGTTTGCTGCATATTAAACTGATACGCCGCTTCCTTTCTTAAACAGATAATGATATATTGAAAGATATGGTTACATTGGTTTTGTTAATGACTATAATTATATCATGATGAATGAATGTTGTGATCACTGATTTTATTGATGCATTGTCACTAACTGATTGATGTCCTAATATTTTTGATTTGTTGAAGCATTGTATCTATATGATGATAAATGCGTGCCCTGCCTGGTAACTGTTGATTATATTGATGTATTGTTGCTTGTTTTTCAAATTTTATAGTAATATTTAGTATATATTATTTTGGATGAAAGAAAAGGAAATATCATTCTCTCTCTCTCTCTCTCTCTCTCTCTCTCTCTCTCTCTCTCATCTCTCTCTCTCTCCTCTCTCTCTCCTCTCTCTCTTCTCTCTCTCTCCTCCGTATTTACGGCTGCGTATTGATGTATTGTCCTAAGTTTATAATTATGGTTTTGGGTAGTGTATGAACAGTTCAAAAAGAAGAAAAGATGAGGGAGGGGGGGGGGGGGAGAAAGATTATGATGGCATATCTCTCTCTCTCTCTCTCTGTCACACACACACACACACACACACACACACACACACACACACACACACACACACACACACACACACACACACAAGCGCGCGCGCGCGTGCGCGCGTGCCCGCGCGCTTGCACGCGCACACGCACACATACACACACATGATAATGAGCGTTATGACTATTGACGCTAGGACTTTATTGTTGCTAACTGATAACTGATTGTAGTACTGCTCGTTCTTGTCTTGCCTTGTAACCATATTATATCATTGTTAAAGAAACAAACAACACAAACAAAAAAGTTGATATTATGATGCATTGTAGTTGTCTAATTATTATCCTTAGCAGCTTGCTGTATGTTAATATTTTACAAAAGGAATGTAATCTCTCTCTCTCTCTCTCTCTTCTCTCTTCTCTCTCTCCTCTCTCTCTCTCTCTCTCTCTCTTCCCTCTCTCTCTCTCTCTCTCTGTCTCCCCCCCCTCTCTCCCCCTCTCTTTCTCTTCGATAGGAGGATCGCTTATTCTATGTTGTGTGTGCTGATTTTTTTTTCTCTCTTCTATGTCATCTATGCCTTAAATGTTAATGGATGAACAATTTATCAAGTTTTAATGCATTTGTGAAGATATGTGAGTTTGTTATAATTTTTGCAAGTTTTAGTCGCTAGTTATGCTTAGTAGTCGCTAGTCATGCTTAGTTAGTCCCTTAGTGGGCGAGGGCCGGATGAAAAAAAGCATGTGTTTGCTTATCTGTTACCCTTGGAAATAAGATTATCATCATCATCATCATCTCTCTCTCTCTCTCTCTCTCCTCTCTCTCTCTCTCTTCTCTCTCTCTCTCTCTCTCTCTGACGCACCCTTGAACGCACACACACACAACGCGCGCGTGCACACACACACACACACACACGCACGCAGGCACGCAGGCACGCAGGCACGCACGGACACACACACACACACACACACACACACACACACACACACACACACACACACACACACACACACATACACACACACACGCGCGCACACACACACACACACACACACATACACACACACACACGCGCGCCAACACACACACACACACACACACACACACACACACCACACACACACACACACACACACACACACACACACACTGTGGATGTGTTCATACTTAATTGTGTTTGAAAACACACACATTGGGGGGTAGGAAAGAAGCAGGGAATGATGCTGAGAACTGTCAGGGAATGCTGCTGCTTTGTAGGGCGGAGGCAGTACATGGGAACTTGAAAAGTCGGGTCTCCAGAGGTGGAAGATAAGGTGGATGTCGGGTCGCCAGAGGTGCAGGATGGGTAGCTGGATGTCGGGTTGTCAAAGATGAGACAGGGGTAGCTGGATGTCGGGTTGTCAAAGATGAGACAGGGGTAGCTGGATGTCGGGTCGCCAGAGGTGGAGGATGGGAATAGACCATCTGTTGTTCCAGGCATTGTAGGAGGCTGTTGAAACGGGGGCAGCATGGAGGTCTGAGGGCTGCTGTGGTAATGAACACCGAATGAGACCAGTGTCTCTTTGGTGTCATATCGTAGCTGGAAGGCCGGGGTGTGCGAGGATTGCATCCAGCTCTCTCTCTCTCTCTCTCTCTCTCTCTCTCTCTCTCTCTCTTCTCTCTCCTCTCTCTCTCTTCTTCTCTTCTTCTTCACACATACACGCACGCACGCACGCACGCACGCACGCACGCACGCACGCACGCACACAATTGAATACGGTTTCATCAGTGATTAGAAGACCAGCATCACATGTTCATTTTAGGTGGTGGACTTGTGCCAAGGTTCATTTTCGTTCTTCAATAACTGGATGACTACCTTTATGTGGAGCTGACGGACTTTCACCAATGTTCATTTTCGTTCATCAGTGACTGGGTGACAACCTTTATGTGGAGCTGACGGACTTTCACCAATGTTCATTTTCGTTCATCAGTGACTGGGTGACTACCTTTATGTGATGCTAATGGGCTTTCGCCGATGTTCATTGTCGTTCATCAGTGACTGGAAGAACATCATCACATGAAGCTGGTGAACTTAGGATAAGATTCATTTTTGTTGCTGAATAGATCTCCAAAAATATTTTGAGTTTGTTTTTGTCATATATTTTTTGCTTTCTTCTTGTCAAAACTAATCTGTTTTTCTTTTGAACTTGCTCTAGTTTCTTTCATAAAGACATTTAGGCAAACTAAACCCCTTTTTAAGTGCACAGAAATCTGTTGTTTTTAATCTTTCTGGATGTATTTTTCATATTTATGTAACCTGTCAGAATTCACAGGTTACTAAGGTTTTAAGCAGTTTTAGTATGTTTAAAAAAAAAAAAGATAAAAACTTTCATTAGTGATTGTAATATTTTGAGGTAAAAACATCTACTGCTTTCCACTAGTATTGTTCTATATGTCTTGTTATTTAGCCGGTTTTAGTATTAAGACACTTTTTATTTTTGCCTGTTTGGCCACTTCCTGTTGACTGATCTCTTCCTACAAATGTGCTGAGTCAGACAGACAGGTTGGGGAAACGCTGTGTGTGGCTTGTGGGTGCTAATCCAGTTAGTTACTCTAAGTATTAAAAAATTGTTTCTAAACGATACCAACTGATACTTTTCCTTTAGAATTGCTGTATATTTTCTATGCTGTCAGCTGGATGGCATTGATTTTGGTGGATTTCCTTATAAGAATTGCCTAGTTGTTATACTTTCAGTTGTTAGAATTTTAGGCCCGCATGTTTGAATTAAGTTTAAAACCTAGCTGTATTATTTGAAGGTGAGTTCAGGTTATTTATTATTCACTGTTGCTTTAGAATGTGGTTCACACCACATTGTTTCAGAAACATTTTTGAGAGATTGTGTTTTAGACCACATGGTCCTAAATAAATCTCATTTTCCTTTGTTCTTGCAGTAAAACATGTTTGTCACATCACATGGTTTTAGTGGAGGAAATGTCTACATCTCATGGTTCTTTGTGTTTAATCATAGCACATGTGTTTAAGTTGGTACATGGTTCTTTGTGTTGTGTTAAGTTAGGAGAAGTTTTCCTTGAATTTCAGAGGATGTTTATTTTTGCTTTCTCAGTTGAAAAGAAAAAAATACTTGCTTTCAAGGATGACTGTTATCCTTAAAATTATTTTATTAGTGTCAACTTAGAGGCTGATTTTAATCAAAATGGCTATGGTAGTATGAAATTGGTTTTATGGGACATCTGTTGGAAACCTGGGAAAGGAAAGATAGTGGTTCAGTTGGACGACTGATAAAGTATGTAAGCAGATTTGCCGCCATGGTCAGGTGGCCAATTGATAGTGAAGAGCTGTCAGTATATTGGTATGCAACTCACTGTATTCAGTTTAACACTGGATCAGATCAAAGTGTGTTTGGCATTACCATAACCAGGGTCAAGTGGATTTGAACTAGATAAGATCACTACTACTTTATTAGTGATGCATTGTCCCTCATTGTGTGTTTCCTAGTTGAGATGTTTGCTGAAGGCCTTTGAATCTTTTTTGATGGCTTTTGGTTTGGCCATTGTTATTATTTGTGTTTTTTCGCACACAGTCCTGTGCAGATTCTTATGTATTGTATTCTTTTGCAGTGCCCCTTTTGAGTTGCCCACTCTTTTCTTCTTCTCTCTGTCACAACCTAAAGTTCTTTGTCACTTATCACCTGAAAATTGAATCGGTCCATGTTTTAGGTTAATATTGTTGTTTGGATTTTTGTCTATTTAAATTGTTAATAAAAATTGGAGTATAATCGTACAGTCAGAGTGTTGGTTATTTGTGGTCTGGGTCTGTGCGTTTAGGAACCTGGGTTACATTTAACAATGGGGGCTTTTTCGTCACATTACTTGCCTATTTTGACTTTGGAATAATCTTTTCCACACGATGACATGTTTTCAAAGCTGTCGTAAGTCTTGTCATCGTCTGGTTCAATAATTGACTTGTCTGTTTGCCTCAGGTCTGATCTTAGGTCATCATCTCCTTTTGCAAAGTGATGCCTGTAACCATTTTTAGTTTCTGTCATTCATTCAGCATGCAGTGTAATGAACAGTAGCTCATTGTCACTTTGATCGACTGGGCAGCTATGGTCCATATCAAAGAGTAAACTTTTATCCTAACTCATAACCAAATCATGAAATAATTGATTTCTGATCTGGAATCTTCCTGTAGGTTTGACAACCATTTGCTGGACAGTCGTAAACCTTCTACGAAATCGTCTGAATTTTTTTCTTTAGCTAGACTTTGATCCTTGCCAATTCATACTCGAAGGTGACCGATTTATTGCTTTGAACTTTATGCACACATATTCACCCATGGCATTTATTTTGGCTCATTGGTATGCGCCAACGGATTCTTTAACCTGTTATTGTACCTTTCTTGGGATTAGCGCTACTTTGCATGAAGTCAGGACAGGTTCCAGTTTGCTCTGACAGATCGGGCACCAAGATCATCTGATTCCCTCATTTCATCAGGTCTGATTTCCAGGGTCGGAGGTCAAATCGCTACTTCAGAGGCACACCGGTTCATCTCCAAAATGGCAGATTTGAGAAATGCCCACTTGAAGTTTTTAAACAATGGCAGAAGTCACACGAGTACTTCTATAGTCACATAACTCACAATGGTTCAAGTTCAAGTTGTAATGTATAAGTGCTGTTAGCAGCATCAAATAGTATTCAACAGAAAACATAAAAACACACATTTACAAAAAATAGTCATTCCTTGCTTGAAAACTGCATCGCAGGGCTCTTCATAATTTGGAGCAAACCAGACTTCCAGTGGTAAGCCTGGTGTAGAGCGCTCTTTATCTGACCTCCTAGCCTCTCCCCTCCCACATGGCAGAGCAGGCCATAAATCAGTGTAATGAGGAAGGCAGACGTTTTTCCTCCTCTGCTGCGCTTATCTTTCACAGCAGGGAAGAGTATCAGCCAAGTGTACGGAGGTAGCCTACCCTCCCTTCCTTTCCTTAACATATCCTCTTTCTCAGCACAGTTGGTTAAAGCCGGGTGTTCCGCTGTTGCTCCAAACACATAGGTAATCTTGCTCTGTGCCACAAGTGTTTTTTCGCTTTATCTCTGCTATTATGCAACATCACATCACCAGGTTTGGAGCTCTTGATAAGACCATGAAAAGACACACAATGCACCAAAAAACCCAAAACCCAAAATTTGGAGGTAATCTGGTGTGGCTCTAATGTAGCGAAATACAGATCGGGCACCAAGGTCATCTGATTCCCTCATTTCATCAGGTCTGATTTCCAGGGTCGGAGGTCAAATACAGATCGGGCACCAAGGTCATCTGATTCCCCTCATTTCATCAGGTCTGATTTCCAGGGTTGGAGGTCAAATACAGATCAGGCACCAAGGTCATCTGATTCCCCTCATTTCATCAGGTCTGATTTCCAGGGTCGGAGGTATGTGCCAACGGATTCTTTAACCTGTTATTGTACCTTTCTTGGGATTAGCGCTACTTTGCATGAAGTCAGGACAGGTTCCAGTTTGCTCTGACAGATCGGGCACCAAGATCATCTGATTCCCTCATTTCATCAGGTCTGATTTCCAGGGTCGGAGGTCAAATACAGATCGGGCACCAAGGTCATCTGATTCCCTCATTTCATCAGCTCTGATTTCCAGGGTAGGAGGTCGAAAACAAATCTCAGAATGAGGCTGACCCTACGAGGTGCCATGGGCCATAATTCATTCCAGCTGAGATTTCCGTGGATGCCTCTTCCCACGTAGCCCACTGCCCCGGTTGGTGTTGCTGGACGACCTACAGGTAGCCCACTGCCCCGGTTGGTGTTGTTGGACGATCTGCAGGTAGCCCACTGCCCCGGTTGGTGTTGTTGGACGACCTGCAGGCAGTCCACTGCTGTGGTTAGTGTTGTTGGACGACCTGCAGGTGGTTCACTGCCCCGGTTGGTGTTGTTGGACGACCTGCAGGCAGTCCACTGCTGTGGTTGGTGTTGTTGGACGACCTGCAGGCAGTCCACTGCTGTGGTTGGTGTTGTTGGACGACCTGCAGGTGGTTCACTGCTGTGGTTGGTGTTGTTGGACGACCTGCAGGTGGTTCACTGCCCCGGTTGGTGTTGTTGGACGACCTGCAGGTGGTTCACTGCTGTGGTTGGTG
The DNA here is from genome assembly GCA_018398815.1 of Conus ventricosus. Lineage (NCBI taxonomy): Eukaryota > Metazoa > Mollusca > Gastropoda > Neogastropoda > Conidae > Conus > Conus ventricosus. The sequence continues at coordinate 8,460,777 of CM031597.1, forward strand.
TTGTTGGACGACCTGCAGGTGGTTCACTGCCCCGGTTGGTGTTGTTGGACGACCTGCAGGTGGTTCACTGCTGTGGTTGGTGTTGTTGGACGACCTGCAGATGGTTCACTGCCCCGGTTGGTGTTGTTGGACGACCTGCAGGTGGTTCACTGCTGTGGTTGGTGTTGTTGGACGACCTGCAGGTGGTTCACTGCCCCGGTTGGTGTTGCTGGACGACCTGCAGGTGGTTCACTGCTGTGGTTGGTGTTGTTGGAGACCTGCAGGTGGTTCACTGCCCCGGTTGGTGTTGCTGGACGACCTGCAGGTGGTTCACTGCTGTGGTTGGTGTTGTTGGACGACCTGCAGGTGGTTCACTGCCCCGGTTGGTGTTGCTGGACGACCTGCAGGTGGTCCACTGCCCCGGTTGGTGTTGCTGGACGACCTACAGGTAAGGTGGTCCACTGCCCCGGTTGGGAGACGTGCTGGATTTTCTTGGCATCTCCTTCCTCCTTTAACTCTTGTATTATTACCTCTCTCTTTGCTTTGCATCTTGTATTTTACGACCACTTCATTTCTGTTGACTCCAGCCCCTGCCTGTTGGTTTGTGTGTGTTCTGTTATCTAGCTGATCTCGAGGGTTTCCTTCTCCTCGTCCATTGCCTCTCGAGTTTTTCCATTTTCTGCCAATCTTAAGCTTGGGCTAGACTGATCTCAGAAGGTTGTCTTGCGAGTCCTCGAGCATAGTTAGTAACTTTACGTCACCAACTTTGTACCCTAAAGGATGGATTTCAGAAACAGGTTCAGCTTTGCTATGCAGAAATTCATGGATATGAACAACTGATTAAAGCTTTAGTTCGCAGGACTGAACAAGTGTGCAAAGAAATTCATAGTACTGAACAAATGTTCAGAGAGACAAGAGAACTGGATAAGTGGTATGAGAGAGTGTTCACAAATGTTCAGAGAGATAATAGAACGGATAAGTGGTGCGAGAGAGTGTTCATAAATGTTCAGAGAGATAATAGAACTGGATAAGTGGTAAGAGAGATCATAGGACTGAATAATGTTTACAAAAGGTCGTTGGTCTGAACAAGTGTTCAGTGTGAAGTTCATGGGACTAAACGAGAGTTCACAGAAGTTCTTGGGGCGGAACAAGTGTTCAGAAAGTTGATAGGACTGGACAATTGTCCAATGAAGGTAATGGTCTGAAGAAATGTTCAGTTAGTTCACAGGGCTGAACAAGCATTCACAGGATCTTATGGGGGTTCAGCGTACCACTTTTTTCAGAGAAGTTAATTTCTTTGCACCCTTGTTTAGTCCTGCAAACTGAAGCTTCAAGCAGTCTTTCATATCCATGAACTTCTTTGAATACTTGTTCCATCCTACGAACTATCTGAACACCTGTTCACTCCTACACACTCTCTGAACACTTGTTCAGTCCTATGAACTATCTGAACACTTGTTCAGTCCTATGAACTATCTGAACACCTGTTCAGTCCTATGAACTATCTGAACACCTGTTCAGTCCTATGAATTATCTGAACACCTGTTCAGTCCTATGAACTATCTGAACACCTGTTCAGTCCTATGAACTATCTAAACACCTGTTCAGTCCTACACACTCTCTGAACCCTGTTCAGTCCTACACACTCTCTGAACACCTGTTCCGTCCTGTGACCTCTCAGAATATTTCTTCAGTACTACGAACTCTCTGACCATTTGTTCAATCCTAAGAACTTAAGTGAACGCTTGTTCATGTCGATGATCTCTTTTGACACTTTTTGAGTCCAGAGAACTCAGTGAACACTTGCTCAGACCCATAAATGTTGCTGAGCACTGGCTCAGTTCTATGCATTGTCTTAACACTTGTTCAGACCAATGAACGCTTATAACCTCTCTGAACTCTTGTTCAGTTGCATGATTTCTCTGAAGATTTGAACACTTGTTCAATCCAATGAAGTCTCTGAACGCTTGGTCAGTCCTATGAATCCATGAATATTTGTTCAGTTTCATGAACTTTATTTAACACGTGTTCAATCCTATGAACTTTCTGAATACTTGGTCAGTCCAGTGAACTCTCTGAACAACTGTTCACACCCATAAACTTTTAAAAACAGTTTTTCAGTCCTTGGAACTGTCTTAACACTTGTTGAGATTCATGAACTTCTTTAAACATTCAGAACTGTTCAGCATTTATTCATTCCTATGACGTCTCAATACTTTTTTGGTTATATGAACTCTTTTAACACTTGTTCAGTTGTGCATTCTCTGAACACCTGTGTTGACCCATAAACGTCACTGCACACCTGTTCAGTGCCCTGTCATTGGGACAGCCATGTGCTACAACAGCAGTTCGAAATGTTTTGGGAAATGGACACACTTTTTATAAGCACACGGCAGATTGTGTGTGTGTGTGTGTGTGTGTGTGTGTGTGTGTGTGTGTGTGTGTGTGTGTGTGTGTGTGTGTGTGTGTGTGCTCCAGAGTCAGTGTCATAACAAAATTGCCACCCTCGCACTCTCTGTGAGCAAGTTTTCTTGTTTCATTGACGTAACGAAAACACACACACTTTCTTTTCAATTTTATTGAAATAAAACGTCAAAACCAATAACAAAAAGAGACTTCCTGTGATGTGATCAGTTTTCTTTAAACATAACGACTTACATAATACAATTCTTACAGTGGAAACAGATGTCACATACTGATCAAAGTATCAAAAATAAAAACACACAGGGACACAAATGGATGTGGGATCCATAATCACAGTTCACTGCATCACATCCTCAGTATACACCGAATAAACAGAGAGTAAACAGAGAATGAATCAGGAGGAATGAATGGGCAGAACAGCTGGATCAGTGTAGATAAATAAGATTTCTAGGGACTTCGGTAAAAAGGCATGCAAGTGTGGGGGGGCACTTCCGCCCGACGAGGAACGGACGCAATGAGTCAATAAAACCACCACATCATTCAAGCTGAAATAGTTTCTGTGTTATGCATGTACGGAAGTCTACATGGTGTCAGAAGCGGGATGCAAACCTGCAACCCTAGAAATGAGAACAGTGCAAGTTGAATGAGGTAGGTGAAGTTTTGACATTGATAATAAAGACCGAGCAGAGTGGAATGCCAAATTGCTTAAAGTGACTTTCTGTACTCCGACAGTAACATCAACTTTGCTGTGGTTTAGTGGTAGATACACTGCACCCAAAGACATGGAAGGTTTGCGCAAACCACAACCGCTTTCGTTTGAAGGCAATGTTGCTGAGAACTGGAGAGCATTTGAAACAGAATTTGACATCTTCATTGAAGCTGCATATGGGGACAAGAATGATCGCACGTGTGCATACATTCTGCTCAATTTAGCCGGCAAAGAGGCCATAGAGAAAGAAAAAACCTTCACCTACGCTGCCGAAATAAGAAATGCCGATAATGAAGTCACACAAGCTGCAGAAAACCGTGAGAGTGTTGCCATCCTGAAGAGAAGTTCCAGGAGCTTTGCAATCCGATGACAAATGTCATCATAGAGAGACACAACTTCAATGTCAGGTACCAGCAGCCTGGTGAACCAGTCCAAAGCTTCATCACGTCTCTAAAAATCCTTGCCGACACCTGTGAGTTCGACACGCTCAAAGACTCCTTGATCCGAGACCGGATCGTATGTGGAGTAGCATCAGACTCATTGCGCAAACAACTCCTGAAAGAGAGAGACCTCACTCTACACAAGGCGATACAATTGTGTCAGATACATGAAGCGGCAGAGAAACACAGTGAACAAGTGTCAGAAAAACAAGAAGTCAGTGCCATCGCACAAAAAGCAAGGTGAAACATACCCCAAACAGTGGAAGAAAGTGCATCTACTGTGGCAATTTTCATGCACCTCGAAAAGAAGCATGCCCGGCATATGGAAAAAAGTGTACCCTCTGTTCAAAACTGCATCACTTTGCAAAAGTCTGCAAGTCTACTCCAAGAAGGAGAGTCATCAAACATGTGAATGCTGTACTCGACGACGGCAGTGAATTCGACAATGAACATCAAGAAGACTGGGAAGTACACGGTCTCTCACATAACTTGAGAAAGAACGAAATACACTGCACAGCATCAATCAATAACAGAGACATTGACCTCAAAATCGATACAGGTGCAAAATGCAACGTGTTACCCTTGCAGTATTACAAGCAGGTTAAGGCCGAGGAAACCATCAACACGCAAAAAGCTGTGAACTTGATCGCCTACGGTGGAGAGCGCTTCTCCACTTTAGGTACTGTTGACCTCCTCTGCAAGATTGGCAACATCTCTGAGATCATCATCTTCCAGGTCATTGACAGACAAGCTACGCCTATCCTAGGGTTGAATGACTCTCTGCGACTTGGACTCATTGAGTTAGACAACAAGGTTCACGAAGTAGGCACTGACGGGGAAGACGCCTTTCGAGAGGAAATTCTCCAGGAGTTCGCTGACCGGTTTGATGACCAGCTGGGAACGCTTCCTCCCAGATACGTCATGAGAATTGACCCCAATGTGCCACCCGTCGTCAAACCCGCAAGAAAAATTCCCCAAGCCATGGAAAAAAAGGTAAAAAACTGCACTCGATGACATGGTACAGAAAGGTGTGATCACTCCTGAGACTGAGCCTACCGAGTGGGTGTCACAAATGGTTGCGGCGGAGAAAAAAATGGTGACATACGGATCTGTTTGGACCCCAGAGATTTGAACAAAGCCCTGAAAAGACCCCACTACCCCATGCGAACGGCTGATGACGTGGCTTCACGCATTGGAAATGCAAAAGTGTTCTCCACACTGGATGCGAAGTCTGGGTTCTGGCAGATCAGGATGGACAAGACATCTTCCCGTCGAACAGCTTTCAGCACACCATTCGGCAGATACAGGTTCCTTCGCATGCCTTTAGGAATAAACACTGCCAGTGAAGTGTTCCAGCAGGTTCTTGAACGGTTGTTTGAGGGCTACCCATGCACCATCATCGTCGATGACATCTTGATCTGGGGTTCTACCATCGAAGAGCATGATACAAACCTCAGAAAGGTTCTCTGTCGAGCACGAGAAATTGGCCTGAAGTTGAACCTGAAGAAGTGCCATTTCAGGGCCAAGAGTGTCACCTTTGTGGGCCACAAGTTCACGGCTGAAGGGTTGAAGCCTGATCCAGAAAAGACGCAAGCAATCAAAGCCATGCCAGCACCAGAAGATCGACCAGGTCTCCAACGCTTCCTGGGGATGACAAACTACCTATGCAAATTCATCAAGGACTATAGTGAGAAAACCGCTGTGCTTCGTGAAACTCCTGCGAAAGGATACCACATGGTGCTGGACTGATGCTCATGAACAGGCGTTTCAGAAGCTGAAAGATGATCTCGCAAGCCCTCCAGTCCTGAAGTACTTTGATCCAACAAAATCCGTTGTCCTGTCAGTGGACGCCTCTCAAAGTGGCCTCGGTGCAGCCTGCCTACAGGATGACGCCCCAGTCGCATACGCCTCAAGAGCTCTTACTGATGCCGAAACTCGATATGCACAGATCGAGAAGGAGCTGCTAGCTGCCGTGTTTGCCTGCAAGAAGTTCAATGACTTTGTGTATGGACGGAAAGTGACAATAGAGACTGACCACAAGCCTCTGATCTCCATTGTGCAAAAGCCCCTCCATGCTGCTCCTGCAAGACTGCAAAGAATGCTACTCCAACTTCAGAGCTACAACACAGAGTTCATCTACAAGAAAGGGAAAGAACTGTTCCTGGCAGACACGCTATCAAGAGCATATGGTGACGAAATTCCAGAAGAGAATGACTGCAACTACAACGTTATAGCAGTCCTGTCCATTTCCCCTTCACGAATGACAGAGCTTCAGCAAGAAACACTGGCAGATCATACTCTACAGAAACTCGCCAACATCATTAGGACCGGATGGCCTGATCATGTGCGCGACGTGTCAGAGGAAATCAAACCCTTCTTCCCATTCAGAGATGAGCTGGTGATTGAAAATGACATCATCCTCAAAGGACAAAGAGCTGTCGTCCCCGAGTCTCTACAGTCTGTATACATCATGATTCTACACAAAGGCCACATGGGTCCAGAGCGCACAAGAAAACTGGGCAGTGATGTGGTTTTCTGGCCGCAGATGCGCCAAGACATTGAGAGTGCAGTCTCTCAATGTTCTGTATGCAACAGCCTCAAAAGTCACCAACAGAAGCAACCACTCGTCAACCACCCAGTCCCTGATCTTCCTTGGGCCAACCTTTCAGCTGACATTTTCGAGTGGAACAACTGCCAGTACCTGGTAGTGGTGGACTCATTCTCTGGTTGGTTCGAATTTGAACTACTCCTCAATATGTCATCAAGTTCTGTCATCAGCACATGCAAGAGACTATTTGCGACCCATGGCATTCCAGAAAAACTCATGACTGACAACGGTGCACAGTTCACCAGCAGAGAGTTTGAACTTTTCACCAAACAGTGGAACTTCACCCACATCACAAGCAGTCCACACTATCCACGTTCCAATGGGTTAGCTGAGAACGCAGTCAAACAAGCGAAACAACTTCTGGAGAAAAGCAAGACGGGCAATTCCGACATCATGCTTGGCCTTCTCAATCTGCGGAACACACCCAGAGATGGCATGGGCTCCCCTGCACAGCGCCTACTGTCCAGGAGAACCCGAACAACACTCCCAACTTCTCAAAAACTGCTCAAACCCAAGACTGTGAACACGGCAAAGGTGTGTCAACAGCTCAAGAAGGTACGACAGCAACAAAAGAAATCTCACGACAAATCTGCAAGAGACCTGCGACCACTGCAGCCTGGCGAGGTCATCAGAATACAAACAAACAAAGGTTTCCAACGCCTCGCCACAGTCAAATCACGTCGTGATGCTCCAAGATCGTATGTGGTCACCTCAAACAAAACGGACTATGTACGCAACCGACGACACCTGATCCCTGTCAGGGAGCCACACCCTCCGGACTCACAGTTGAGTCACTCACCCATCCACGGACCAGATGCACAAATCCGTGGAGCGCAGCACGCACCAGCTGTGGCCCGCCACAGCCAGAGTGCAGCTCAGCTGCTGCCACCAGCCGCCTCCCCTTCCCACCCTGTTCTCTCCCTTCACCCAACAAAACCCCTCCCCTTCCCACCCTGTTCTCTCCCCTTCACCCAACAAACCCCTCCCCTTCCCACCCTGTTCTCTCCCCTTCACCCAACAAAACCCCTCCCTTCCCACCCTGTTCTCTCCCCTTCACCCAACAAAACCCTCCCCTTCCCACCCTGTTCTCTCCCCTTCACCCAACATTTCCCCCCCTTTCCAGTGGCCCGCACCCCAAGATGGCTTGGCCTTCCTCCCCAGGGCGTCGACTCTCCAGTACAGCCGACAACCACGACAGGGCTGGCCCACCGCCTACTCGGTCCGAGATGGCAGCTGAGCAGATCCCAGCCACGCCTACCCCGGTCATCACCCGCTCCGGAAGAGTTGTCAAGCCCAACCCAAGATACATATGATTCCTCAATGACTTTTTTTTTTTTGGGGGGGGGGGGGGGGGGGGGGGGGGGATGGGAAACAAGGAAGGAGGTCTTTGTATCCTTTTTTAAAGAGTGTACAATGCCAAAGTTTTGTCCACACACTCAGTTTTGTTTTGTTTTGTCAATGATTCTTTTTATTTTGTGAAACCTGAAAGTGGCACATTACATTTATATTCATTTTGTTCTGGCTATTTTTTAATGCAACATGTTTGCGCATAATTGCTACATTGAAGTCTAGTAAAAAAATTTTTTTCTCATGCACATGATAGTATTCAAGGTAATATTTTTTGTGTGTTTAATTTTGCTTCAATGAAAGATATGATGAGTTATAGCCCAGATTAGTTAGAGATGGAGAAAAGAAGGATATTATGGTTTATTATTATTATATATATAAAGATTGAAAAGAAAGGTTGATTATATTTATTGTTAAAATTTATTTTAACAATTTAGTTATTAATTATGTTGTTTTATAGTTAATTATTAATATTTTATGTTTGCATATGTTTTGTAGTATTAAGAAATTTAGAGAAGTTTTAATTACAATTGAAAATTTAATTGTTGACTATTTAATTAAGAGATTTGTTAAAAGTTTTATTCCCATTTATTTTCTTGTTTGTTTTATTGAGAAGGAAGATGTAGATAAATAAGATTTCTAGGGACTTCGGTAAAAAGGTATGCAAGTGTGGGGGGCACTTCCGCCCCGACGAGGAACGGACGCAATGAGTCAATAAAACCACCACATCATTCAAGCTGAAATAGTTTCTGTGTTATGCATGTACGGAAGTCTACAATCAGTCAGTGGCGACAATCAACCCTAAATACACATTCACTGAAACTACAGTGGCTCTTCAATCAGTGAAGTGGGACAACTTAAAATAGTTCACTGTATGAATGATTAAGTCAGCTGTCTCCTTAATCAGTTCACGACAATGGCCCCTGAAAGGGAGGGTAACTTTACTACTCTTTAGAGCAGGAGTCTTTAGTAGGTCTTTAGTGGGAGGGGAGGGGGAGTCTTTACCGAGTCCTTAAATGAAGGAAGGGGGGGTCGTTTTTGAGTCATCAAAGGCGGGCAGATACTGTTGTGATGGCATAAAGTACAGACAGGGACAAAAAAATGATCCAATATTTAAACGGAGCGAGTCTTTACACCAAATGTTTCCACGTGAGAGATTTGACTTTATCACAGACAACGGAGTCATCCAATTCACAAGGACCAACAGTTCATATGATTCCTTTGACGATACGTCCTCATCACAGCAGTGTGGCACACAGGATAACAATTCATCCAGACATCGGTCTTCAAGTCATGTAGAGAAGCCATGATGACACGATCACCATCCTTCCTCTTCCTCGTCATCCCCATAGTCATCATCATAAGATTCGTTCTGTCGAACCTCGCGGTGCTTGGCCCGCTCTGCCAAAAAGACATGAAGAGTCAAAACAGTGAGAACTCATCGTCAGAGGATTCAGTCTGCTGCACTTCACACAGTCTGGTCATTTGCCAGCCAGTGAGTGACAGCTTGCCAGCTGACAAGAGTGAGAAAGAATGAAGGGGCAGATGGGGAAAGAAAGACAATGAAACGGAAAAGACAAAGAGTTCCACTGATTTATCTTTAATCTGCAAGGATTCAGATTTTAGGCTGAGGCCTTCTCTCACAACTTGTAATGAAACCATGATTTTAAAACGGTATTTATACGGATCACTCAAACAGATAAAAATCAACATAAGAGCACCGTAAAAAATAAGTCTGACATTTTGTTTCTCAATTTATGTAAAAATGAAGTGTTGAACACACACTGAGGATGAACATAAACACATTAAAACAGAGAGAGAGAGAGAGAGAGAGAGAGAGAGAGAGAGAGAGAGAGGAGGCAGACGGAGACGGACAGAGAGATTGATGGACAGACAGACAAGGAGGGTGATAGACTGAGATTTGCTGCCTTTTATTGGCAGGATATTTATGCTCTTTGCACACTCCCACATCTACCATGAACAGACCCAACCAGGAACAAAGACATGTAGGACTGAACAACAACAGAACAAAGACATGTAGGAATGAACAACAACAGAACAAAGGCATGTAGGACTAAACAACAGAACAAAGACATGTACAACTGAACAACAACAGAACAAAGACATGTAGAACTGAACAACCACAACAGAACAAAGACATGTGGAACTGAACAATAACAGAACAAAGACATGCTGGACTGGACAACAACAGAACAAAGACATGTAGAACTGAACAAAAGAACAAGGACATGTAGAACTGAACAACAACAGAACAAAGACATGAGAACTGAACAACAACAGAACAAAGACATGCAGAACTGAACAACAACGGTTCAAAGACATATAAGACTAAACAACAACAGAACAAAGACATGTAGAAATGAGCAACAACAGAACAAAGACATGTAGGACTAAACAACAGAACAAAGACATGTAGAACTGAACAACAACAGAACAAAGACATGTAGAACTGAACAACAACAGAACAAGGACATGTAGAACTGAACAACAACAGAACAAAGACATGTAGAACTGAACAACAGAACAAAGACATGTAGAACTGAACAACAGAACAAAGGCATGTAGGAAAAACAACAGAACAAAGACATGTAGTTCTGAACAACAACAGAACAAAGACATGTAGGACTAAACAACAGAACAAAGACATGTAGAACTGAACAACACAAACAAAGACATGTAGAACTGAACAACAAAAGAACAAAGACATGTAGAACTGAACAACAACAGAACAAAGACATGTAGAACTGAACAACAACAGAACAAAGACATGTAGAACTGAACAACAGAACAAAGGCATGTAGGAAAAAACAACAGAACAAAGACATGTAGTTCTGAACAACAACAGAACAAAGACATGTAGGACTAAACAAAAGAACAAAGACATGTAGAACTATACAACAATGGTTCAAAGACAGGTAGGACTGAACAACAGAACAAAGACCTGTAGAACTAAACAACAACAGAACAAAGACATGCTGGACTGAACAACAACAGAACAAAGATAATGCTGGACTGAACAACAAAAGAACAAAAACATGTAGAACTGAAAAACAACAGAACAAAGACATGTAGAACTGAAAACAACAGAACAAGGACATGCCGGACTAGACAACAACAGAACAAAGACATGCAGAACTGAACAACAACAGAACAAAGACATGCTGGACTGAACAACAAGAGAACGAAGCCCATGCTGGACTGAACACCCACAGAACAAACACATGCAGAACTGAACAACAACAGAACAAAGACATGCTGGACTGAACAACAAGAGAACGAAGACATGCTGGACTGAACAACCACAGAACGAAGACATGCTGGACTGAACAACAACAGAACAAACAATTAGAACTGAACAACAACAGAACAAA
>CM031597.1:8500159-8650638 GCA_018398815.1 Conus ventricosus
TCAGTAGTTGGTGACTCAGAAATGTTCACATTGTCATTATTTTGTGATCGACAAGGAACTTGTACTATTTGGTATAAAGAAAAATATACAAAGACATTCTTTTTTTTTTTTAATTTCAATTGCAAAATTTTACTTATACAAGTGTAAACTGCTTAATGCACAACCATATTTACAAACCTCTGTTACATTATTGAGGGTCAGATATAACGTAGAACGTCACTTCACATTCATTCATAAATGGAACTTGTACACAATTTGAACCAAACTGGTTTTTGTACAATTCGATTCTCGGATAATTTGAACTTTAGGGTTTATGGTTCATAATCAAACATGCGTATTTCGTCTGTAATCTACCACATTCATCAAGATCTTTCATCTGTAATCTACCACATTCATCAAGATCTATTCCAACTGCGTTCTGAAAATGGTTGAATTTTTAGGTGTACGATTTATACTCAGCATGAAAATGTTAGGGGACCTCCCCCCCCCCCCCCCCCCCCCTGCATTCTCTGGTCCCACTTTTGTTTTATGTGTATAGATGTTTGATTGTTCAGCAGTGTGGCTGGTTGTTTTTTTTGTTTGTTTTTGAATTAGTTGCTATTGTTTATTATGTATGTGTCTTAAAAGACGATTTGTTGTAAAAAAAAAAAGTTCATTAAAAAAAAATCATGTCCATTACTACCTCACACACTGTGCACAGTACACATGTTCTTAGATCATGTCCACTGCCACCTCACACAGTGCACAGTTTCTTAGATCATGTCCACTGCCACCTCACACAGTGCACAGTACACATGTTCTTAGAACATGTCCATTACCACCTCACACAGTGCACAGTACACATGTTCTTAGATCATGTCCACTGCCACCTCACACATTGTGCACAGTACAAACGTTATTAGATCATGTCCACTGCCACCTCACACTGTGCACAGTACACATTGTCACGACCGACCCCTGGGGTCTGCCCTGACAGGATCGGTCTAAGTGGGAGTGAAGGGAGTGACTGACCTCACACGCCTCGCAAGAGACCACACAAGAACGATTACGATACAACACCCCATTTATTCACATCAACACACGCAATCACAAATAAATATTTCAACGCACGCACCATGCACAATCACAATCAAGCATTCCAACACGCACAACATGCACAATCACAATCAAGCATCTCAATACACGACATACACAATCATAATCATAAATAAATAATTCCAGCACCCATCCCTTTCCCTGTCATGCAGTGCCCTCCACACTCCTGCCTGTCCAAAGTCCACTGGGCACACCCTGTCGCACTAGATACCCCAAACCGGTCGGTTCTTGAAGAGAGTTGTTCAAGGCCGACACCCTTGACACGCACAAACAGACGGTGGAGAGCGCGTCTCGGGGGACGGGCGTTGTTGCTGGAGGTCCTAGACGGGGATCAGGACCGTCCAGCCAAGTCCACGGCTTTCCACCAGTACGTGGCCTCAACCGGTGCGTGGTCCCCACCAGTGCGTGGCCCCAACCAGTGCGCGTTACCAACCAGTGCGCGGTCCCAACCAGCGCGCGTTACCAGCCAGTGCGTGGTCCCAACCAGTGCGCGGTCCCAACCAGTGCGTGGCCCCAACCAGTACGTGCTCCGGGCGAAGTCTCCGGGAGGAGGGAAAAGGTAACTGGGAGGAAAGTAGAAAGACGGGTACTGGAACCCCGCAGTCAGTACTGTCTGACACATGCTGTTAAACCTTAACAGCCACTCGCATGATGGGCGAGGGGAGGTCTACTAAATACACCCACAACATCAGCTCAACACAGACCTGAGCATAACGCGGCAAACCGACCAAATCAGAATGTTTCGTTAAAGTTTTCTCATTCGAAGCAGGTAAGAGACTGCATTAAATTAACAGGCTATAAAACAAATATGAATTATCTTCATCCTTCTCTCACTCACGTTTAACATTCTCCTTTCTTAGAATTGAACTAATAAAGCAACCATGGCTTTACATCTGCCACCACATTTGCAAAAATAATAATTCAATGGCACAATTATCCCCACATTTTATGGCAACATTTCAAAATAACACAAATTTCCCACCACGCATCCAAACGACTAATCATGCGTACCACGCTCGCGAACATAAAACTCGTTCTTGCACACACAAACAGACGGTGGCCGAAGAATAAAAGTCCAGCGAATGTGACAGGGGCGGACGAGCGAGACCAAGCAGGTACCGACCCTGAATCACCAGGTTCTCTCCCATCCCCACCGACTACCGCATCACCAGATGCATAAAAAGGAGGAAAATTTTGGATATAATTTAGAATGGCCAGGTTAAAGATTGAATTAACCAGAAAAAGTGGTCTCAAACAATATTTCTTTATAATTTTGAAAACCAAAAACAAATTGCGCAAAAGAGAAGAATTAGCCGGCTAACATAAAAAACAACAACAACACAACAACAAATAAACCACGAAACTGATGCTTACCAGCTACCCGTGGGTGACCCAAAAGAGCGGGTCAAACGACTCTCTCTGCCCTCTGTCCAGTCGAGAGGACAGCAGCGCAGATGCGGAAAAAGATGAAGTGATGTCTCCCTCCTACAGGCCGACTGTAGAAATGAAAGTACCGACTGTACCTTCGACGATAAGGTGAAGAACCAGGACCGGAGCAGGCGCCCCAGAGACATCTTCCGCTCGAGTCAAAGAAAACCTGCCTAAGCGATGGTGGCCAACATGCCACGCTACGTCACGGTGAGAATACCTCAAGCCTAAGAGGAACCTCGCACGTGCGGCAGGTGAAAAAACAGGTGAGAGGCCGATAGAGACAGCCAGTACAAGAAAAAGATACCAGCCACTCGTGAACCTGCAGGATGAATTGCACGGCAGTGGAATTAGAGAGAGAGAGAGAGAAAGTAAACCTAACCTGAGCTAAACCACACCAAAGGTGCAACCACACCACAAGCCACATTAAGGGAGGGACATACACAACAACGACGACAATAAATAAATGAACAATTCCACTACCCCAGATGGGCCAACCGTCATAGGCCTCGTAACAAACTCGTGACAAACCCCCCTTCTAAAAGCATCTGTTTCTCTGAGATACAGTGCTCCTTTGAACCTTGACGCATGTGCAAATTCACAACAATGGGACCGAACCCAACCCTCTGTGACCGACAGAGTACGACAAATCCAATACAAACATTCCACGATAGAATTACACAGGGAGATACATAATACTACATTTATCAAACTAAGCAAACCTTCCAACAATAAAAGTAGCAATCCGAACCATTGGTGATTCACTACCGTTAACGTCACTGAAGTGAAAACTGTCACTACACCTGATACAGGAACCAAAAGGGATATAACCCTGGTTGAGGGAAGTGTCCCTCTGACTGATTTCTCCAATGTGCTGACTACGAGCTCGGCTGAGATAGTCAGCATCAGTATTGCTGGAACCCTTGATATGGCGAAAAGTGAACGCATGACTCTGCAGTTCCACTGCCTAACTCATGAATCGACGACTGACTGGCCGGATCCGGCCCAGGCACTGGAAGGATGATGATCGCTCTCCAGTACAAACTTCCGGCCGTACTTCTTCTTGGGCACGCCAGTGCGCGTCCAAATCTGCCTGAGAGATTCAGCAACAGTAGGGGCATCGATAGTCCTAAGTGGGACAGCCTCTGGGTACCGAGTCGCGTAGTCCACCCCTACCAAGATGTAGCGGTGACCGCGATCGGATGGTGGATTAATGGGTCCCACCAGGTCGACCCCAACCTTGCTGAATGGCTCCCCAACCAGTGGCACTGACCCTAGGGGAACACGCTTCAAGCGACCCTTAGGCGTTGTCCGTTGGCAGACATCGCAACTGCGGCAGTACTGCCTAACCTGAGAGTTCATCCCCGCCAGAAGAAGTCCTGTCTTACTCGCTCGAGAGTCCGCTTGGAGCCCATATGACCTGCCATGGGTGAATGGTGGGCCTGCCGAGAACAGATTCTCTCAAGCTTTGGGAACGACAAGCTGCCTGGCCACACGATCTGCCTGAGTGAAAACCCTAAAGAGGATCCCCTTGTGGAGCTTAAAAACTCACCTTGGCGTGTCGGGCAGACTGAGCGGGACGATCTACGAGTTGTCGCAGGCTTTTGGGCATCCAAGTCCCTGGCCTGAAGACGGACGATGGAAGTAGGATCGGCCCTTGCAAGAACCTGCTCAGAGATCGGCTGAAGAACGGGACGCAATTCCTGTTCCTGCTTCTTAGCTTCGGCGTGTGTGGCGACTCCCACACACGCCTGTACGGGCAGGTCCGTAGACACGGACTGACTGCGTCCGTCTGCAAAGGTGATAGTATATTCCCTATGATAAGGGAATACAGAGGTCGCTCCACCGCGATGGCCCATACTTCGCCACAGAAGTAGGGGGTGGAGATAGAAATGAGTACTGACGGACGGGTGGAGGTAAAACCACCTCCAACCCGCACACATCGTAACTGGCGCCCCGCTGAGGCCTCAGGGGAAACCAAATCCTTATCCACAAAGAGCGTTGATGCTCCCCGAATCCCTGATGGTGTCGACCAAGGAAGAACCAACAACAGAAAGGAACACTGGGCACTCGGTACCACCAGAAGCTGGGGTGGACCCCACGTTAGCCGAGGCACGAGGACGCTGGAAAGAACTAGCCCCATGACTACCGGCGGCTTTAGGACAATCTTTCCTAATGTGGCCAGGACGACCACAAAGAAAACAAAATCGGGTGCTGAGGTCCCCGATGAACTGCCTGCCTTGTTCGACTCGCTAGCGGTCGTCGGCGCCTTATTGCCGCTAAATCCCCGTGGAGGGCTTCCTGTCCGTATCTGGGCGATGCCCATAAGCACTGCGACTTCAGCAAACACCTCAGCGGTTTGAATCGCAGCAGCGAAATCCTGAGGTGCTGTCTCGCCTATACGAATCCTAAACTCTGGGACACAGTGTTGTAAGCTGTTCAATGAGAATCAAATCCTCCAGCTCCAGCTTAGCCAACTGACGCCAGTACCCTAGCGTTTTGCGCAGCCTATCTCCAAACTGCACGAAGGTCTCATCGTTATTCTTTTCATAGACCTGAACTTCCTCCTGTACGTCTCTGAGTAAGGTGGAAACGCTTACGCAGAGCCAACTGCATGTCTGCATAAGACGCCCTTCATTTAGAGTGAGCACACACTCCCTTGCAGTACCCGACAATCCAGAAAAAAGGTGCATGGCCTTTTGTTCCTCAGACAATTGGTATGAAGTAGCTACCTTGTCAAAATGCTCTAAGAACATATCAATGTCCTCACTAGGTCTGAACTCTGGAAGCTTCAACTTTGGGCCTCTAACTCTATCACTTGCCTGTCGATCAACCCCCTGGTTTACAGACGTGGGAGTCCGTGAAAGAAGTTGTTCCATCTCTTCCCTACGCAGAGCCTCCTGCCTAGCAGCCTCTTCTCTGCGCAGAGTTTCCTCTTCCCTACGCTGATCTAACTCGTCCCGACGGAGGGGTTCCTGTCTGACAGCCTCTTTCCTACGCAAAGCTTCCTGTCTGGCAGCCTCTTCCCTACGCTGAGCAGCCTCCTCTCTGCGCTCTTCCCTACGCAGAGCTTCCTGCCTGTCTAGCTCTTCCCTACGGAGGGCTTCCTGCCTGACAGCCTCTTCCCTACGAAGGGCTTCCTGCCTGACAGCCTCTTCCCTACGAAGGGCTTCATCCTCCCGTCGCTGTCGCTCCAGAAACATTAAGACGGATGCGATATCCTGAGCAGGATTTACCACTCCCGACACGGGAGGCTGACCCGTTTGACCCGTCCCTTGGGTCTCGACTTTCCCATGAGGAAAATCTCCCGGGGCATGCTCCTTATGAGGGGAGGCATGGAAAAGAGAGGGTTTCGGTTTCTGTGACTCAACAGAAGCCCACAGTTGCTTCACTATACTCTGACGCTTCCGAGCGGAAGTGCCAGTCGGGGTCTCAGCAGGAAAATCCCCTAGCGAAGAAGTAGTGAAAGTACTCACTGGACTATCGGCTACAGCACTGGAATAAGTGGAAGTCACTGTAGTCGAAGTACTGGTGCTAATGGTAGGGACTACATTTTGAAGACCTTTCTTCTTCGACGCACGCGTCGCCATACCACCAGCACCGGACGTTGCCATGACAACTATATCTTACAGTTCAGAGGTGGGAATGAGAAAAAGTGAAAAAGGAGGAAAATTTTTGCGGGGGTCTGGGGGCCGCTGAAGGCCCCCAGTGGGGTCCAGGGGCAATGCCCCTGGTGGGGGTCTAGGGGCGAAGCCCCCTGAAGCTGAAGGATTTTTGTCATTTAACATTGAAAAAATCATAATCTGTGACACCAAATGATCAAGATCAAAAGTGTGCATGTGTGAGCGTTTGAATCATGTGTGTCACTCTGTGCAACTGTGTGTGTGCATGTGTGTGTGTCAAATCATGGAAATGAGAGAGAGAGAGAGAGAGAGAGAGAGAGAGAGAGAGAGAGAGAGAGAGAGAGAGAGAGAGAGAATGACGTCACTCACCGATGTTCCAAATGATCCAAGCGTCACATTCGTAAGGCGATCTTTCACTCTGACGCGGTGTTTATCAACAAGAAGATGGTTCTTCAGCGCTGATTTCCCCTTTGAACCATACTTAATAGTGTCGTTGCACCATGTGCACACTGCTAAGCCAGGTCGGTCAGTTTTTTTAATAGAATCCCCCAGTCGAAGTTGCACATCACGGCTGACAGAAGCTATAACGATCTTTGTGTTCACAACTTCATCCAGCCATTTCCAATTCCACTTATTTTTCACTGAGGAATCAATGGAACTTGCCAACACTTTTTCATTTTCATTTAACGTGCGAAACATTTTCGCCTGTCACCAGTCAAAAACTTATGAAAAAAGATGGCGGCGAATAAGGTCTGCGGATTATTTCCCTTTGGTTGATAGATTCGGTTAACCGCGTCGTATGTTGTAGGCCTACTTGTCTCGGGAGGGCTCATGTTAAACGGAAATGACCGAACGAATCAGTAGGTAGGTTGCTCGACGAGTCATTCGCTGACGTAGTTTCACCCCCTCGCCCTCGCATTACGGCCATGCGAGCGTAGGATTTCGCCTAAGGCGGAAGAGCTCTGATAAATGTTACCCCCCCCCCTCCCCCCCCCCCCCCCCCCCCCCCCCCCCCCCAATTTCTCAACGGATTTGCATCGATCTCAAAAATGACCTCTGAGGCCTCCAAAAAGGCGGAATTCCGCCGAAAGGCGGAAGATTCCCACGTCTGACAGTTATCAAGTACAGGGGAAAGACAATTCCACTTGAAAAACAGCTATTTTTAGGGGTGTGTGTATATATGTGTGTGTGTGTGTGTGTGTGTGTGTGCGGACAAGTTCCGGCTGCTCCCACTCTGGCAACACCGCGCTCCACAACACGAGCAACAGTGCGGTGGGGCTCACCGAAAAAAAAACAAAAAAAACAAACTATGTCCGGCTGCTCCCACTCTGGCAACACCGCGCTCCACAGCACGAGCAACAGTGCGGTGGGGCTGGCCGAAAAAAAAAACAAACAAACTGGCAGACGGAATCAGGAGAGAGGAAAAAGTGACACTAACGACTGATACAACCCCCTGTACTCAATAACCACCCGGTAAAAAAAAACTGGCTAACCACAAAACAGGAATGGCAGACTGAGTGGCTACAGAAAGGCAAGACTTACGGCCGTGTCTGCGTGAGGTACCCGGCGGAAGGAGGTCTGGACGCGGTCGATTCCCCCTGGTCTCACCTCAACTCCCCGGTCACACCGGATGTTCCTTCAGGCCACCAAGACTCCCTACACGCTAGAGTCACCCAGCCAACCACCCACAGACAAGCACGACAAACTGACTAAACACACGACAAAACAGACAAAACTGAACAGGTACTCCGCGAAACGAGAGAGACAGTCAGAGCCCTTCACATCCCGGACGAGCCCCCACAAATGTCACGACCGACCCCTGGAGGTCTGCCCTGACAGGATCGGTCTAAGTGGGAGTGAAGGGAGTGACTGACCTCACACGCCTCGCAAGAGACCACACAAGAACGATTACGATACAACACCCCATTTATTCACATCAACACACGCAATCACAAATAAATATTTCAACGCACGCACCATGCACAATCACAATCAAGCATTCCAACACGCACAACATGCACAATCACAATCAAGCATCTCAATACACGACATACACAATCATAATCATAAATAAATAATTCCAGCACCCATCCCTTTCCCTGTCATGCAGTGCCCTCACACTCCTGCCTGTCCAAAGTCCACTGGGCACACCCTGTCGCACTAGGTGCCCCAAACCGGGTCGGTTCTTGAAGAGAGTTGTTCAAGGCCGACACCCTTGACATGCACGAACAGACGGTGGAGAGCGCGTCTCGGGGGACGGGGCGTTGTTGCTGGAGGTCCTAGACGGGGATCAGGACCGTCCAGCCAAGTCCACGGGCTTTCCACCAGTACGTGGCCTCAACCGGTGCGTGGTCCCCACCAGTGCGTGGCCCCAACCAGTGCGCGTTACCAACCAGTGCGCGGTCCCAACCAGCGCGCGTTACCAGCCAGTGAGCGGTCCCAACCAGTGCGCGTTACCAACCAGTGCGCGGTCCCAACCAGTGCGTGGCCCCAACCAGTACGTGCTCCGGGCGAAGTCTCCGGGAGGAGGGAAAAGGTAACTGGGAGGAAAGTAGAAAGACGGGTACTGGAACCCCGCAGTCAGTACTGTCTGACACATGCTGTTAAACCTTAACAGCCACTCGCATGATGGGCGAGGGGAGGTCTACTAAATACACCCACAACATCAGCTCAACACAGACCTGAGCATAACGCGGCAAACCGACCAAATCAGGAATGTTCGTTAAAGTTTTCTCATTCGAAGCAGGTAAGAGACTGCATTAAATTAACAGGCTATAAAACAAATATGAATTATCTTCATCCTTCTCTCACTCACGTTTAACATTTTCCTTTCTTAGGAATTGAACTAATAAAGCAACCATGGCTTTACATCTGCCACCACATTTGCAAATAATAATAATTCAATGGCACAATTATCCCCACATTTTATGGCAACATTTCAAAATAACACAAATTTCCCACCACGCATCCAAACGACTAATCATGCGTACGCACGCTCGCGAACATAAAACTCGTTCTTGCACACACAAACAGACGGTGGCCGAAGAATAAAAGTCCGGCGAATGTGACAGGGGCGGACGAGCAAGACCAAGCAGGTACCGACCCTGAATCACCAGGTTCTCTCCCATCCCCACCGACTACCGCATCACCAGATGCATAAAAAGGAGGAAGAATTTTGGATATAATTTAGAATGGCCAGGTTAAAGATTGAATTAACCAGAAAAAGTGGTCTCAAACAATATTTCTTTTATAATTTTGAAAACCAAAAACAAATTGCGCAAAAGAGAAGAATTAGCCGGCTAACATCAAAAAAACAACAACACAACAAATAAACCACGAAACTGATGCTTACCAGCTACCCGTGGGTGACCCAAAAGAGGCGGGTCAAACGACTCTCTCTGCCCTCTGTCCAGTCGAGAGGACAGCAGCGCAGATGCGGAAAAAGATGAAGTGATGTCTCCCTCCTACAGGCCGACTGTAGGAAATGAAAGTACCGACTGTACCTTCGACGATAAGGTGAAGAACCAGGACCGGAGCAGGCGCTCCCAGAGACATCTTCCGCTCGAGTCAAGAGAAAACCTGCCTAAGCGATGGCGGCCAACATGCCACGCTACGTCACGGTGAGAATACCTCAAGCCTAAGAGGAACCTCGCACATGCGGCAGGTGAAAAGACAGGTGAGAGGCCGATAGAGACAGCCAGTACAAGAAAAAGATACCAGCCACCCGTGAACCTGCAGGATGAATTGCACGGGCAGTGGAATTTAGAGAGAGAGAGAGAGAAAGTAAACCTAACCTGAGCTAAACCACACCAAAGGTGCAACCACACCACAAGCCACATTAAGGGACGGACATACGACAAAAACGACGACAATAAATAAATGAACAATTCCACTACCCCAGATGGGCCAACCGTCATAGGCCTCGTAACAAACTCGTGACACACATGTTCTTAGATCATGTCCACTGCCATCTCACACAGTGCACAGTACACACGTTCTTAGATCATGTCAACTGCCACCTCACACTGTGCACAGTATACATGTTCTTAGATCATGTCCACTGCCACTTCACAAAGTGCACAGTACACATGGTCTTAGATCATGTCCACTGCCACCTCACACAGTGCACAGTACACATGTTCTTAGATCATGTCCACTGCCACCTCACACAGTGCACAGTACACATGTTCTTAGATCATGTCCACTGCCACCTCACACACTGTGCACAGTACACACGTTCTTAGATCATGTCCACTGCCACCTCACACAGTGCACAGTACACATGTTCTTAGATCATGTCCACTGCCACCTCACACACTGTGCACAGTACACATGTTATTAGATCATGTCCACTGCCACCTCACACAGTACACATGTTCTTAGATCATGTCCACTACCACCTCACACAGTGCACAGTACACATGTTCTTAGATCATGTCCACTGCCACCTCACACAGTGCACAGTACACACGTTCTTAGATCATGTCCACTGCCACCTCACACAGTGCGCAGTACACATGGTCTTAGATCATGTCCACTGCCACCTCACACACTGTGCACAGTACACACGTTCTTAGATCATGTCCACTGCCACCTCACACACTGTGCACAGTACACATGTTCTTAGATCATGTCCACTGCCACCTCACACAGTGCACAGTACACATGTTCTTAGATAATGTCCATTACCACCTCACACAGTGCACAGTACACATGTTCTTAGATCATGTCCACTGCCACCTCACACACTGTGCACAGTACACACGTTCTTAGATCATGTCCACTGCCATCTCACACACTGTGCACAGTGCACATGTTCTTAGGTCATGTCCACTGCCATCTCATGCTCTGTGTATGGTACACATGTTCTTAGATCATGTCCACTGCCACCTCACACACTGTGCACAGTACACATGTTCTTAGATCATGTCCACTGCCACCTCACACAGTGCACACGTTCTTAGATCATGTCCACTGCCACCTCACACAGTCCACAGTACACATGTTCTTAGATCATGTCCACTGCCACCTCACACAGTGCACAGTACACATGTTCTTAGATCATGTCCACTGCCACCTCACACAGTGCACATGTTCTTAGATCATGTCCAATACCACCTCACACAGTGCACAGTACACATGTTCTTAGATCATGTCCACTGCACCTCACACACTGTGCACAGTACACACGTTCTTAGATCATGTCCACTGCCATCTCACACACTGTGGACAGTGCACATGTTCTTAGGTCATGTCCACTGCCATCTCATGCACTGTGTATGGTACACATGTTCTTAGATCATGTCCACTGCCACCTCACACAGTGCACAGTACACATGTTCTTAGATTATGTCCACTGCCACCTCACACACTGTGCACAGTACACATGTTCTTAGATCATGTCCACTGCCACCTCACACACTGTGCACAGTACACATGTTCTTAGATCATGTCCACTGCCACCTCACACAGTGCACAGTACACATGTTCTTAGATCATGTCCACTGCCACCTCACACACTGTGCACAGTACACATGTTCTTAGATCATGTCCACTGCCACCTCACACACTGTGCACAATACACATGTTCTTAGATCATGTCCACTGCCACCTCACACACTGTGCACAGTACACATGTTCTTAGATCATGTCCACTGCCACCTCACACACTGTGCACAGTACACACGTTCTTAGATCATGTCCACTGCCACCTCACACAGTGCACAGTACACACGTTCTTAGATCATGTCCACTGCCATCTCACACACTGTGGACAGTGCACATGTTCTTAGATCATGTCCACTGCCACCTCACACTGTGCACAGTACACATGTTCTTAGATCATGTCCACTGCCACCTCACACAGTGCACAGTACACATGTTCTTAGATCATGTCCACTGCCACCTCACACACTGTGCACAGTACACATGTTCTTAGATCATGTCCACTGCCACCTCACACACTGTGCACAGTACACACGTTCTTAGATCATGTCCACTGCCACCTCACACACTGTGCACAGTACACATGTTCTTAGATCATGTCCACTGCCACCTCACACACTGTGCACAGTACACACGTTCTTAGATCATGTCCACTGCCACCTCACACACTGTGCACAGTACACACGTTCTTAGATCATGTCCACTGCCACCTCACACACTGTGCACAGTACACATGTTCTTAGATCATGTCCACTGCTATCTCACACACTGTGGACAGTGCACATGTGCACACACACACACACACACACACACACACACACACACACACACCACACACACACACACGAAAAACAAAACGTACACATGCACACACACACACATGAGCGCGTCAAAACAAGCAGACTCACGCACAGAGATAAGTGGATATCATTAATCAGTCTGGGGGAAAGATGTGTTTTTAGGGAGGTTTTAAAGTCTTTAAAGAGCCTGTGTTATGCAGAGAAGAAGGCAGACAATTCCAGCACAGTACAGTACACATGATCGTAGATCATGTTCACTGCCATCTCACACACTGTGTACAGTACACATGATCGTAGATCATGTTCACTGCCATCTCACACACCGTGTACAGTACACATGATCGTAGATCATGTTCACTGCCATCTCACACACCGTGTACACATGATTGTAGATCATGTTCACTGCCATCTCACACACTGTGTACACATGATTGTAGATCATGTTCACTGCCATCTCACACACCGTGTACAGTACACATGATCGTAGATCATGTTCACTGCCATCTCACACACTGTGTACACATGATTGTAGATCATGTTCACTGCCATCTCACACACTGTGTACACATGATTGTAGATCATGTTCACTGCCATCTCACACACCGTGTACAGTACACATGTTCTTAGATCAAATCCACTACCATATCACGCACTGTGGATGGTACACATGTTCTCAGACCATGTCCCTTGCCACCTCACGCACTGTGGGCAGTACACATATTCTCAGACCATGTCCACTGCATCTCACACACTGTGGACAGCACACATGTTCTCAGACAATATCAACGGCATCTCACGCACTGTGTAAGTACATATGTTTTCAGACCATGTCCACTGCCAATTCACACAGTAGACAGTTCACATGTTCTAAAACAATGTCCACTGCTACCTCACACACACTGTACAGTAGACAAGTTTTCAGACCATATCCATTACCATTTTATGCACTATGGACAGTACACATGTTCTCAGATCATGTCCGCTGCCATCTCACACACTGTGGACAGTACACATGTTCTCAGATCATGTCCGCTGCCATCTCACACACTGTGGACAGTACACGTTCTCAGATCATGTCCGCTGCCATCTCGCACACTGTGGACCGTATAGCTGGTGTGCTGTCAGAACTCACCCCTGCTGTCCACCATCTAGAAGGCCTGCCCTGGTCAAGGACTCCAAGAGGAAGTTGGGGTGCCGAGGCTTTGGGCGTGGTCTCCTGCCCATCGTCTCCATCCTGCAAAGAACCACACATGGAAGCGACCTCTGACAAAACTGGATATATCAACACACTATGCAGACCTGTTTACCCCAATTTCGTGTACCTGTAATGTCTCATAAAAAAACCTGTAATTTCAGAAAAAAACCTGTAATTTTCATAATCGCAATATTTAGCAACTTTTTGCACTTACACATGTATATCAAATGTAAAGCATTTATACCATAATAACAAGACTTTGGTTAATTATACAATTATAGTATTTAATTTTTAATAACACTTTACTTACCAGTTACCTTCAAATTGTTCAGCTACCAGGCACTCTCAAGTCTGTTTCATGCTTGAACTTGTAAACACCACAACTGGGAGTGGGAGTATCCTTGTATTTCATACACACAAATCACTTTATGATGAAGAAGCCACTCTTGAATACTGTTTATAAGTATACTAATGTTGCAAGTCACTATATGTTGTTCAGCTAGCAGGCACTCTGAAGTCAAGTTCATGCTTCTTGAACTTGGAAACACCACAATGATAACATCAGACACAGACAATGGCACGTTCATTTTCACCAAGGTTTCCGTTACCATTGCTTCTGCCCTTATGACAGACAAATCATCGAACTCCTTTTTGGTATTCTTCTTTTCAGTCGTGAAAAACGATGTCAGTTTCTGTGAAGACTCGGCATCTTTCTTCGTTTCAACGTACTTCAGGTGTTTTTTCGTTTTGCAGTGTAACTCTAAGTCATACTGGCCTGAATGCGCGATAGAAAAATCCGATGAACAGTAACCACAGAAGGCATACTCTTCGCCAAGTGACGATCTCTGTATTCCAGGCGTCTTCAGGTATGATTCACGGAACTGTTGCCGAACTTTTGCAACTTTTGAACATTTGGATGAACCAGCCGTGGGCGCGCGTGTTCGCTTCGTCGCCATCTTTGCAAAGGATAAGACGCAAGGCACGCTGGGAAACGCTTCAATGCTGTTTGCCTTTTGACCGGAATCGTAGCAAAAGAAACTTTGCGTTTAAGATTTTTTTTTTTTTTCCCCGTAATAATTTTTTTTGGCCGTAATTCCCGTAATTTCGATTTTTTCTCGTAAAAATTACGGCAAAATCGTAAGAGTAAACAGGTCTGCACTATGACATCCCCCCCCTCCATCCTGCAAAGAACCACACATGGAAGCGACCTCTGACAAAACTGGAAATATCAACAAACTATGACATCCTCCATCCTGCAAAGAACCACACATGGAAGCGACCTCTGACAAAACTGGGTATATCAACAAACTATGACATCCTCCACCCTCCATCCTGCAAAGAACCACACATGGAAGCGACCTCTGACAAAACTGGGTATATCAACACACTACGACATCCTCCATCCTGCAAAGAACCACACATGGAAGCGACCTCTGACAAAACTGGGTATATCAACACACTACGACATCCTCCATCCTGCAAAGAACCACACATGGAAGCGACCTCTGACAAAACTGGGTATATCAACACACTACGACATCCTCCCCCCTCCATCCTGCAAAGAACCACACATGGAACCAAGCTCTGACAAAACTGGATATATCAACACACTATAACCTCCTCCCACCCTCCCCCCTTTGCACCTGATCCTTGGATGCCATCATTCTCTGCTCCTTCCTTAACACATTCACACCAGCCGAGCTACAAACCCCTGTACGTGAATGTTTCCTCTGCTTCTTCCATAATACACTTACACTGTCAACCCCTGCCCTCAACCCATCCCTCTGCTGCCTTTGCTGAGTAACTTACTAACACTTCAACAGTAAAATGCTGAGATACAAAAAATGGAAAGGAAACCAAGCAAATGCTACACAAAACATGCAGGCAATAAACCAGCATGGCCTGGCAAATAGAAATCTGAACCTAAAACTTTTCTGACCTCTACTGACAGACAGTGTCTACACTTGAAACATGGGAACTGAAGTGTGCAGAGAACGAAAAGAGAACAGCAAAATTACCAACCATGCTTGAGGACTTGGGAGACAAAACTGGAGATCAGCTCACTGACGGTGAGGAAACACCAGCTGACCGCAGGGAAAATCCTGTTGATAGCAGGAAAGACTGACCCGGGATTCTCTTCAGAAGGCACATAAGACATCATGGCGAAAGCCTGGCCGTGTTTAGAGATGTGCTGCCTTCAACAGCATTGAGTGAGGCTGTGGGATGCACATGGCAGTTGCTTGTTGGGGACGTTTTTCACTGGTGGACTGTGCAGTCATAAAATATGGGGTGGTACACCCATGGGAATGCCCCTGTGGAGGTTTTGGCATGTCTCATCCAGTGGCCATCACACAATGGCATCTGTCAGAAAGCAATTATGTCCCTTGATGTCTTAATGGAATGCCCTGTGTGTGCCTGCACCCTATGTGAACACAGTGCAGGCTTCCAAGGGTGGCGCAGGATCGCTCCTAGCTGGTTTGTTCAGCAGTTGAGGACAGTACTTCTCTGTGTCCCATTCGCACCTTCTGGTGCATCTTTTTCTCATGAAACAACTCTTGATTCTGGAACAAGATTCACCATCCTACCTACAAACCCTTGGACACTAACACATCTTCTGCTCCTATGGTAACTAATTCACAGTGGGAATTATTCCCCTTTTCTTAACTGACATACTAATCTATGGACACTGAGACAATTCTTTGTTAACATGTTCTCAATGTGAAATTTAACTTTAATGTCTGACGTACAAACCTTTGGACACTAAACACATGCTTTGCTCCTTTGTTAACACATTCACAGAGTGTTATCCCCTTTTGCTGACTGAGTTACATGCCCTTGGGTCGTCTGTTCTTTTCTGATCCCTCACCTTCCAGTGGCCACCAGTTCTGGCCCTAAATGGCCACCACCTTCCATTCTTTTTTTAACACACTTTTCAATGGCCTCCAGTTCTGGCCCTCAAAGGCCACCACCTTCCATTCTTTTCTGAACACACTTTTCAATGGCCTCCAGTTCTGGCCCTAAATGGCCACCACCTTCCATTCTTTTTTGAACACACTTTTCAATGGCCACCAGTTCTGGCCCTAAATGGCCACCACCTTCCATTCTTTTCTGAACACACTTTTCAATGGCCTCCAGTTCTGGCCCTAAATGGCCACCACCTTCCATTCTTTTTTGAACACACTTTTCAATGGCCTCCAGTTCTGGCCCTAAATGGCCACCACCTTCCATTCTTTTCTGAACACACTTTTCAATGGCCACCAGTTCTGGCCCTAAATGGCCACCACCTTCCATTCTTTTCTGAACACACTTTTCAATGGCCACCAGTTCTGGCCCTCAAAGGCCACCACCTTCCGTTCCTCCCTAAACACTCACCTGTCAGCGACCACCAGTTCTGGCCCTAAATGGCCACCACCTTCCGTTCCTCCCTAAACACTCACCTGTCAGTGGCCACCAGTTCTGGCCCTAAATGGCCATCATCTTCCGTTCCTCCGTAAACACATCACCTGTCAGTGGCCACCAGTTCTGGCCTTTTCGTGGACACCATCAACAGCCTTGAGGGAGAAGTGGCCAATGTTGGCAGAGGCAGGTTCTTTGACAACCTGCCCCCCACCTCTCCCCCCACTCCCTGGCCCACTTCCAATGTTGTTCTGGGCAGGGAACACTGAATGGCCAGGGCTGACGGGGCAGTGTGCAGCGGAAGGGGGGGTGCTGGTTGAAGACGTGACAAGGTTTTCTTGGCTGTCAACAGCTTCCAGTGCAAGGCACAGCGCTGCACCAGCTGCAGAGATGTGGAGGCGTTCTGTGACAGACAACTTCATCCAATACATCATTCAAACATCATCTTCCAGTTCCAGTCTATCATGCTCTGCTGCTTTCAACCTTCCAATCCAGGCTACCGACTTGTTTAATTCAAAATCCTTGTATTCTTCCCTTTACCAACTTCATGAACAGTTTCTGGTACTTTCCATCTCATACCATTTGCACATCTGCCGCAGAATTATCAGAGTCTTCTGAGTGAAAAGTGGGGGTTAGGTTTGTGTGTGTGTGTGTGTGTGTGTGTGTGTGTGTGTGTTATGTGCGTGTGTGTGTGTGTGTGTGAATGTGGAGTGTGTGTGTGTGTGTGTGTGTGTGAGTGTCTGTGTGTGTGTATGTGTGTTTGTACGTGTGTGTAAATGTGGTGTGTGTGTGTGAATGTGATGCGTGTGCGTGCAGTGTGTGTGTGTGTGTGTGTGTGTGTGTGTGTGTGTGTGCGTGTGCGTCATGTGCGCGTGCGAGTGTGTATGTTTGCATGTGAGTGTTTGTGCATGTCACAGTGCGTGTTTGCGTGCATGCGTGCGCGCGCACACATGAGAGCATGCATATGTAAAGGATACATGCACGTATGTATATGCATATGTGTTTGGGTGTGTTGAGGGGGACAGGTTGTGAGAAGACAGAGAAGGTGGATGAGTTGGGAGAAGACATGTTACGATGTTTTGGTGTGTTAATTTATGTGTAATAGGAGTGAAAATATTTGAATATTTTCTGTCTGCTTGTTTGTTTATATACTCATGAGCTAAAAAGAGATGGGATGACAATACATCTTCAATAATATTGTTCTCAGGCAACACTGGAACAGTTTCTGGGAGTATTCTCAGGAAATACTCCACAGCACTAGACCAACACAGTATTTCTAAAGTCAGAAAGTTTTGGCCCTTGGATGTTAATTAAGATAAATATACATTTAATCAATAAAATGCAAAGCAAAACATTACACAGACGCTTTCAGGAATGTTCACCCAGACAAGACATTACACAACCACGCACATGCAAATATGTGCATGCACAAAACATTACACATACAAACACATTCGTGCACAAAGTACATCACTCACTGTTGCTCAAATTTCCTGACCAACACTGCAGGTGCCTGTATCTCTCGGGCCTGGTTGACGCCGGGATATATTATGAAAGGAAGCGTAGAGAATAGCCCTGTCATGTAGTCTCAGACCGAAATGGAAATCCGTAGCATAATCTTAATCATCCTCATTCTCATCGATCAGCATTAAAAAAAAATCTCAAATTCTGTGGCCCTTCATGCCCTGCTCTCATGGTGACCTCAATTTCGATGTCCTCTCCATGTCTATGGCCTTGGTTTTGTTCCGTCCGGGTCACCGGTATCGGCGAGTCTATGGGATCTGTCGTTGGACGGACGTGGTGGCACCCTCCGGAGGGAGAGCTCACTCACGCCGGCTTCGCGACTAAGCAATTATTGTCGTCAGTAGGTGGTGTCCTGCGTATGTTAGATCAGAACAGGCGCCACTGAACACCACCAAAGTGACTCAGCAGCAGTGCAGTGTCTCCTCCGGTGGGTTGCCTCTCGACGACTGTATATTGACTGCTCCCTGGGGATTGCCAGTGCCGGGGCTGCGGCTGGGCTGACCGGGCTGTGGCTGTGGACGGGGTGTCGGAATGAGCGGTGTGGGTGCACTGCCTCTGAGGTGGCGCAGAGGTTGGGACAGAAAAAAAAAAAAAGTACATCACTCACACACACAAACACAATATCTGATCACCTCCCACAAACTGTCACATTTCATATATACACCCCATTTTGTGGTAAGTGGTCACATTTCACCTCCACACCCCATTCTGTGGTAAATGGTCACATTTCACCTCCACACCCCATTCTGTGGTAAATGGTCACATTTCACCTCCACACCCCATTCTGTGGGAGGGGGTCACATTTCACCTCCACACCTTATTCTGTGGTAAATGGTCACATTTCACCTCCACACCCCATTCTGTGGGAGGTGGTCACATTTCCCCTCCACACCCCATTCTGTGGGAGGTGGTCACATTTCACCTCCACATTCCATTCTGTGGGAGGTGGTCACATTTCACTTCCACATCCCATTCTATTGGAGGTGGTCACATTTCACCTCCACACCCCATTCTGTGGGAGGTGGTCACATTTCACCTCCACACCCCCAGTCTGTGGGAGGTGGTCACATTTCACCTCCACACCCCATTCTGTGGGAGGTGGTCACATTTCACCTCCACACCCCATTCTGTGGGAGGTGGTCACATTTCACCTCCACATCCCATTCTATTGGAGGTGGTCACATTTCACCTCCACACCCCATTCTGTGGGAGGTGGTCACATTTCACCTCCACACCCCCTTCTGTGGGAGGTGGTCACATTTCACCTCCACACCCCATTCTGTGGGAGGTGGTCACATTTCACCTCCACATCCCATTCTATTGGAGGTGGTCACATTTCACCTCCACACCCCATTCTGTGGTAAATGGTCACATTTCACCTCCACACCCCATTCTGTGGGAGGTGGTCACATTTCACCTCCACACCCCATTCTGTGGGAGGTGGTCACATTTCACCTCCACATCCCATTCTATTGGAGGTGGTCACATTTCACCTCCACACCCCATTCTGTGGGAGGTGGTCACATTTCACCTCCACACCCCCTTCTGTGGGAGGTGGTCACATTTCGCCTCCAAACCCCATTTTTGGGAAATGGTCACAGTTCACCTCCATAGTATATTATCCTTTCGAGATGCAGGTCAGACTTTTATGCAGATTACACTACAGGTCCAATGCTGGAAGCTCCTGGCTGGATGGTACTTCCAAAACAACACTTTTTGACAATATGCCCACAAACAGAGAAAAAATCAGCGAGACAGCATGAGCAGGGATGAAAAGTTTTTTTTTTAAAAAGAGGAGATTGGCGGGTGGCCTGGGGGTTGGAGTAGGCCTCCAGTGGGGTCCAGGGGCAACAGCATGGCGGGGGTCAGGGGCACCGCCCCCTGAAGCTGAAGCATATTTTGTATTAAATAAGGCATAAAAATCTTTAGAAATCACTTTCTTGCTTCTAAAACAACTCATTCTATAAAACAACTTTCAACACCATGAAGACTGAGACTGATGTGGAAAGAAACTATATCAATTGAGACAAAGCAAACATTTAGTATGATGAATCCTCAGAACTGTAGCTGTAGAAAATTTGACAGTGCTTTCAGGACATAAAGAATAAGGCCTGTAGATAAGTAAATCTGAGTGGGAATCAAACTAAGTAAACCAGATGTATAAAAACAACTGCTGGACTTCAATAAACACAATACGAAAAATGATTACTTTGAAGTCCTTTTAAGAAAAACGAAAAACACTCAAGCTTTCTTGCCTTAGACTTCATCGGTTAACACTAAACACAAAGGACAAAAAAAAGAACATAAAAGAACAAATGACATCAAAACAAATTGATGTCACAACAGTATATGATATCACACACAACCCCCCCCCCCCCCCCCCCCCCCCCCAAGCACCCCACTTCCCCCTCCCCCCATACAACTAATCATATCCCCCCCCCCCCCTTTGACAAGTTGTGGGGGGGTGGGGGTGCTTGTGTGTGTGTGTGGGTGTGTTTGTTTGTTTGTGTGTGTGTGTGCGAGATGGGGTAGGGGACGGGGCGGGGGGAGGGGGCAAAGTGTGTGGGGTATGTGTTGTGGGGCGAGGGTGGGGGGTGGGGAGGAGGAGGAGAGAGGAAGTATATTGGGTGTGGGGGGAGGGGCTGGTGGAAAAGGATTTCATAGGGGGGCTGTTAGCAGAAACCTAACAGACCTAACACATGTAGCAAATGTTTGCATTATGCTGTGCTACCAGGGGAAAAGTGTTACACAATACTGTTGTGACATCAATTTGTTTTGATGTCATTTGTTCTTTTTCATCACTTTGACATTTTTCCCTTGCTTGGAAGACTGGGAGTCGAAGTGGGTTCGAAGTTTTTTTCCCTCCGTTGTTTTGTTATCCTGTTTTCCGCTTGTGTTTACTGTTTAGTGTTTCCTGATGAAGGGCCTAAAACTCGAAAGCTTGAGTGTTTATCATTTTTGTTTGTTTGTAAAAAAGGACTTCAAAGTACTCATTTTTCCTATTAAGTAAATCAGTTAGAATCAAACTATCATGGAAATGGAACTTGTAGAAAAATCTGAGTAGGAGTCAAACTATCATTGGAAATGAAATGTAAATTGTTGCATACCCAATGATGTGAAAACATGCTGTAATGTTGTGATTTTCTGTTGGTGACTGGGATGCTCGATGTGATCTCTGATTGCCACAAAGCCACGACTACCAAAGTAGACACGTTTTTGGCAAGGTTCGCAAAATGCTTCAAACTCGCCGTCTTTGTCATGTTTTCTTATTACATCCCCGACTCTGCGGTCACACACCTCCTTCTGCAGCCGCTCCGTCTTCTAGTGGTTCACATACGTCTTCTTCTTTTTTTTTTTCACTCACTGGCGGCAACCTCTCCCTGTGAATCGACGCCATAATGAGAAATGACACTAGAAGGAAGCAGAATGAGAACTACTCCGTTTGAGAACATTACTGACAGAGAAGAAATTCGCTGTGCAGACAAGTTGAGATCGTTTCAAAGCTTCACTCTTTGAATATTTTTTCGGTGGAGATTTTTTTTTCGGTGGAGACAGACAGAGTCTGGACAGAGTAATCAGGACGCAGTTTTACCGAAATATTGGGGGGGGGGAGGGGGATGACAAAGAGACTTCATGATTTCAGGACAGACAGCTAGGTCAAATTCCGATTTCTGGCATTTCCAGACGTGTGGCTTCATCCATGCACCTCTACCCGCTGCTGGCTGGCTGGTAATTCCAACACAGCAGAGCTCTAGGCCACACACCTCTAACTGCTGGCTGGCTGGTAATTCCAACACAGCAGAGCTCAAGGCCACACACCTCTGACTGCTGCTGGCTGGCTGGTAATTCCAACACAGCAGAGCTCTAGGCCACACACCTCTAACTGCTGGCTGGATGGTAATTCCAACACAGCAATCTTCTAGGCCACACACCTCTAACTGCTGGCTGGCTGGTAATTCTAACACAGCAGAGCTCTAGGTCACACACCTCTGACTGCTGCTGGCTGATGGTAATTCCAACACAGCAGTCTTCTAGGCCACACACCTCTAACTGCTGGCTGGCTGGTAATTCTAACACAGCAGAGCTCTAGGATACACACCTCTAACTGCTGGCTGGCTGGTACTTCCAACACAGCAGTCCTCTAGGCCACACACCTCTAATTGCTGGGTGGATGGTACTTCCAACACAGCAGAGCTCAAGGATACACACCTCTAACTGCTGCTGGCTGGATGGTACTTCCAACACAGCATGTCCTCTAGGCCACACACACCCCTAACTGCTGGCTGGCTGGCCCTCTAGGTCACACACACCTAACTGCTGGCTGGCTGGTACTTCCAACACAGTATTCCTCTAGGTCACACAACCTCTAACTGCTGGCTGGATGGTACTTCCAACACAGTATTCCTCTAGGTCACAGACCTCTAACTGCTGCAGGGTGGATAGTACTTCCAACACAGTAGTCCTCTAGGTCACAGACCTCTTACAGCTACTGGCTGGCTGGTACTTCCAACACAGCTTACCTCTAGGTCAAAACACCTCTAACTGCTGGCTGGCTAGCACTTCCAAGCCAGCAGTGCTCTAGGCCACACACCTCTAATTGCTGCATGGTGGCCTGATGCATCCTGGACTGGGCCAGTGCCCCGGCCACCTTCAGCCACTGAGACGCTCCCTGTTTCACCAGGAGCGCCCGCCGCTTCTCCAGAGCAGCCACAGTCCTCTGCTTCTTACGCTTGCTGCATTCCTTGCCCAGGAACCAGGCCTGGAGCACCTGCACACAGAACACCACCACATTTCTTCAACAGAACTGAAAACACCTGCAGACACGACACCGCTACATTTCTTACGTAGAACCTGGCCTGAAAACACCTGCACATACAACACCACCACAATTCTTACATAGAACCAGGCCTGAAAACACCTGCACATACAACACCACCACATTTCTCACATAGAACCAGGCCTGAAAACACCTGCACATACCACACCACCACATTTCTTACATAGAACCAGGCCTGGAGCACCTGCACATAGAACACCACCACTTTTCTCACAGTGAACCTGGCCTGGAGCACCTGCACATACAACACCACCACATTTCTTACATAGAACCAGGCCTGAAAACACCACCACACACCACCACCACCACATGTCTTACATAGAACCAGGCCTGGAGCACCTGCACACACAACATCACCACATTTCTTACATAGAACCAGGCCTGAAAACACCTGCACATAACAACACCACCACATTTGTTACATAGAACAGGCCTAAAAACACCTGCACATACAACACCACCACATTTGTTACATAGAACCAAGCCTGAAATCACCTGCACATACAACACCACCACATTTGTTACATAGAACCAGGCCTGAAAACCTGCACATACAACACCACCACATTTCTTACATAGAACCAGGCCTGAAAACACCTGCACATACACCACCACCACATTTCTTATATAGAACCAGGCCTGAAAACACCTGCACATACAACACCACCACATTTGTTACATAGAACCAAGCCTGAAAAC
Source organism: Conus ventricosus (assembly GCA_018398815.1). Lineage (NCBI taxonomy): Eukaryota > Metazoa > Mollusca > Gastropoda > Neogastropoda > Conidae > Conus > Conus ventricosus. Next base: position 8,524,202 of record CM031597.1, read on the forward strand.
ACCTGCACATACACCACCACAACATTTCTTACATAGAACCAGGCCTGAAAACACCTGCACATACAACACCACATTTGTTATATAGAACCAAGCCTGAAAACTCCTGCACACACCACCACCACCACATCTGTTACATAGAACCAAGCCTGGAAACACCTGCACATACACCACCACCACAATTCTTACATAGAACCAAGCCTGAAAACACCTGCACACATACAACACCACCACATTTGTTACATAGAACCAGGCCTAAAAACGCCTGCACACACACCACCACCACATTTGTTACATAGAACCAGGCCTAAAAACACCTTAAACAAGTTCCCGTGAGACCAAGTATCATAAGAACATGTTCCAGTTACACCAACTGTCATTACAACTGGTTCCAGTGACACCAAATGTCATTACATCTGGTTCCAATAACACTGTCATTACAACTGGTTCCAGTGACACCAACTGTAATTACAACTGGTTCCAGTGACACCTATTGTCATTACAATTGGTTCCAGTAACACCAAATGCCATTACAACATGGTTCCAGTGACACTGTCATTACACCTGGTTCCAGTGACACCAACTGTCATTACAACTGGTTCCAATGACACAACTGTCATTACAATTGGTTCCAGTGACACCAACTGTCATTACAATTGGTTCCAGTAACACTGTTATTACAACAGGTTCCAGTGACATCAACTGTCATTACAACAGGTTCCAGTGACACTGTCATTACAACAGGTTCCAGTGACACTGTCATTACAACAGTTCCAGTGACACTCATGACACTGTCATTACAACAGGGTTTCCCGTGACACTGTCATTACAACAGGTTCCAGTGACACTGTCATTACAACAGGTTCCAGTGTCAATGTCATTACAACAGGTTCCAGTGACATCAACTGTCATTACAACAGGTTCCAGTGACATCAACTGTCATTACAACAGGTTCCAGTGACACTGTCATTACAACAGGTTCCAGTGACATCAACTGTCATTACAACAGGTTCCAGTGACATCAACTGTCATTACAACAGGTTCCAGTGACACTGTCATTACAACTGGTTCCAGTGACATCAACTGTCATTACAACAGGTTCCAGTGACATCAACTGTCATTACAACAGGTTCCAGTGACAATGTCATTACAACAGGTTCCAGTGACACTGTCACTACAAATGGTTCCAGTGACACTGTCCCTACAACTGGTTCCAGTGACACTGTCATTACAACTGGTTCCAGTGACACTGTCATACAACTGGTTCCAGTGACACCAACTGTCATTACAACTGGTTCCGGTGACACTGTCACTACAACTGGTTCCAGTGACACTAACTGTCATTACAACTGGTTCCAGTGACACTGTCATTACAATTGGTTCCAGTGACACCAAACTGTCATTTCAATCGGTTCCAGTAACACTGTTATTACAACTGTTCCAGTGACACCAACTGCCATTACAACTGGTTCCAGTGACAATGTCATTAAAACTGGTTCCAGTGACACCAACTGTCATTACAATTGGTTCCAGTGACACTGTCATTACAACTGTTCCAGTGACACTGTCATTACAATTGGTTCCAGTGACACTGTCGTTACAACTGGTTCCAGTAACACTGTTATTAAAACTGGTTCCAGTGACACCAACTGTCATTACAATTGGTTCCAGTGACACTGTCATTACAACTGGTTCCAGTGACACTGTCATTACAATTGGTTCCAGTGACACTGTCACTACAAATGGTTCCAGTGACAATGTCATTACAACTGGTTCCAGTGACACTGTCATTTCAACTGGTTCCAGTTATAATGTCATTTCAACTGGTTCCAGTGACACTGTCACTACAACTGGTTCCAGTGACACTGTCACTACAACTGGTTCCAGTGACACTGCCATTACAACTGGTTCCAGTGACACTGTCATTATAACTGGTTCCAGTGCCACCAACTGTCATTAACAACTGGTTCCAGTGACACTGTCACTACAACTGGTTCCAGTAACACCAACTGTCATTACAAACTGGTTCCAGTGACACTGTCATTACAACTGATTCCAGTGACAACAACTGTCATTACAACTGGTTCCAGTGACACTGTCATTACAACTGGTTCCAGTGACACCAACTGTCATTACAACTGGTTCCAGTGACACCAACTGTCATTACAACTGGTTCCAGTGACACTGTCACTACAACTGGTTCCAGTGACACTACGTCATTACAACTGGTTCCAGTGACACTGTCATTACAACTGGTTCCATGACACCAACTGTCATTTCAACCGGTTCCAGTAACACTGTTATTACAACTGGTTCCAGTGACACCAACTGCCATTACAACTGGTTCCAGTGACACTGTCATTAAAACTGGTTCCAGTGACACCAACTGTCATTACAATTGGTTCCAGTGACACTGTCATTACAACTGGTTCCAGTAACACTGTTATTACAACTGGTTCCAGTGACACCAACTGTCATTACAATTGGTTCCAGTGACACTGTCATTACAACTGGTTCCAGTGACACTGTCATTACAATTGGTTCCAGTAACACTGTCATTACAACTGGTTCCAGTGACACTGTCATTACAACCGGTTCCAGTAACACTGTCATTACAACTGGTTCCAGTGACACCAACTGTCATTACAATTGGTTCCAGTAACACTGTCACTACAACTGGTTCCAGTAACACCAACTGTCATTACAACTGGTTCCAGTGACACCAACTGCCATTAAAAACTGGTTCCAGTGACACTGTCATTACAACTGGTTCCAGTGACACCAACTGTCATTACAACTGGTTCCAGTGACACTGTCATTACAACTGGTTCCAGTGACACCAACTGTCATTACAACTGGTTCCATTGACACTGTCATTATAACTTGTTCCAGTGACACTGTCATTACAACTGGTTCCAGTGACACCAACTGTCCTTACAACTGGTTCCAGTAACACTGTCAGAGTCACTAGTTACAGTGGCACCAACTGTCATTACAACCGGGTTTCCCGTAACACCAACTGTCATTAACAACTGGTTTTAGTAACACTGTCATTACAACTGGTTCCACTGACAGTCATTTCAACTGGTTGCATTGGCAACAACTGTCATTACAACTGGTTCCAGTAACACTGTCAGAGTCACTAGTTACAGTGGCACCAACTGTCATTACAACTGGTTCCAATGACACCAACTGTCATTACAATTGGTTCCAATGACACCGACTGTCATTACAACTGGTTCCAGTGACACTGTCATTACAACTGGCTCCAGTGACACCAACTGTCATTACAACTGTTCCAGTGACACTGTCATTACAACTGGTTCCAGTGACACCAACTGTCATTACAACTGGTTCCATTGACACTGTCATTATAACTTGTTCCAGTGACACTGTCATTACAACTGGTTCCAGTGACACCAACTGTCATTACAACTGTTCCAGTGACACTGTCATTACAATTGGTTCCAGTGACACCAACTGTCATTACACCTGGTTCCAGTGACACTGTCAATACAACTGGTTCCAGTGACACTCTCAATACAACTGGTTCCAGTGACACCAACTGTCATTACACCTGGTTCCAGTGACACCCAACTGTCATTACACCTGGTTCCAGTGACACTGTCATTACAACTGGTTCCAGTGACACTGTCATTACAAATGGTTCCAGTGACACTGTTAATACAACTGGTTCCAGTGACACTGTCAATACAACTGGTTCCAGTGACACTGTCATTACAACTGGTTCCAGTGACACTGTCACTACAACTGGTTCCAGTGACACTGTCATTACAAATGGTTCCAGTGACACTTTCATTATAACTGGTTCCAGTGACACTTTCATTATAACTGGTTCCAGTGACACTGTCATTACAACTGGTTCCAGTGACAGTTTCATTATAACTGGTTCCAGTGACACCAACTGTCATTACAACTGGTTCCAGTGACACTGTCAATACAACTGGTTCCAGTGACACTTTCATTATAACTGGTTCCAGTGACACTTTCATTAATAACTGGTTCCAGTGACAGCATCTGTTGTTACAACTGGTTCCAATGACAGCATCTGTTGTTACAACTGGTTCCAATGACACTGTCCTTACAACTGGTTCCAGTAACACTGTCAGAGTCACTAGTTACAGTGGCACCAACTGTCATTACAACCGTTCCAGTAACACCAACTGTCATTACAACTGGTTTTAGTAACACTGTCATTACAACTGGTTCACTGACAGTCATTTCAACTGGTTGCATTGGCAACAACTGTCATTACAACGGGTTCCAGTAACACTGTCACTAGTTACAGTGGCACCAACTGTCATTACAACTGGTTCCAATGACACCAACTGTCATTACAATTGGTTCCAATGACACCGACTGTCATTACAACTGGTTCCAGTGACACTGTCATTACAGCTGGTTCCAGTGACCACCAACTGTCATTACAACTGGTTCCAGTGACACTGTCATTACAACTGGTTCTAGTGACACCAACTGTCATTACAACTGGTTCCAGTGACACCAACTGTCATTACAACTGGTTCCAATGACACTGTGATTACAATCTGTTGATGTGACACAAGCTGTTCTTACAACTTGTTTCAGTGACACCACCTGTTATAATAACTAGTTCCAATAACTGTTAGTAAGACAGTGTGCCCTTTTGTCAGTCTAAGTACTGGGTGTGTGTAACAGTCTGGTGTATCTATGTCTGTGTGTCAGTACTGTGTGTCAGCTGGAAATAGTTCAGTTGTAAAAGCGCCGGACTCGTAAAATTGGTGATCCTGGGGTTGCGGGTTAGAATCTCCCTCGGGGCGTTTCGGTACAGGGGATCTTTCCTCGGAGTTAACATTGGTCTGACTCCATTTCCCATACAGTCCTTTGAATGAGACTATAACCGAGGTTCCCTGTGTGAACGCACGTATATCCTGCACACGTAAAATCCCATCCACCAACTTTTGGAAGAGAAGGCCAGTTTGGCCGTTGGTATGAATGGCATGTTACACATAGCTGCACCCTGCGTGAGAAATGGGAAAAAAATGAAGGAAGTAAAGAAACTGAGTGAACGATATTGAACAATACTGACTGTAAGACACGGGAAACGACTGAATGAAGCGCCATCTGGCAGCGCTTCAGTCAGCACTACCCAGGTATGCAGCCCGTTGTGTAACGAGTGTTGATTGTAAAGCGCTTAGAGCTTGGTCTCTAGCCGAGAATAGGCGCTATATAGGTATTCATTATTATTATTATCACTGTGTGCTTATGTTTGTACTATGTGTTTTTGTGCGTCTGTACTGTGTGTCTGTGTGACTGTAACAGGGAGTCTATATCTGTGTATCTGCACTGAAAATCTGCACTGTCTGTCTGCACTGTGTCTGTGTCTGTACTGTCCGTCTATGTCTGTGTATTGGTGTGTCTATGTATGTGTGACTGTACTGGTGTGTCTGTGTGTGACTACATTGGTGTGTCTATCTCTGCGTGACAGTATTGGTGTGTCTATGTTGTGTGACTGTACAAGTGTGTACATGTCCATGTTACTGTTTTGGTATCTGTCTATGTGACTGCATTGGTGTGTCTATGTCTGTGTGACAGTATGGATGTTTGTTTGTGCTGGTGTGTCTATGCCTGCACTGGTGTGTCTCTGTCTATGTGTCTGTTCTGGTGTGTCTATGTCTGTGTGACAGCACTGGTGTGTCTTATGTCTGTGTGACTATTGATGTTTGTCTGTGCTGGTGTGTCTATGCCTGTACTGGTGTGTCTCTGTGTGACTGCATGAGTGTCTCTGCCTATGTGTCTGTTCTGGTGTGTCTATGTCTGTGTGACTGCATTGGTGTGTCTATGTCTGTGTCACTGCACTGGTGTGTCTATGTCTGTGTGACTGCATTGGTGTGTCTATGTCTGTGTCACTGCACTGGTGTGTCTATGTCTGTGTCACTGCACTGGTGTGTCTATGTCTGTGTGACTGCATTGGTGTGTCTATGTGTGACTGCATTGGTGTGTCTATGTCTGTGTCACTGCATTGGTGTGTCTATGTCTGTGTGACAGTATTGATGTTTTCCTGTGCTGGTGTGTCTATGCCTGTACTGGTGTGTCTATATCTGTACTGGTGTGTCTATGTCTGTACTGGTGTATCCATGTCCTTCAGATGAGACTATAAACCGAGGTTCAGTGTGTGAGCGCATGCACAACATCTTGCACACACGTCAAATCCCATCACCAACTTTCGGAAGAGTAGGCCAGTTTGGCCGTTGGTATGGATGACACGTTACACATAGCATGCACCCTGCGTGAGAAATGGAAAGAATGAACCAGCCGCCGTGGCGAAGTGGTTTGCGTCGCGGACTCCCGGCTGGGAGGTCGTGGGTTCGAATCCCATCAGAGTCATGTGGGTTTTTCTGCCCCGACCGGCTCCTACCCAGAGTTGAGTTTGCTGCGGACTCAGTTGGGAAGACTGGGACCACACAGTCGAGTTTCATCCACTTAATGGATGCGTTTCTGAGAGTGTTGCTCAAATTCCCTGACCAACACTGCAGGTGCCTGTATCTCTCGGGCCCGGTTGACGCCGGGATATATTATGAAAGGAAGCGTAGAGTACAGCCCTGTCATGTAGTCTCAGACCGAAATGGAAATCCGTAGCATCATCTTAATCATCCTCATTCTCATCGATCAGCATTAAAAAAAATATCTCAGATTCTGTGGCCCTTCATGCCCTGCTTTCATGGTGACCTCAGTTTCGATGTCCTCTCCACGTCTGTGGTCTTGGTTTGGTTCCGTCGGGGTCACCGGTATCGGCGAGTCCATGGGGGCTGTCGTTGGACGGACGTGGTGGCGCCCTTTGGAGGGAGAGCTCACTCACGCCGGCTCCGCGACTAAGCAATTATTGTCGTCAGTAGGGGGCTTAGTAGGTGGTGTCCTGCGTATGTTAGATCAGAACAGGCGCCACTGAACACCACCGAAGTGACTCGGCAGCAGTGCAGTGTCTCCTCTGGTGGGTTGCCTCTTGACGACTTGACATTGACTGCCCCCTGTGGATTGTCGGTGCGGGGCTGCGGCGGGGCCGACCGGGCTGTGGCTGTGGACGGGGTGTCGGAATGAGCGGCGTGTGTGCACTGCCTCTGAGGTGGCGCAGAGGTTGGGACAGCAAAAAAAAAAAAGAAATGGAAAGAATGAAGTATGGAAAATGAGTGATCGATATTGAACGATACTGACTGGATGACACGGGAAACGACTGAATGAAGCGCCAGCTGGCAGCTCTTCAGTCGGCACTACCCAGGTAGGCAACCCGTTGTGTAAACGTGTTGATTGTAAAGCGCTTAGAGCTTGGCCTCTAGCCGAGAATAGGCGCTATATAAGTATTCATTATTATTATTATTATTATGTCTGTACAGGTGTGTTTATGTCTGTTTGTACTGCCGTGTCTATGTCTCTGTACTGGATGTCTATGTCTATGTGCCTCTGCTGGTGTGTCTATGTCTGTGTCTCTGTACTGGTATGTCTATGTCTGTGTACCTATGCTGGTGTGTCTATGTCTGTGTCTCTGTGCTGGTATGTCTATGTCTGTGTGCCTGTGCTGGTGTGTCTATGCAGTGTCTCTGTACTGGTATGTCTATGTCCGTGCGCCTATGTTGGTGTGTCTATGTCTGTGTCTCTGTACTGGTATGTCTATGTCTGTGTGCCTGTGCTGGTGTGTCTGTCTGTGTCTCTGTACTGGTATGTCTATGTCTGTGTGCCTGTGCTGGTGTGTCTGTCTGTGTCTCTGTACTGGTATGTCTATGTCTGTGTGCCTGTGCTGGTGTGTCTGTCTGTGTCTCTGTACTGGTATGTGTAGGTCTGTGCTGTGTGCGAACGACTGTGACTGCTGTCCCCTGGCCAGACCTGCCCACCTTCCTCTGCAGCACCAGACTCCAGTGCCAGAGCGCCAGACTGGTGTGGTCCTTCTCCTCCTGCCACTGCAACAGCCTCTGTCTCCACAGCAGGTAGTACCTGGCCGTCAGCACCGTGCGCTGGAATGACGCACTCTGACGTTGCAGCAACTGCAATGCACAGGAAGCTACCATGACAACCAGTAACTGGAACACTCCGCTGTTACTGTGACATCAGCACAAAACATGTTGCCATAGCTACCCTGCCACTAGAACAAATTCTGACGTTGCAGTTACTGCAGCACAAAACATAATACCACGACAATCCTGTCACAGGAACAAGTTCTGATGCTGCAGTAAACTGCAACACACTACATGTCACTATGATGACCTTGTCAACGGAAAAAGTTCTGTTGTTGTAGCAACTGCAGCACAAAATATGTTATGATAAAACTGTTTCTAGGCTGTACTCTGTTATGCTGAGAGTTGCAGTGCATTAGTCAGTGCAACTTTTCCAATCACAAAAAAAAAAAAAAAAAAAAAATGCTGAAGACTGTCCACATTCGCCTCATCAGGACATCATGATGCATTAACAGACTATCTAGATGGGACATCATGATGTATTAATAGGCTATCTAGATGGGACATCATACTGCATTAACAGGCTATCTAGATGGGACATCATACTGCATTAACAGGCTATCCAGATGGACATCATACTGCATTAACAGGCGATCTAGATGGAACATCATGATGCATTAACAGGCTATCTAGATGGGACATCATGATGCATTAATAGACTATCTAGATGGAACATCATACTGCATTAACAGGCTATCTGGATGGGACATCGTTGATGCATTAACAGGCTATCTAGATGGGACATCATGATGCATTAACAGACTATCTAGATGGAACATCATGGTGCATTAACAGGCTATCAGGATGGGACATCATGATGCATTAACAGGCTATCTAGATGGGACATCATACTGCATTAACAGGCTATCTAGATGGAACATCATGGTGCATTAACAGGCTGTCTGGATAGGACATCATGATGCATTAACAGACTGTCTAGATGGGACATCATACTGCATTAACAGGCTATCCAGATGGGACATCACACTGCATTAACAGGCTATCTAGATGGGACATCATGATGCATTAACAGGCTGTCTGGATGGGACATCATACTGCATTAACAGGCTATCTAGATGGGATATCATGATGCATTAACAGGCTGTCTAGATGGGACATCATACTGCATTAACAGGCTATCTAGATGGGACATCATACTGCATTAACAGGCTATCTAGATGGGATATCATACTGAATTAACAGGCTATCTAGATGGGACATCATGATGCATTAACAGGCTATCTAGATGGGACATCATGATGCATTAACAGGCTGTCTAGATGGGACATCATGATGCATTAACAGGCTGTCTAGTTGGGACATCATGATGCATTAACAGGGTATCTAGATGGGACATCATGATGCATTAACAGACTATCTAGATGGGACATCATGATGCATTAACAGGCTATCTAGATGGGACATCATGATGCATTAACAGGCTATCTAGATGGGGCATCATGATGCATTAACAGGCTATTTAGATGGGACATCATACTGCATTAACAGGCTATCTAGATGGGACATCATACTGCTATAACAGGCTATCTAGATGGGACATCATGATGCATTAACAGGGTATCTAGATGGGACATCATGATGCATTAACAGACTATCTAGATGGAACATCATACTGCATTAACACGCTATCTAGATGGGACATCTTGATGCATTAACAGACTATCTAGATGGAACATCATACTGCATTAACAGCATAACCATCCAGCCTAGATGAAAATTGCCCTCTTTAGTTTACAGCCCAAACGCACTGCTGATGACCCCACGTTCTGACCTTCAACACTGTGTAGTGGAAGAGCGGAGCGTGGGAAAAGTGCTCTGGCAGTTGCAGACAACGAGTACTGCAGGATTCTTGTGCTGATGTTTACTCTGCTGTTTGATGCTTTTAGTGCTACACACATATAACCTGTGGATATAAATTTTACTCTGTGTAATTCGTGTGAGTGCTCTTCATTGTGCCATTTTATATAACGCTTACTTTCTGCCTTTGTGTTCCTCCCTCAGTCTTATACAATGGGTATTTTGCATTTTCATCAGTTGGCCGTTCAGTGGATAGCCCAGCGCCACGTCTTAGTGTGGGAACTGTGGCGCAAAGCCAGATCTTTCTGTGTGTGTTTTTCTGCTTTCTGTGCATTATACATCTACCAAGTGTGTGGGGTTTTTGTTTTACTCTCTCTCGCTCTCTCTCTGCATACATGAGAGTGAGCGTAGAGTGAGCTGTAATACCAGTGGTATTCTCTCTCTCTCTCTCCCTCCTCTGTGTGTGTGTGCGAGTGTGTGTGTACGCGTGCCTGCCTGCCTGCCTGCCTGCGTGCGTGCATGTGTGTGTGTGTGTGTGTGTGTGTGTACACTTTGTGTACACTTCATTCCAATCTTTGCTGCATGTGTGCTTGTTTGTAGCGCCAACAATGACGGGGGCGTTTGCACACAACTTCAGTGAACACAAAAGACGTGTAGATTTGTTGTGTTGTGTGTGCGGCGATCATGTGCTTAGATAGCATAAAGATAAATGGTGGACTTTGTGTGTGCGCGCACGCGCGCATGTATGTGTGTGTATGTGTGTGTATTTTTGTGCGTTGTCCACGTGTTATATACCAGTGTTGTTGGTGCGTGGGCTTCTGTCAAGAGAATGTGTGTGTGTGTGTGTGTGCATGTATGCGTGCATGCTCTCTCTCTCTGTCATACCGATGCTACGAAATGGTGTGACCCAGTCGTTGAGTAGGCTTACCATGAAGATGAAACTGCGACAACGATCTGCACTGGCGTGTGTTGACATATGTGACATCAGTTTCAAATGGATTATATTCAGTGATTCAAACGGGGGAAGTACATGGCCAGGTAGGAAGCATTTCATTGTTTATGACTGACATCTGTATGTGTAGCATGCTAAAATCTTGCTTTACTAAAAGCATGGTGTGGCTGTTATAGAATTAGTATCGGCATGCTTCACAAGCACATAGAGTATACAGATAAACATGCAAAACATTCCTAGGCCATGCTAGGAAAAGCGCCGCCGTGTTCCCAGTGAAGCTGACCAGTGCCGACAGTGACTGTGTTTTGGGGCCCTCTACCACCTGTCAGGTAGGTGAACCGCAAATAATTCTGTGTCAGCTGTAAAGGAAAGATATGCCTGTTCAATATGTTTGAGTTTGAGTGCGATTGACATCAAGACGCATGCTCCCCACTGAGTTGAACTTTCATTTCACTTCGTGTGTGTCCATCAGTCTGTTTCATCGTTTTTTGTTGGCAGCTCTTTGTGCTGCTTACCAGCAATGCGTATGACAGAAGACCCATTCATGTTTAGTAACATTCTGTCAGTTTAAAGATCCCACAAACCAGTGACATCAATCGACCACAGTTCGCTGCATTCTGGCATAAAGTGTTAGTGAAGAAACACAGCGCCCTATTTCCAATACGCTGTCAGCCAGACAGCAAGTATTACATTACGAGTAGGGAGGAAAGCTTGTAGAATGGTTAGTGCGAGGCAGGTGGCAACTATGTGCTGCAGTGTGCTGTTGAATCAAATTGCTGCCCCTTCCATCGCTTCCCTCGCCTCTCCCCTGCGAACGGTAGATCAGGGGTGATTTTCCTTCCAACTAAATACTACTCTGCAGACAAGTGTGACAGGCTATCTAGATGGGACATCATGATGCATTAACAGGCTATCTAGACGGGACAACATGATACATTAAAGGCTATCTAGATGGGACATCATATTGCATTACAGGCTATCTAGATGGGGCATCATGATACAGTAATAGCTATCTTGATGGGATAACATGATGCATTAACAGGATATCTAGATGGGACATCATGATACAGTAACAGGCTATCTAGATGGGACATCATACTCCATTAACAGGCTATCTAGATGGGACATCATACTGCATTAACACGCAATCCAGACGGGACATCATGATACATTAACAGGCTATCTAGATGGGACATCATAATGCATAACAGATGATCCAGATCGGACATCATGATGCATTAATTAACAGGCTATCCAGATGACACATCATGATGCATTAACAGATGATCCAGATGGGACAACATGATGCATTAACAGGCTATCTAGATGGGACATCATACTGCAATAACAGGCAATCTAGATGGGACATCATGATGCATTAACAGACTATCCAGATGGGACATCATGATGCATTATCAGGCTATCCAGATGGGACATCAGGATGCATTAACAGGCTATCCAGATGGGACATCATGATGCATTAACAGGCTATCCAGATGGGACATCATGATGCATTAACAGGCTATCTAGATGGGACATAATACTGCATTAACAGGCTATCTAGATAGGACATCTTGATGCATTAACAGACTATCAGATGGGGCATCACACTGCATTAACAGACTATCCAGATGGGACATCATGATGCATTAACAGATGATCCAGATGGGACATGATGATGCAATTAACAGGCTATCTAGATGGGACATCTTAATGCATTAACAGACTATCTAGTGGGACATCCACTGCATTAACAGACTATCTAGATGGAACATCATACTGCAATAACAGGCTATCTAGATGGGACATCACACTGCATTAACACGCTATCTAGATGGGACATCTTGATGCATTAACAGACTATTCAGATGGGACATCACACTCCATTAACAGACTATCTAGTCACACTCCATTAACAGACTATCTAGATGGAACATCATACTGCAATAACAGGCTATCTAGATGGGACATCATGATGTATTAACAGACTATCCAGATGGGCATCATAATGCATTAACAGGTATCTAGATGGGACATCTTGATGCATTAACAGACTATCTAGATGGGACATCATACTGCATTAACACGCTATCTAGATGGAACATCTTGATGCATTAACAGATTATCCTGATAGGACATCTGCATTAACAGGCATTTAGATGGACATTTATACTGCACTAACAGGCTATCAAGATGGGACATCTTGATACATTTAACAGGCAATCTAGATGGGACATCATACTGCATTAACAGGCTATCTAGATGGGACATCATACTGCATTAACAGGCTATCTAGATCGGACATCATACTGCATTAACAGGCTATCTAGATGGGACATCATACTGCATTAACAGGCTATCCAATTGGGACATTATATTGCATTAACAGCTGTCTGGATGGGACATCATGATGCATTAACAGGCTGTCTAGATGGGACATCACACTGCATTTACAGGCTATCTAGATGGGACATCATACTGCATTAACAGGCTATCTAGATCGGACATCCCTACTGCATTAACAGGCTATCTTGATGGACATCATACTGCATTAACAGGCTATCCAATTGGGACATTATAATGCATTAACAGGCTGTCTGGATGGGACTCATGATGCCATTAACAGGCTGTCTAGATGGGACATCACACTGCTTTACAGGCTATCTAGATGGGACATCATACTGCACTAACAGGCTATCAAGATGGGGACATCATGATGCATTAACAGATGATCCCGGTGGGACATCATGATGCATTAACAGATGATCCAGATGGGACATCATGATGCATTAACAGATGATCCAGATGGGACATCATGGCACAGTAACAGACTATCCAGATGGGACATCATACTGCATTAACACGCAATCCAGATGGACATCATGATACATTAACAGGCTATCTAGATGGGACATCATAATCCATTAACAGATGATCCAGATGGGACATCATGATGCATTAACAGATGATCCAGATGGGACATCATGGACAGTAACAGACTATCCAGATGGGACATTATACTGCATTAACATGCAATCCAGATGGGACATCATTGTCACTGTATAAGACAGTAGACAGGGATATATGTTTTTAATATATCCCCCGTTATAACCCCCTTTCCCCCTTTTACTAAGTATGAACGCCACACAACAAACACACACAAAAAGAAAATACAGTGCACAAACAGAAGCTTTATTTGCATTCCCCACACGCACTCTCACCCACAGAATGGCAGATGAAACACCAATACCTTTATATATCCGACACATAGGCAGTTTTCCCCACACATCACACTACCCCAAAAAAAAAAAAACAAACCCCAAAAGAATCCAACAATACTATCAATACTCGACCATCAACACATGGCCCCTTATGCATACCCGTGCACGCATGTGCTGCACGTTTACATATAACAACCCTTCCCTCAGGAGGCACAAATACACACCTCAGCCACCAAAGGCTAATACCCGAAGGAACAAGGGTGATCATCACATCCCCTGGTAACCCCAGGCTGAAATACCAAACAAGGTTGATATCTCATAAACCTGAGATGCCCACGCGATGTCTTTTTTTCCAAAATGTTATTCTTTCTGCTAATTTTTATATGCGGTGTCAAAGCACCCGGACACAAAAGCTTAACCCCAATGTTCAACACCAATTGTTCAAGTAACCCGCACCCAATGTTGTACTTTCAATACTTCATCCGAAGTCCCTGGCGGGTACTTGACACAGGCAAAAAACAAAACCAAAAAAAAAAAACTTCTCCAAAAAAAAAAAAAAAAAATACAATAACCACACACACAAACAAAACAAACAACGCAACACATGCGTTTCCCGATATGGTTATGAAAACGGACTGCTTGACGGCACTCACACTATGCACCGCCAAAACAAAAACCTTCACTGAAGCGCTTGATACGTAATAGGAGAGGAACGTTGTGACCGTCGAAGAACGCGGTTCCCTCCTACCGGCACCAGCCACACCCGCGAGTCACACGCTGATGGAATACTGCGGTGGGCCCTCAAGACGCTTGCCACCCTGAAGAGACAGTTGAAGTCAAGAGGAACTGCCACACCTCGGACTGCGGAAACATCTTTGAATACTAGTGCACCACAGTCAACTAAAACAACCATATACATATATACACACCAATGTAGGCTTCTGAAACACAATTCCTAAATATCTTAACACCTTTTATTATTATCATCTGCTATTTTTTCTCTTCATTTCTAATTGTAATAACCTATACCTATACTACTATTGTATTTAACACAATCATGAGTTCACTGCAAATCTTTAATAATAATTGAAAAAAAAAAAAACAACACTCTTTTATTAATATAACTATCCCTAATTTTCCTTTCGCCCCATCCAACCGGTTTAGTTCCAAGTGCAAAATGCCAAAAGTGAACTTCCACAAGACGTGTCTATCCATGGTACACCACCCGTCACTATCGAATAAACCTCACACACACCCGACACACACAAGCTGTCTGCCCTCCGTACCTGGCAGCAACGCGTGACAGTCTCCTCTTAATATTAAAAGTTCCCGTCTCCGATACAACATACACCCGAAATAACCATCTTTATCAAACTCGAAACCAGTATTTCTGTACACCAGAGACAATCGTCCACATTAATATCTTATTGTTTAGCACATCAATTCGCTGTCTGTTAACACATCCACCTAATCTATATAGGGGTTTTAGAACCGGAATGACATTACTTCATTACCTTTTGTATTGGCTTGTTCCTCGACATTATAGTTCAAGTAATTTTCTCTTTTCGGCTCGTCAAAATACTTTCGCACATTTAAATCATCCTACTCTTTGCCATAATTCATTTAAAATGTATCTTTGCGAATAAAAAATCTAATTAAAAGGAATTACCTCCCTGTTCCGGGTACTGAAATACAATATGTTGATGAATTCTACTTATGTTATCTAAACAATACATTCCATACTACCACAGCTCCCTCTCAACTTTACGCTACTTTACTCCGCTCACCTGAACAACAAACAGGACAGACTCTAATTGGACGAACCATCCAGTAGCCGGGACACTGCCAGACAGCCAACGCCCTGGTAGTGCAGATACCCCGTCGCGGATTTCTCCTAACAACGACTGTTCAAGACGCGGTCGACAACTGGACGACACCTCAGTGCAGGGACATGCCGACTAGCCATCGCCCGGGTACGTGCAGTATCCCGTCCGCTGTAACACCAGATACAACGTCCGTCGTCTCTGGTAGCCAAAACCTTCAATAGTAGGTCGAGGGCATACCAAGTCTCCTAGCCCCCAACGGCCAGAATCATATACATGAGCTCGAGGCCATCCCAACCTTCGCGGATTAGCCTCTAGTTAGTTATACTTGCAGATTAACCCACGACACTTACGAGTTCACCTCGGAACATCATCATTGACCAGAACTCACATTCACGGTTTTACCCATAACTCATCGAGAATCTCCTGTTTCACGTGCGTTTGCCGCATTACACTCGTTTACCTCACTATTATCGACGTGCTTGTATCTCTCATCCCTCCACCCCTCAAAGTGTTATCAGGTTAGCACTTATTCCCGGCTGGATTCACGCACTTCAAGGTCACTGCCACTGGCACTGGACGGGTCACACTCCACATTTGTCTCTGAGGGCGACCTGTGTCAGTTCGTGCGTGTCGATATACTTCCCAAAGATTTAAGTTTACCTTTATATTTAAACTGATGGAATCGCCTCGGAACAACGTCCGTAGTGTTACAGCATTTGCACAATGATAAATACCTCTTCTTATCTTACTGTGTTTAAACTCTCGGCTCAGAACCAGTTCTTCCTTACGAACTCAAGATATCTGCTAACACATTCTCTCGTCCTGGAATGGCATACCCACTACATAATCTGGAAGGGTTGTAGTAACAACGCCCTTGGGTTGATCCGTCCTCTGGGCGACTTGACCCTCTACACTAAATACTGAAGGGGAGAATGGTCCGTCGTAGGAGTGTATTACATCCCCATTAAGGTAGGGTTCAAACTTATGATCCGCCCATACCAGAGCCAAACATTACTTTTCACGATGGAATAGTTGCGTTCAGCTGGAGTGAGCTTTTTGCTGGCGCACCCATACAGGATGGACTCCGTCGTCGTGGTCCTGTCCACGCACAGTCCTATGCCCACTTCAGAGGCATCGGTCTTTAGAATGAACTGCGTTCCGGATATGGTGAAATTGGCTTACAGGCGGAGTGCAGTAACATTTCCTTCTGCTTCTGGAACGCCTCCTCACTACTCGGATTCCTGGTCCACGATGCGTGGGCTTATTTCCCGTGGTCTGGTCAGTGCAAGTGGCAACGCTTTTTCAGATAACCATGGGTGATGAGTCGGTTAGTACACCTACCAAACCCAGGAAACGTGGTACCTGCTTCTCGTATAGGGCCGGCTGTTGATGACGGAATTTGCGCTCTTTTGTCTTCCTCTTGGATGATAACTCCCCTTCCAAGCCTGTTACCCAGTTAGGGACAATAGGATTGTCCTTAAAATCGACACTGGGATGGGAATCGTTGGGTGACCACACTCTCGAATGCGATCCAGAATGCTGCAATTCAGCAATTGTTTTCAAGTGTCGACGGTTGTTGACACCATACAACATCGTCGATGGAGTTATCAAACTCGTCTGTCTCCTGTGGTTTGTAGCATCTTCCGCTTCTTCCGAGAGTAAACACTGCTCCCGAAAATGTTCACGACCGAATGGATTCTTAACCCACTGTAATGACAAGTGTGGTGTCGTGATCGCCGTCTTGGGACGGTCGTCTCGTCAACGGGTATCTGCCAGTATCCTTTTGACAGGTCAAGCTTACTGATAAATCCGTTTTCGCTCACAAAGACTATTTGCGGAACTACAGTACTCTATGTTGGGCATCGGATCTGACGTCAAATCACTTTTTTGTTCTATCGACGGATGTCATCTACAGAACCGAATTTTTCCTTCTTTTTTTTTCACCAGCATATTGGTGAATACTGTATGGAGATACAGAATTCGCTATGACTACCATTCTCAGCATCATCTACACTTCATCCCGAACAACAGTCGGTTGGGGTATATGGGACTGGATTCGGTATCGTTCGTACCGGAATACACTCGACGTCAGATTGTTTCTGCATGCCTCCAACGTGGTAGACCCTGGCAGTCTGTGAAGACTTACTTGGAACTAGCCGACACAACTGCTGCAGCTGTTCCCTGTAATGATCAGTCTTCAGGACTCCAATCAGTACCTTTACTATGCGGACTATGACGCAAGCCGAGTGGTACTACTGGGACTTCCTTACCATTGGTGGGCACCGCCTCACAGAGCTCTTCGTCCTGATTACACTGTCGCCACTGCTGTGGGATTCGAATTATTCAGTCATCACCTCTCCACAAACGTTTTCAACAGGTTGTGGCACCTTGGTAGTGTTTCTCCCGACTCGTACTCGTATCTTATATCGGACCTCACCCCTCCTTGGCAATTACTGGAAACGGTCCTTGCCAAGACCAGTTCCAACTGTTTGTGCTTGGTTAACGGTCGTATCCACCAGCTCCACTGGTCCCTGGTTGCGTTTGTGCGAGGAGGACGGGCTCTGACAATCAACATGGCGCTTTTTGGTTCTTGCTGCTTTCCCTAGATTTTTAAGGGGCTATGCTGCTAAGTCTCGGCGATTATGTTACTCAGGTCGGAACAACATATTCGCCAGCTGTCTGGAATGTCCCATGGTCCTCCGGCTTGGTCCAATGTTCAGCAGCTCAACTTCATTGGTCCTCATTATCCTGCGTCCGTACAATAACTCGATCGGAGAAATGCCTGGGTGCTTTGTTGGGGTCCTCCTATACGCAAATTAACAGCGCAGGCACCCAACGATCACATTCTTCAGGCTTTTCTGCAGTTAATCTGAGGGGTGCATCTTACGTCAAGGTTCCCATTGTAGCGCTGACTTTACGTTGCATTGGGCATTGTATGGAAAGTAGTGCGCGAACATTATGGACAATAACCAGATGCCTTGGATTCTTCATTGTTATCGTAAACTGAGTACCTCAGGTCTGAAGAACCGATGCAGGTGGTATTCTGTCCGTGCTCCATTGGCAAACATTGCCTATGCAAATGACTCTGTGGTTACTGTGCGAAGTTGGGGTAGCATCTGAGATACCTCGTGGCGAAAGTCCAATCTGTAAAGGATATATCATGCACCTGTTGCAGTCATGGGTGCAATCGGTCCCACATATATTACGCCTACCCTGTCAAATGGTGCTTGCATTAGAGCATCTTGTATGAGGTAACGGTTATGACTGTCCATTGTTCCTCGGTAAGCTGGCACTTCACACACCGGACTTCTCTTACCGCATATGTCACCAGGCAACATTCAGGCCAAATAGAAGTGTGGGAATATTCCTCTCCGTTGTCTTGTTTCCCCCCAAGTGTCCTGCCATAGGAAAAAGAATTATAGGTTGTACGAGAGTTTGTACGGTCTTCCTTAGCTGGGGTTGCTTCCGAGTATACTGGTACTCCTAGACAGTGTCCACATATAGGATAGACACACTCTCGATTTGGACAATTTCGCGGATGTGGGGGGTCCTGGGTCCGCTTGCAAGATAACAATTCACCCCACTGCCTAGGTGCCCTTTTGGGTGAAGCACTGATCGCTGGGCTGAGCCTTCTTAAATTTTCTCCTCTCCCGCTGTCCCTTGGTCTCTTTCGCTGGAATTTCTTGGTTTTTACCCCCTAGGTGCTTTGGTTTGACCGCGGGAGGTCACTTTTCACAGATGGGCCTCTTTGCTCTCTCGACCACTATCCGTAGTGTTCTGCTTTCGGTTGCTTTCCAAGGCCACTGCGTCTGCATTCTTAGGGTCACGCTCGATGCACTTCCGTGACATAGTTCAGGAGTAAAAGTTCCATACATCTGTTCCTCGCTAATGAGATCTTTCAGGTTCCTCAGCTTTGGTTTAGGTCTTCCGCCTTTCTCTCGCCTCCTTCAATTATTGCTCTTTCAGTCTACAACTTTTCCTGTTTTCAAGGACTCGATCTCACTCGACCGACGTTGCTTGAGAGCCAAGCTCTGATTTCCTGCATCCGTTCCTCTTGTCTGGTAGCCTTCTCTTGGACTCTCTCGTCTCTCTGGGATGAAAACAATCTCATCCTCTTTCTTTCTTCTTCTATGCCAATTGAATTGCCTTACTGGCAGCAGCTCTCTTCCTCTCTCAATAAAGTGCGGGCTTATTCTCTCCTTAGCTTAGCGGGCAGCTTCCTCTTGACTCTTATAAGGATTGCAGCTTTCTTTGGCAGCTGCATGCCTCTTTTACTGGCTGCTGCTTCCTCTTTCATGGCCTGCGGCTTCCTCTGCTCTCTTCTAAGCCTGGATGCTAACATGGCGGCAGCTTCCTTTTCCTTGCAGCAGCTTCCTCTATCCTGGCAGCGGGCTTCCTCCTTCCTATCATTCTAAGCTTGGCTGCTAATCCGGCTAACTCCTATGCTCCTTCATTTCGAATTCATGTCATTTCCCGAGCCCTATGTGCCATTACTAACGATAGTTCTCACTGCTTTATACATCCTTTGCTACATTGTCAGCAATAGAAACTGGGCCAATTCCACCTTACTTCAATCCTAACTCTCTCCCTAGGCGTGATTAATACTGACAGGCAGGGTACTGCTTAGGCGAAACAAAACTTAGCAGCACCCCCCGGAGACTCTCCTTACTCCTGGCTTTACCAGACGCATCGGTCGGGTCTGGGAGTTAACACCCTGGGCTTATTGTGAGTCGACACTTCCCCTTTCTCCATGACTGAATCACAGGAACTTTCGGTGCTTGGAGACCTATGCTTAGCGATAGGTTCAGACGGCCTTTACCACTAACTATCACAAGGTCCTCTTACCCTCGGAAATCAAAAATTTTTTTTTTCTGTTCCTTCTGAACCTCCAACTTGAGTACATGCTCATTATCTCCCTAAACGTTATTTGATAGGGAATTTCGTGGATCGTCCAAAGGCTGAATATATTACTATTAGTACTGGCATCCAGTGTTTTTCGATACAACTGTCTCCATCCCATAGGCACGGTTTAACTACTAATCTCCTAATGACCAACATTTGAAAAACATTTAATTTCTAGTCATTTCACCTGTCATATATCACTCTGACACACCATTACATTCCAGTTCTCCTTATCTCATGTAATTGGAAAAGAAAGAGGAACAAAAACACTCCAGTCATACCTCGGTTGACACCACCGAGTAATACTCATGACCAACGTTACTGGCAACTATGTTACTAGGATTTTGACAAGTTATACCGCGCTTTCCTCCACTAATATCGGGCGCGCTCCCTCAACCAACCACGCGGCTACATACTACTATTCTATATCAAGTTACCTATCCATTCTAATAACACATACTGATCCCTTTTTGTTTGTTTTTTTTTTGTTTTTTATTCCTAAAAGTTATACCCTAAATTTATTCCTATCTTTACCCGCTTCTCAACCTTAGGTATCTGTTTAAGTCATGTAGTCAGGGTATATGTATTAAGATATCCACCGTTATAACAACCACCACTTTCCCCCTTTTAATATGTATGAACGCCCACAACAAACACACACCTAAAAGAAAAATACAGTGCACAAACAGAAGCTTTATTTACATTCACACATGAAATCTCACCCCACAGAATGCTGTATGAAACACCAACCTTTTATATATTCCGACACAGGCAAGTTTTCCCAACAATAACACACACACAAAAAAACAACAAATCCCCAAAGAATCCACAACTACTATCATTAATCGTCCATCATAACACATGGCACCTGATGCTTTCCAGTGGGCACGCATGTGCTTGCCCGTTTACATATTAACAAAACCCCTTCCATCGGAGGCACAATTACTCTCTCAGCACCCCAAAAATCCAAAGGCTATTACCCGATGGAAACAAGGGTGCTTCATCCAAATACCCCTGGTTATCCCCAGGCTGTAATACCAAAAAGGTTGATATCTTCTTAAACCTGAGATGCCCACGCGATGTCTTTTTTTCCATAAAAGGTTTTATTTCTGTAATTTTATTTTGCCGGTGTCAAAGCTCCGGTCACCAAAAGCTTAACCCACTATTGTTCACACCAATTGTTTCAGTTGACACCGCACACAAGGTTGTATTCAATCTTCATCCGAAGTTCCCTGGCGGGGTAACTTGACCACAGCAAAAACAAAACCCAAAAAAAAAAAACTTCTCCAAAAAATAAAACAAACAAAACAAAAACCAAACACACATAACAAAACAAACAACGGCTACACAGGCGTTTACCGATATGGTTATGAAAAACGGACTGCTTGACGGCACCACTCACACTAATGCACCGCCAATACACAAAAACCTTCACTGAAGCGCTGGGATACGTAATTGGAGAGGACAGTTGTGACACGTCGAAGAACGCGGTTCCATCCCTTCCTGTGCACCAAGCACACACCCGAGAGTCACACGTGAGCGGAATACTGAGGTGGGGCACTCCATAGGACGCTTGCCACCTGAAGAGACAGGTTGAAGTCAGTGGAAATCTGCCACACCTGGACTGCGGAAAACTTCTTTGAATACTTGTGCACAACAGTCGACTAAAACAACCTTATACATATTACACTCAATATGTTGCTTTCTGGAAACACAATTCCTAAATATCGGTAAAAAAACTTTTTTTATTATCATATGCTATTTTTTCTCTTCTATTTCTACTCTGGCTAATTAACCTTTACCATAGTTGTTAACTATTTCTTATTTTGGTATTGTGCACAATTCATGAGTTCACCTGCAAATCTTTAATAATAATTGAAAAAAAAATAACAAAACTCATTGTTTTTATATTACTATCCCTAATTTTACTTTCCGCCCATCCAATCCCGGTTTTGTTCATGTGCATATTGTCCAATTAGTGTACTTACTCTAAGACGTGTCTATCCAAGGTACCAAACCAAGTCAACCTATCGTTAAAACCCTTCACACACGCCCAGACACATCATCATGCATGTATGCCCCTAAGTACTGGACGCTAAGCGTGACAGTTCTCCTTCTTTATTATTAAAAGTTCCCGTTCCGATACCAACATACTCCCCGTTTATAAACTTTATTTATCAAAATCGAAACCAGTTTTTCTGTACACCAGCGACCACTTCCACGTAATAACTGTTTGTCTTTGTCATAAATACCGCTGTAACATATCCTAACCTATCTATCAGAGTAGAAACGGAATGAACTTACTTCATTCCCATTTGTTCGGTGTTTCCTCCGACCTTAAGTTCATGTCATATCTCTTTTCTTCTCTTTAAAAACTTCCGCACATTTAAATTTACTACTTTTAGTCAAATTCAAAATATATAGAATACTTTGCCGATATATATCTAGATATTTAAAAGGAAATCCTCCCGTTCCGGGAACTGAATACTCATATGTTGTTGATACTATGTTATCTTACAAAACAACCAAACTACCACAGCCCTCCAGACTGTCAGCTACTTTTCACGACTCACCTTAGTCAACAACTGGTCCGACTACACAAGGACAGGGGACACCCTCAGTCGCCGGGACACTGCCAGACAGCAACGGCCCTGGTATGTGCAGTAACCGTCGCTGAAACACCATAACACACGACAGTCAAGACGGGATCGGACAAACTGGACGACACCCTCAGACGAGGGACTCTTTTGCCCGACAGCCAACGCACTGGTACGTGCAGAAACCGTCGCTGAACCCCGATACACCGTCCGTCTTCTCTGGTAGCCAAACCTCTCTAAAGGCGGTCACGAGCCTTACCAAGACTCCTGCCCCAACGGCAGAAACAAACATGAGCACGAGGCCAACCATACCTTGCGGTAACACCTCAGTTCGTACTAACTTGAAGATATACCACGACAATCGAATTCACCTCGGAATACTCACTAGCAGCACTCCATCAATTCTCGGAATTACCCTACACATCGTTGAACTCCAGTTCCTCGAGCGTTTGTTTTCACTCGTAAACCTCACTATTCCGAACGAGTTGACACTCGCCTCCCTCCCCCCTCCAATGAGTTAACTGTAGCACATACCGCAGGTTTACTCGCACTTCTCGGGTCACTGCCACCTGGCACTGGTGGGTCCACTCAACAATTTGTCAATGAGGCAGACCTGTGTCAGTTGTTGCGTGACAATCTGTGATACAATTATCTGGCTCTATCTAGATGGGTCTTCATAATGACTTTGAAAGATGATCCAGATGGGGACATCATGGATTGCATTAACAGTTGTTCCAGAAGACACCATCATGATGCATTTAAACAGATGATCCAGATGGGACATCATGGCACAGTAAACAGACTTCCAGATGGGACATCATACGGCATTAAACATGCATCCAGATGGGTCATCTTGATACATTAACTGGCTTTCTTGATGCCTTTCATTCGGGATAATCATTATGAATTGACAGTTGATCCAGATGGGACCATCATGATGACTTAACTGTTGATCCTTGATGACACATCATGATGAATTCACAGATGATCCCAGATGGGACTCATGAATGCATTAACAGGTCTATGTCACCCAGATGGGACATCATACTGCATTTTCAGACTGTCTAGATGGGTCATGCATTCGTTGATTAACTGTGTTCTGATGGGACATCTTGATGTATTAACAGGCTTTCACACGATGGCACTTCATGATGCATTACCTGTTGTTATCCAGTTGGGACATCTTGTGAATTTTCAGGCTTTCAGATCGGACATTTGATGCATTAACCGACTTTCCTGATGGGGGAATCTTGATGCTTTTTCAGGACTATCCAGATGGGATAATATACTGCATTAATCAGGTCTATCCTGATGGGACATTATACTGCATTAACGACGATCCAGATGGGAATCATTGATCTTAACTGACTATCCAGATGGGGACATCATAACTTCTTTACACGCTTATCTAGTAGGGACTTCATAATGCTTAATCATGCTATCTAGTGGGTCATCTTGATGCAATTAACGGGACTATCCAGATGGGACTTTACATTGCATTTTACATGCTATCTAGATGGGACATCATGATAGCAATTAACAGGGATATCTAGATGGGATCTAATGATGCATTATAACCAGACTTTCCAGTTGGGTACATCTTACTGCATTAACATGCATCTAGATGGGACATCTTGATGCATTTATACCTGGACTATCCAGTTGGGATCATCTTTATGCATTTACAGGCTCTCTAGATAGGACATCATGATGCATTAACAGTCTATTCCAGATGGGACATCACAATGCATTACTGGCTCTCTAAGATGGGTAACAATACATCTGCTTTAACAAGTATCTAGGTTGGGACTTCTACTGCATTAACAAAGCTATCTAGATGGAATTCTTGATGCATTAACTGACTTTCCAGTTGGGTCTTCACACAGCATTTACAAGACTATACAGTTGGAACTTCATACTGCATTAACACGCTTCTAGATGGGACATCTTGATACAGTTTCAGACTATCTGATGGGAACATCATACTGCATTACCACACTATCTAGGTGGGGACAATGCTTGATGCATTAACAGACTATCCTGATGGGGATACATTGCTATTTTACAGGCTATTTAGATGGTACATCATGATGCATAACAGGCTATCTCGATGGGTCATCATGTTACAGTAACAGGGCTATCTAGTAGGGACATCCACACTGCATTAAATGTATCTGATGGGGACATCACCCTGCATTACTGATGATTCCAGTTGGGACATCACTCGCATTAACAGATGATCCAGATGGGAAATACATTCTGCATTAACAGTTGATCCAGTTGGGACATTTGATGCTTAACAGACATCCAGATGGGACATCATTCTGCATTATAGCCTTCCTAGAGGGGACTTCATGATTGGCATTTACAGATGATCCAGAAACAGGCTATCTAGATGGGACATCCATGATGACATTAACAGGTTTCTAGTGGGACATTCATGATACAGGAACAGACTAACCTTGATGGGACAAACTTGATGCATTAACGGTTATCTAGTTGGGACTTCTTATGCTTTAACAGATGTTCAGATGGGACATCATACTGCATTAACAGGCTATCTAGATGGGACAACTACTGCATTAACAACTATCTAGATGCGACACATGATGCATTAACAGGCTATCTAGATGGGACATCATACTGCATTAACAGACTATCTACATGGGACAACATGATGAGTTAACAGGCTATCTACATGGGACACATGATGCGTTAACAGGCTATCTACATGGGACAACATGATGCATTAACAGGCTATTTAGATGGGACAACATGATGCTTTAGCAGACTATCTACATGGGACAACATGATGCATTAATAGGCTATCTAGATGGGACAACATGATGCATTAACAGGGTATCCAGATGGGACAACATGATGCATTAACAGGCTATCTAGATGGGACAAATATGATGACACTGACAGGCTATCTAGATGGGACATTTATGATGCATTAACAGACTATCTGGATGGGACTATATGATGCATTAACATGCTGTCCAGATAGGACATCAAACTGCATTATCAGGCTATCTAGATGGGACATCATACTGCATTAAGAGACTATCTAGATGAGACATCATACTGCATTAAATCTAGATGGGACATTATACTGCATTAACAGGCTATCTAGATGGGACATTAAAGTGCATTAAGAGGCTATCCAGATGGGATATTATGCTGCATTAAAAGGCTATCTAGATGGGACATTATACTGCATTAACAGACAATCTAGATGGGACATTATACTGCATTAAGAGGCTATCCAATTGGGACATTAAAATGCATTAACATGCTATCTAGATGGGACATCGTACTGCATTAACAGGCTAACTAGATGGGTCATTATACTGCATTAACAGTCTATCTAGATGGGACATCATGATGCATTAACAGACTATCCAGATGGGACATCATGATGCATTAACAGGCTATCTGATGGGACATCATGATGCATTAACAGACTATCCAGATGGGACATCATGATGCATTATCAGGCTATCTAGATGGGACATCATACTGCATTAACAGGCTATCTAGATGAGACATCATACTGCATTAAATCTAGATGGGACATTATACTGCATTAACAGGCTATCTAGATGGGACATTATACTGCATTAACAGACTATCCAATTGGGACATTAAAATGCATTAACATGCTATCTAGATGGGACATCATACTGTATTTAACAGGCTAACTAGATGGGACATTATACTGCATTAACAGGCTATCTAGATGGGATATCATACTGCATTACAGGCTATCTAGATGGGACATCATACCGCATTAACAGGCCAACTAGATGGGACATTATACTGCATTAACAGGCTATCTAGATGGGATATCATACTGCATTAACAGATTATCTAGATGGGACATCATACTGCATTAACAGGCTATCAAGATGGGACATCATACTGCATTAACAGGCTATCTAGATGGGATATCATACTGCATTAACAGGCTATCTAGATGGGACATCATACTGCATTAACAGGCTATCTAGATGGGATATCATACTGCATTAATTAACAGACTATCAAGATGGGACACTGTCACAAGACGAACATTTGTTTAGGGGGCCAAAAAGGAATTTTTTTCTCTTGCTTAGTTTACATGTCAGTTCTGAAAGCTTGTTACGACACAAGAAGCGTGTGTCGTCCGTGACTTTTTCCTTCTCTCATCCTCCAACAATTTACTTTAAGCTTTCATTTTTTCTTTCTTTTTCTTTTCCCTTGACCTTCCATGAGCAAGGCCGTCTCGTGTAGATCCACTGGGTGTGTCTTGCACGTGGCACAGCGGCAAGTGTCATGTGTCATCTTTCGATGGGTGAGTTGTGTTACCTGGCATGGGACGGGAAAAAAGGGAGATAGAGTCACTCCAACCTTGCCCGCCGAGTGGGAGAACTCCTTCTCCGCAAGCTGGTTGTCACGAGTTTGTCACGAGGCCTACGACGTTTGACCCATCTAGGGTGGCGGAATTATTCATTTGTTTATTGTCGTTGCTGTTGTCGTGTATCCGTCCCTTAATGTGGCTTGGGGTGCGGTTGCACCTTGGTGTAGTTCAGCTCAACTTCGTTTTGCTTTCTCTCTCTCTCTCTCTAATTCCACTGCTCGTGCTATTCATCCTGTAGGTTCACGGGTGGCTGGTACCTTTCTCTCGAACTTGCTGTCTATCGGCCTCTCGCCTGTCTTTTTACCTGTCGCACGTGCTTCATTTCTTTTAGTTTGAAGTATGCTCACTCGTGAGCAGCATGGCATGTTGGCCGCCATTGCTGGGGGAGGTTAGCTTTCACTCGAGCGGAAGATGTCTCTGGGAGCGCCTGCTCCGGTTTTGGTTCTTCACCGTATCACGAGGGTCAGTCGGTATCTTAAATTCCTACGTCGGCCTGTAGAGGGGGACATCATTCTTCTTTCCGCATCTGCGCTTCCCTGTCCTCTCGACTGGACAAGAGGGCAGAGAGAGTCGTTTGACCCGCCTCTTTGGGTCACCCACGGGTAGCTGGTAAGCATCAGTTTCGTGGTTTGTTTGTTTTGGTTTGTTGTTGTTAGCGGCTTATTCTTCTCTTTTGCGCAATTTTCTTTTGTTTTCAAAATTGTAAAAGAAATATTGTTGGAAACCTTGTTTCTGGTTAATTCAATCTTTAACCCTGCCATTCTAAATTATTTCCAAAATTCTTTCTCCTGTTATGCATCTGGTGATCGGTAGTCGGTGGGGATGGGAGAGAACCTGGTGATTCAGGGTTGGTACTTGCTTGGTCTCGCTCGTCCGCCCCTGCCCATTCGCCGGATCTTTATTCTTCGGCCACCTTTCTGTTTGTGTGTGCAAGGAGAACGATTTTTTATGTTCGCGAGTGGGGCGTACGCATGATTTGTCGTTCGGATGCGTGGTTGGAGATTTGTGTTATTTTGAAGTGTGGCTATAAATTTTGGAAAATTTAATGCCATTGAATTATTATTTGCAATGTTGGTGGCAGTTATTAAGCGATGGTCGCTGTTTTGGGTTTATTTCCTAAGAAAGGAAATTGTTAAACGTGAGTGAGAAGGGTGAAGATAATTCCCATATTTGTTTTATAGCCTGTTGATTTAATGCAGCCCCTTTTACCTGCTTCATGTGAGAAGACTTTAACGATTTGATTGGTTTACTGTGTTATGCTAGGTCTGTGTTAAGTGGGGCTGTTGGTGCGTTTGGTAGACTTCCCCTGCCCATCATGCGAGTGGCTGTTAGATTTAGCAGCATGGGTCAGACTGTACTGAGGCGGGGTTCCAGTACCCTTCCTTCTTTCTTCCTTCTTCCTTCCCTCCCTTTCTTCTCTCCTCCCAGCTACGTTTCCCCCCCCCCCCCCGGAGGCTTCACCCGGAGTTGGACTGGTGGGGTGCCACGTGCTGGTTGAGGCCACGCTCTGGCTGAGACCGGGGACTGGATGGTGCCACGTGCTGGTTGAGGCCACGCTCAGGCTGAGACCGCGGACTGGATGGTGCCACGTGCTGGTTGAGGCCCACGCTCTGGCTGAGACCGGGGGACTGGTGGTGCCACGTGCTGGTTGAGGCCACGCTCGGCTGAGACCGCGGACTGGATGGTGCCACGTGCTGGTTGAGGCCACGCTCTGGGGGGAAACGCGGACTGGAAGAAAAGCCCGCCGGCTTGACTGACCGGCCCTGATCCCGTCCAGGCCCTCCAGTAACAACGCCACGGTTTCTTTCCCCCCCCCCCCCCCCCCCTCCGGGACGCGCTCTTCACTGCCTGCTTGTGTGTCGAGGGTGCCCGGCTTTGAGCGACTCCCTTAAAGGGAACCAATCCGGTTCGGAGCACCTAGTTGCGACAGGTGCTCCCAGTAGACTTGACGGAGGCAGGGGTGTGGAGGCACTCAGGGTGTGGGAAGGGATGGATGCGGGAAATGTTTCTTTATAATTGTGTATATGTCATATGTGCTGGAATGTTGTAATTGTGATTGTGTACGTCGTATGGCGAATGTTTATTTATAATCGTGCATGTTGTGTGTGTTGGAATGTTTGATTGTGATTGTGCAATGGTGCGTTGTGTTGAAATATTTATTTGCGATTGTGTGTGTTGTGAATAAAGGGGGTGTTGTATCGTAATCTTTATTGTGTGGTCTCTTGGGGCGTGTGAGGTCATCACTCCCTTCACTCCCACCTAGACGATCCTGTCAGGGCAGACCTCCAGGGTCGGTCGTGACAATTGTGGGGGCTCGTCCGGGATGTGAAGGGCTCTGACTGTCCTCTCGTTTCGCGGAGTACCTTTTTTAGGTTTGTTGTTTTGTATATGTTTAGTCAGTTTGTCGTGTTTGTTCGTGGGTGGTTGGCTGGGTGACTCTAGCGTGAAGGGAGTCTTTTTGTGGCCTGAAGGAACATCCGGTGTGACCGGGGGGTCGAGGTGAGACCGAGGGGAGTCGACCCGCGTCCAGACCTCCTTCCGCCGGGTACCCACGCGGGTTTAGGGCCGTAAGTCTTGCCTTTCTGTTGCCGCTCAGGTCTTCCATTCCTGTTGTGTATTTAGCCAGTTTTGTTGTTTTTTTTCTACCGGGTTATTGAGTACAGGGGGTTGTATCGGACGTTAGTGTCATTTTTTTTTCCCTCTCTCCGGATTCCGTCTGCCTGTTTGTTTTTCCGGCCAGCCCCACCGCACTGTTGCTCGTGCTGTGGAGCACGGTGTTCCCAAGAGGGGGGGCAGCCGGACATAGTTTTTTTTTTTTTTTTTTTCGGTGAGCCCCACCGCACTGTTGCTCGTGTTGTAGAGCGCGGTGTTGCCAGAGTGGGAGCAGCCGGAACTTGCCCGCACACCCGCACACACACACATACACAATATACACACACCCCTAAAATATTTGTTTTCAAGTGGAATTGTCTTCCCCTGTATTTGAAAAACTGTAGTATTAGTTGCCCATGGCAACGTGGGTTTGCTGGTGGTATGGCTACTGGGGGCGTCGAAGAAGAAGGGTTTTTAAATGTAGCCCCACTATTAGTCCCAGTACTTCGATACGGTAACTTCTAATTATTCCATGCTATAGCGGTAGTCCAGCGAGTACTTTCACTTCTTCTTCGCTAGGGGATTTTCCTGCTGAGACCCCGACTGGCACTTCCGCTCGGAAGCGTCAGAGTATAGCGAAGCAACTGTGGGCTTCTGTTGAGTCGCAGAAACCAAAGCCCCCTTTTCCCTCCATGTTTCCCCCTCGTAAGGAGTATGCCCCGGGAGACTTTCCTCATGGAAGGTCGGACCCAAGGGACGGGTCAGACGGGTCGCCCTCCCGTGTCGGGAGAGGTGAACCCTTCCCCAGGACATCACCTCTGCCCCTGATGTTTTTAGAGCGACAGCGACGTGGGGAAAGAGGCCCCTCCGAGGGAAGAGCTGTTAGGCAGGAGGCCTCCGTAGGGAAGAGCGTAGGGAAGAGGCTGCTCTGCGCAGAGAGGAAACTGACAGGCAGGAGATTCTGCATAGGGAAGAGGCTATGCTGCGAGGAGAAGAGGCTGCCCGACAGGGGGCCCCTTCGTAAGGAAGAGGCGCTCAGCGTAGGGAGGAGGCTGCCAGACAGGAGGCTCAGCGTAGGGAGGAGGTGCACAAGCGTGGGGAAGAGGCTGCCCTCCGTAGGGAAAAAACTAGACAGGAGGAGGCTCTGCGTAGGGAGGAGAGGAACAACTTCTTTCGCGGTCTCCCGCATCTGAAAGTCAGGGGGGGTTAATCACCAGGCAGGTGATAGAGTTAGAGGCCCAAAGTTAAAGCTTCCAGAGTTCAGACCTAGTGAGGACATTGAATGTTCCTAGAGCATTTTGACAAGGTTGCTAGTTCATACCAATTGTCTGAGGAGACAAAAGGCTATGCCCTTTTTTTTGGATTACTGGTGCTGCAAGGGAGTGTGTGCTCACTCTAAAAAGAAGGTGCATCTTATCAGACATGCAGTTGGCTCGGTAAGCGTTTTCCACCTTAAACCCCCGAGACGTACAGGAGGAAGTTCAGGTCCATGAAAAGAATAACGACGAGACCTTCGTGCAGTTTGGTGATAGGCGCGCAAAACGCTAGGGTACTGGCGTCAGTTGGCTAAGTTGGAGCTGGAGGATCTGATCCTCATTTAACAGCTCACCAACACTGTGTCCCAAAAGTTGAGGTACGGATAGGCGAGACAGCACCTCAGGATTTCGCGGCGCGTTCACACGCTGAGGTGTTTTGCTGAAGCTCGCAGGGCTTAAGGGATCGCCCAGATACGGAGAGGAAGCCCCCACAGGATTTAGTGGCAATAAGGCGCCGAAAAACTGCTAGCGGGGTGAACAAGCAGGCAGTTCATCGGGGATTTCAGCGCCCGACTGTGTTTTCTTTGTGGTCGTCCTGGGCCCCATTAGGAAAGATTGTCCCTAAACCGCTGGTAGTCGTGGGGCTGGTCCTTTCCTTCCCACGTCCTAGTGTGCCTCAAATAACGTGGGTTCCATCCAAGCTTCTGGTGGTACAGAGTGTCCAGTGTTTCTTTCTGTTGTTGGTTCATCCTTGGTCGACACCATCAGGGGTTCGGGAGCATCAACATCTTTGGGATAGGATTTAGTTTCCCCTAAGGCCCGGCGGGGGGCCCAGTTACGATTGTGTCGGGTTGGAGGCTGGTTTTACCTCCACCCTCCTTCAGTACTCGTTTCTATCTCCACCCCCTACTTCTGTGGCGAAGTTGGGCCATCGCGGTGGAGCGACCTCTGTATTCCCTTATCATAGGGAATACTATCACCCTTTGCAGACGGACGCAGTCAGCCGTGTCTACGGATTTGCCCGTACAGGCGTGTGTGGGAGTCACCACACGCGCCAAAGCTAAGAAGCAGGAACAGAATTGCGTCCCGTTTTTTTCAGCCGATCTTGGGCGAGGTTTTTGGCAAGGGCCGATCCCCGCTAGCATTATCCGTCTTCAGGCCAGGGACTTGGATGTCCAAAGCCTACGGGCAAAATTGTGGATCGTCCCGCTCAGTCTGCCCGACACGCCAAGGTGAGCTTCAAGCTCCACAAGGGGATCCTCTTTAGGGTTTTCACTCAGGCAGATCGTGCGGCCAAGCGCTTGTTGTTTTCCCCAAAGCTTGAGAGAATCTGTTCTCCGGCAGGCCCACGATTCCCCATGGCAGGTCTATGGGGCTCCAAGCGGACTCTCGAGCGAGGGCAGAAAGGGCTTCTTTTGGCCAGGGATGAAACTCAAGGTTAGGCAGTACTGCCGCAGTTGCGATGTCTCCAACGGACAACCCTAAGGGTCGCTTGAAGCGTGTTCCCCTAGGGGGCAGTGCCCCGGGTTGGGGAGCCATTCAGCAAGTTGGGGTCGACCTGGTGGACCCATTAATCCACCATCCAATCGCGGTCACCGCTACCTTTCGGTAGCGGTAGACTATGCGACTCGATGCCCAGAGGCTGCCCTGCTTAGGACTAAAACGATACCCCCACTATTGCTGAAGCTCTCCGGCAGATTTGGACACGCATGGCATCCCCAAGAAGTACGGCCGGAAGTTTGTACTGGAAGCGATCATCATCCTCTCTGGCTTGGAACCCGGGTCCGGCCAGTCATCATCGACTAATGAGTTAGGAGGGAACTGCAGAGTCATGCGTTCACTTTCCGTCATATCAAGGGTTCCTGTATACGGATGCTGACTATCTTAGCCGAGCTCCGAAATCAGCACATTGGAAAATCAGTTAGAGGGACACTCCCCTCAACCAGGGTTATATCCCCTTTTGGTCTCTGTATCAGGTTGTAGTGACAGTTTTCACTTCAGTGATGTTAACGGTAGTGAATCACCAATGTTCGGATTGTTACTTTCATGGTTGGAAGGTTTGCTTAGTTGTTTGATAAATGTAGTATTATGTATTTCTTTTGTGTGATTCTATCGTTTGGGAAAGTTTGTATTGGATTCCTCGTACTCTGTCGAGCACAGAGAGTTGGGTTCGGTCCCCTTGTTGTGAATTTGCCCATGCGTCAAGGTCAAAGGAGCACTGTACTCAGAGAAACAGATGCTTTAGAAGGGGGGCTTTGTCACGAGTTTGTCACGAGGCCTACGACGTTTGACCCCTCTAGGGTGGCGGAATTATTATTTTTTTATTGTCGTTGCTGTTGTCGTGTATCCGTCCTTAATGTGGCTTGTGGTGCGGTTGCACCTTGGTTGTAGTTCCCGCTCAACTTCGGTTTGCTTTCTCTCTCTCTCTCTCTAATTCCACTGCTCGTGCTATTCATCCTGTAGGTTCACGGGTGGCTGGTACCTTTTTTCTCGAACTGCTGTCTATCGCCTCTCGCCTGTCTTTTTACCTGTCGCACGTGCTCAATTTCTTTTTTTTGAAGTATGCTCACTCTGTGACGCAGCATGGCATGTGGCCGCCATTGCTGAGGGAGGTTTGCTCTTCACTCGAGCGGGGAAAATGTCTCTGGGAGCGCCTGGGTCCCGGGCTTGGTTCTTCACCGTATCATCGAGGGTACAGTCGGTATCTTCAATTCCTACAGTCGGCCTGTAGGAGAGGGACATCACTTCTTCTTTCTCCGCATCTGCGCTTCTGTCCTCTCGACTGGACAGAGGGCAGAGAGAGTCGTTTGACCCGCCTCTTCTGGGTCACCCACGGGTAGCTGGTAAGCATCAGTTTTGTGGTTTGTTTGTTTTGGTTTGTTGTTGTTAGCCGGCTTATTCTTCTCTTTTGCGCAATTTTCTTTTGTTTTCAAAATTGTAAAAGAAAATTGTTGGAAACCTTGTTTCTGGTTAATTCAATCTTTAACCCTGCCATTCTAAATTATTTCCAAAATTCTTTCTCCTGTTTTATGCATCTGGTGATGCGGTAAATCGGTGGGGTGGGAGAGAACCTGGGGATTCAGGGTTGGTACTTGCTTTGGGCTCGCTCGTCCGCCCCTGTCCACATTCGCCGGACTCTTATTTCGGGCCAAGTCTGTTTGTGTGTGCAAGGAGAACGAGTTTTATGTTCGCGAGTGTGCGTTTCGCATGATTTGTGTTCGGATGCGTGGTTGGAGATTTGTGTTATTTTGAAGTGTGGCTATAAAATGTGACAATTATGCCATTGAATTATTATTTGCAAATGTGGTGGCAGTTATTTAAACGATGGTCGCTGTGTTTGGGTTTTTTTCCTAAGAAAGGAAATTGTTTAAACGTGGAGAGAGAAGGGGAAGATAATTCATATTTGTTTTATAGCCTGTTGATTTAATGCAGTCCCTTTTCCTGCTTCATGTGAAAAAGACTTTAACGATTTGATTGGGTTTTCTGTGTTATGCTCAGGTCTGTGTTAACTGGGGCTGTTGGTGGTTTGGTAGACTTCCCCTCGCCCATCATGCAGTGGCTGGTTAAGATTTAGCAGCATGGGTCAGACTGTACTGACGGCGGGGTTCCAGTACCCTTCCTTCTTTCTTCCTTTTTCCTTCCCTCCCTTTCTTCCTCTCCTCCAGCTCGTTTCCCCCCCCCCCGGGGGCTTCCCACCCCGGGGTCTGGGACGGGGGGGTGCCACGGTGCTGGTTGAGGCCACGCTCTGGCTGAGACCCCGGACTGGATTTGGTGCCACGTGCTGGTTTGAGGCCACGCTCTGGCTGAGACCGCGGACTGGATGGTGCCACGGGCTGGTTGAGGCCCGCTCTGGCTGAGACCGCGGACTGGATGGTTCCACGTGCTGGTTGAAGGCCACGCTCTGGCTGGGACCGCGGACAGGAAGAAAAGCCCGCCGCTTGACTGACCGGCCCTGATCCCGTCCAGGACCTCCAGTAACAACGCCACGGTTTCTTCCCCCCCCCCCCCCCCCCCCCCCCCCCCCCCCCCCCCTCCGGGACGCGCCCCTTCACTGCCTGCTTGTGTGTCGGGGGTCGGCTTTGAGCGACTCCCTTCAAGAACCAATCCCGGTTCGGAGCACCTAGTGCGACAGGGTGCTCCCATAGACTTGACGGGGGCAGGGGTTTTGGGGCACTCCCGGGTGTGGGAAGGGAGGATGCTGGAAATGTTTCTTTATAATTGTGTATATGTCAATGTGCTGGAATGTTGTAATTGTGATTGTGTATGTCGTTTTGGCGAAATGTTTATTTATAATCGTGCATGTTGTGTCTGTTGGAATGCTGATTGTGATTGTGCATGGTGCGTGTGTTGAAATATTTATTTGGGATTGTGTGTGTTGTGAATAAATTGGGTGTTGTATCGTAATCTTTATTGTGTGGTCTCTTGCGGGGCGTGTGAGGTCAGTCACTCCCTTCACTCCCACCTAGACCGATCCTGTCAGGGCAGACCTCCAGGGGTCGGTCGTGACACTGGTATTTTCTCTTAGGTCTCCCAGACCTGGTCCTCACTTCACGGTGGGACGCTTCAGTCGTGGTCATTGGCGTTCACCCTTCGTTGAGCCAGAAGGACAACTATGTTTTTCATCCCCAGTCCACAAGCCGTTATGGTAACTATTTTATCTTTTTCTTTATTTACGATTTAAATTTGTAAATTTTCTTTTCTTTCCATGTTTGAACAGGCAGTTCAAAAGTCATATTCTATTTAAATAGCACTTCGACAGGTGTTTGTTATTGAGGTTACAAATTTTCATTGTCATTGCGAACACATTGAAATTGTGACCATTTTGTTGACGAAACAATTTGTTTATTTGTTGGCACCGAGCTCTCAAATTATCATTGCTCAATATTTTATTAGCTACCTTGGGCAGGTAGTTTCGCGCTTTGCATATAATAGAAAGCAGGGTAGTCAGAGATTAAACTCGCTATTTTGAGCAAGTTTTCGAATGGAGACAACTAGGGTTTTTTTCTATGGCTGCTGGGTCGTACTTGTCTCCCTTTTTTTGCGGCAAATATTGTGCATTTGGTTTTCTGTCATTGAGTCGAGTCACGGAACATTGGTAGCGTGTGTACAACACAATATTTACGCCAGGGAGTGAGGAATCCTTCCTGTCGCGCCCCTACCTTCTGGCCCCGCACGACACATACTTATTTGTTTGCCTGTGTGCCAGGAGAGTGATTGTCTGTGTGCCAGGAGAGTGACGAAGACTTATATTTATGTTGATTTAAACTACTGGTTTCTTTCTCATTAATTTAAGAAGGATAAAAAAAGGGGAAAATTCAAACTAAAGATACCCATAATCATATTACTTTGTATGCGAATGAAAAAGTGTTTATTCATTATGCAAATAAAAAGTTTGTTCATAAAAGGTATAATGTTACTTGGATTAAAATATTGATCTCCCCCTATGGAGTCACCCGATTGTAGATGGTCTCCTGATGATGGTTGAGAGATGTTAAAATCCGCGGAAGGAGAAGGATGGACCAATCTTTTTATGCCAGAAGTAGCTAAGGAACCAGTATATTTTTGTTTTTTGTTTTTGTCAAAGCTTTTGACTACTGGATAGTCTAGCTCAACCGACTGTCACCTCTTCCCTCTGACTTTTCAACTACTACGCCTACCACCCCCCACACTTTCTCTGACAAAGGACAGACTACACTTAAACAGCAATACAAGATATTTATTTCTGCCGTACAGTTGTTTTTTTCTTTTCCTTTTGCCACTAGCATCCCAGGAACAACCTGTCGGGGTCAGCACAGAAGAGTTGGAGCGCCGTTGCCAATAGCCGTCTCCAGTGTCGGGCGTAATTCGTGAAGCACCTTCTGCCTAGCCTTGACTCTACAGCCCAAGAACCACACCCCAAGTTGGACCCTCTGGACCACCCCTGGAGCCATTCTTCCACCAGGTCAAGTGGTGTAGATGTTTGCAAGGACTGATGGTTGTGTGGGGGTGAAAGTGGGCTAGGTGCTGGAAAACCTGGGATGCCTTGATTTTTTTTTACGTAAAGAAGTTGGCAATTTTGCATTATTTTTTTCATTTGATTGTTTGTTTGTTTTTCAAGACTGTTAGACAAATTCTGTGTTGTGTAGATCCTGTTATTCAATGTTATTATGTTTCTTCTTCTATTTCTCTTCTGTGGGGAGTGGGTATTTTGAATAGTGGGCTAGGTTGGGACCAAGTGGTTTTTCTGGGCACTCAGGAGGGATAGTTTTGTTTGTTTTGTCCATTAGGATAGTTAGTTCTGG
Organism: Conus ventricosus; assembly: GCA_018398815.1. Classification (NCBI taxonomy): domain Eukaryota; kingdom Metazoa; phylum Mollusca; class Gastropoda; order Neogastropoda; family Conidae; genus Conus; species Conus ventricosus. The sequence continues at coordinate 8,562,052 of CM031597.1, forward strand.
ATAAAGCTATCTTCTTCTTTGTCCATTCTTACCTTCTATGCTCTCAGTCTATACTCACTGTTCTGCCGGATGTGGCCCTTTGCGGTCGGCTGGGCTATAAGCAACATTATCTTATCTTATCTTACTCTTCCCCACCATGTCGGGGGAATGAGCATATGTATATTTGTATAGTAAAGCTGTGTATTGTCACTCTTGCTTCGTGTGGTTTGGTGGTGTGAGCGTTGGGGTGTTTGCTTTGCCGCACTGCACACTACATAATTGCAGTCAGGATAATTCCCCCCTGACAGACATCATGATACATTAACAGACTATCAAGATGGGACATAACGATGCATTGACAAGCTGTCTTGATGGGACATCACGGTGCACTAACAGATGACTAAGATGCGACATCATGATGCATTAAGAAGCTGTTTAGATACGGCACTTCAGTGGCACAGATCAGATGACCACAGGCTGGCTGTACCTCTTTGCGTATGGCGGCTGAGTGGTAGATCTGCCAGCGGCGTAGCATGGCGGTCATCAGGGTGTGGTGGTGGTGGATGAGGGCCCTCTCCTCCTTCAACCTCTGCACCACTGCCCTGTCCTTGGCCCTCTGCCATGACTGCATGTAGATACGCAGTGTACCTGGACACAATCCACAGCCCTCACTTCGTCATGTGTCGATGAGCAATACAGTCACACAAGATGCAAAGTGTACCTGTACACAGTACGTGGCCCTCACTTCATCATGCGCACCTGTACACAGTCCATGGCCCTCACTTAATCATCATACACCTGTACACAGTCCATGGCCCTCACTTAATCATCATACACCTGTACACAGTCCATGGCCCTCACTTCATCATCATACACCTGTACACAGTCCATGGCCCTCACTTAATCATCATACACCTGTACACAGTCCATGGCCCTCACTTCATCATCATACACCTGTACACAGTCCATGGCCCTCACTTAATCATCATACACCTGTACACAGTCCATGGCCCTCACTTCATCATCATACACCTGTACACAGTCCATGGCCCTCACTTAATCATCATACACCTGTACACAGTCCATGGCCCTCACTTAATCATCATACACCTGTACACAGTCCATGGCCCTCACTTAATCATCATACACCTGTGCACAGTCCACGGCCCTCACTTCATCATGTGCACCTGTACACAGTCCATGGCCCTCACTTCATCATGTGCACCTGTACACAGTCCATGGCCCTCACTTCATCATATACACCTGTACACAGTCCATGGCCCTCACTTCATCATCATACACCTGTACACAGTCCATGGCCCTCACTTCATCATCATACACCTGTACACAGTCCATGACCCTCACTTCATCATATACACCTGTGCACAGTCCACGGCCCTCACTTCATCATATACACCTGTACACAGTCCATGGCCCTCACTTCATCATATACACCTGTACACAGTCCATGGCCCTCACTTCATCATATACACCTGTGCACAGTCCACGGCCCTCACTTCATCATATACACCTGTACACAGTCCATGGCCCTCACTTCATCATATACACCTGTACACAGTCCATGGCCCTCACTGGGTCAATGGTCATCTCAGAGCAATCTGAGCTGTTCCAATATATCTGTCCTCTTACCTCCCGATTCACACAGAGAACACACTTCAGCTGGTTGCCTGAATGCGAAACCCACACTGTACAAAGTGACCAGCAGCTGAGAGAGACTGTTAAGATGTCAATCTCATCTTTGATGTTATTTTCCTCCCCTCATTCTTGCTCCTACTAATTTAGTTTCTGACTGAACAAGTCACCAGACAGACATCTTTATGTTTGACAACTGACATCTTTATGATGTTTGAAAAGTAATGCCCATGTGATTCTTCAAAAACTGACAGCTTTATGATTATTGAATACTGACGTCTTTATACAGTTTGAAGACTGACATCTTGTTGCTTGAAGAATGACATCTTTATGATGTTCAGAAAGTGACATCTTCATGACTTTTGACAAGAGACGTTGTTATTATGTTTGAGCAGTGACACAGAGACATTGTTATTATGTTTGAGCAGTGACATAGAGACACTGTTATCATGTTTGAACAGTGACATAGAGACAGTGTTTTTATGTTTGAGCAGCGACATAGAGACATTATTATATTTGTGTAGTGACACAGAGGCATTGTTGTTATGTTTGCGCAGTGACACAGACATTGTTATTATGTTTGAGCAGTGACACAGAGACACTGCTTTTATGTTTGAGAAGTGACATAGAGACAGTGTTATTATGTTTGAGCAGTGACATAGATACATTGTTATTATGTCTGAGCAGTGACACAGAGACATTGTTATTATGTTTGAGCAGCGACATAGAGACACTGTTACTATGTTTGAGCAGTGACGTAAAGATACTGTTATTACGTTTGAGCAGTGACATAGAGACACTGTTATTATGTTTGAGCAGTGACATAAAAATATGTTTGTGTAGTGACATAGAGACATTGTTGTTATGTTTGAGCAGTAACATAAAAATATGTTCGTGTAGTGACATACAGACATTGTTATTATGTTTGAGCAGTGACGTAAAGATACTGTTATTATGTTTGAGCAGCGACATAGAGACACTGTTACTATGTTTGAGCAGTGACATAAAAATATGTTCGTGTAGTGACATACAGACATTGTTATTATGTTTGAGCAGTGACGTAAAGATACTGTTATTACGTTTGAGCAGCGACATAGAGACACTGTTACTATGTTTGAGCAGTGACATAAAAATATGTTCGTGTAGTGACATACAGACATTGTTATTATGTTTGAGCAGTGACGTAAAGATACTGTTATTACGTTTGAGCAGCGACATAGAGACACTGTTACTATGTTTGAGCAGTGACATAAAAATATTGTCATTTTGTTTGAGCAGTGACTTAAAGATATTGTTATTATGTTTGAGCAGCGACATAGAGACACTGTTACTATGTTTGAGCAGCGACATAGAGACACTGTTACAGACCTGTTTACCCCAATTTCGTGTACCTGTAATGTCTCATAAAAAAACCTGTAATTTCAGAAAAAAACCTGTAATTTTCATAATCGCAATATTTAGCAACTTTTTGCACTTACACATGTATATCAAATGTAAAGCATTTATACCATAATAACAAGACTTTGGTTAATTATACAATTATAGTATTTAATTTTTAATAACACTTTACTTACCAGTTACCTTCAAATTGTTCAGCTACCAGGCACTCTCAAGTCTGTTTCATGCTTGAACTTGTAAACACCACAACTGGGAGTGGGAGTATCCTTGTATTTCATACACACAAATCACTTTATGATGAAGAAGCCACTCTTGAATACTGTTTATAAGTATACTAATGTTGCAAGTCACTATATGTTGTTCAGCTAGCAGGCACTCTGAAGTCAAGTTCATGCTTCTTGAACTTGGAAACACCACAATGATAACATCAGACACAGACAATGGCACGTTCATTTTCACCAAGGTTTCCGTTACCATTGCTTCTGCCCTTATGACAGACAAATCATCGAACTCCTTTTTGGTATTCTTCTTTTCAGTCGTGAAAAACGATGTCAGTTTCTGTGAAGACTCGGCATCTTTCTTCGTTTCAACGTACTTCAGGTGTTTTTTTCGTTTTGCAGTGTAACTCTAAGTCATACTGGCCTGAATGCGCGATAGAAAAATCCGATGAACAGTAACCACAGAAGGCATACTCTTCGCCAAGTGACGATCTCTGTATTCCAGGCGTCTTCAGGTATGATTCACGGAACTGTTGCCGAACTTTTGCAACTTTTGAACATTTGGATGAACCAGCCGTGGGCGCGCGTGTTCGCTTCGTCGCCATCTTTGCAAAGGATAAGACGCAAGGCACGCTGGGAAACGCTTCAATGCTGTTTGCCTTTTGACCGGAATCGTAGCAAAAGAAACTTTGCGTTTAAGATTTTTTTTTTTTTTTCCCCGTAATAATTTTTTTTGGCCGTAATTCCCGTAATTTCGATTTTTTCTCGTAAAAATTACGGCAAAATCGTAAGAGTAAACAGGTCTGCAGTGTTACTATGTTTGAGCAGTGACATAAAGATATTGTCATTTTGTTTGAGCAGTGACTTAAAGATATTGTTATTATGTTTATGTAGTGACATAGACACATTGTTATGTTTGAGCAGGTATCATGTTTGTGTGGTGACATAGAGACATTGCTATTATGTTTGTGTGGTGACAGTTACATGGTTAAACAATGGGACAAAATGTCAACAGAGTCAAAGCTGTTATATGGTTGAACAATGTGACAAATGCCAACAGAATAGAAGCTGTATACGTGGTTGAACAATGGACAAAATGTTAACAGAGTTGAAGCTAGGGCTGGGCGATAATATCGATATGTAGTAAAATATCGGTACGGACATGCCACGATACGATATATCGATACGGGTTGCGGCGACCCGATATACCATAACAAAAGCAAAACCGAAACTAGAACCGAAAGCACTGTTTCTAAGAATTTGTGGGCTCTTCTGCGAACTGCACGGACTTCGTGTAGGCGTATGTGACAGCTATCTTCTCTTGTCAGCTGATATTTCGAGAAGTGCGAGAGGACCAGAAGATGGAGGAGTACACAATTGTGGCAAATACTAAAGGAAAAGCTGACGTATGGCGTCACTTTGGACTTCGAAAACGCAAAGCGGACGGAACAATTGTGGAAAAGACAGCTGTGTGCTTAACGTGCAATACTGTTGTGAAAACGTCGGGTTGTACAACCAATATGATGACCCACATTCGTCGAGTCCATCCACAACTTTTATCATCCCGCACCACTGTCCAAGCTACAACTGACCCTACTATTGAAGCAGGTCCATCAGAAAGGCGGCAGCAGACGTGGAAGAAACAACAGATGCTGCAGGGTGTTCTTGCTGCACAAGAGAAAAAGACGAAGTACCCTCTGCAATCGGCGAGAGCCCAGGCACTTACGACTGAAATTGCGCGGTTTCTGGTAAAGGACATGCGACCATACAGTCTTGTCGAAAGCCCACACTTTCACAGTTTACTTGCAACCATGGATGAGCGTTACCAGACACCATCGCGCAGCTACTTCTCGAAAACTGCCATGCCCTCCATGTATGATGAACTGAAAACCAAGGTGCTTGCAGATATCGGAAAAGTTGAGCAAGTGAGTGTAATATCTTTAACTGCAAGTTAGAGCATCTAACTTTATAATGTAATTTTTAACACTTCTTTTGAATCTTTTCTGTAGACAGTGCTGTTTTCTATGTTGTCTTTTTTTTGTTTTTTTTTGTTTTCTGTTTTTTGTTGTTGTTGGTTTTTTTTGTTCGCATGCTTTTTTGTAAAAATTTGTTTGAAAAGATTAAAAGATTTTTGTTATATTTATTTTTGACTATAGGAAAACACAAAAGTACCATTTTTCTATGAATTATTCCAACAATTTTAACTTTTAACTGTCCGATCTTAAATTTAAGAAAGTTGAATAATTGGTTTGCTTGTAATTTTTGCATTTATTGAATGACGACATTCCTTTTTTCCCACTGTGTAAATGAAATTTGGATTGCATTTAACTGTTGTAAAACTTAATCTCCGGTACTTTGGTTTTACAGGTAACACTGACAATGGATGCTTGGACCTCCAGAGCAACTGATTCATACGTCACAATCACGGTGGTGCTGATGATTGAATGGGACTTAGTGAACTATGTGCTGCAAACAAGACAGATGGCGGAGAGCCATACAGGTCTCTCTCTCTTCCTCTCTCTCTCCCCCCCCCTGTCTCTCTCTCTCTCTCTTTCCCCTCATCTCTCTCTCTCTCCCCCTCTCTCTGTCTGTCTGTCTGTCTCTCTCTCTCACACACACATACACACACACACACACACAATGTATTTTCGGTGTATGTATGCATATCTGTGTCAATAAATATAATGGAGACAAGGGAATGGGGAGTGGGGGTAGAGAACAGACAGAGAGAGAGAGAGAGAGAGAGAGAGAGAGAGAGAGAGAGAGAGAGAGAGAGAGAGAGAGAGAGAGAGAGAGCATACACATGCATAAGACATATTATTTTTGACAAAGCTTAATCATTTGTCTTCCATTTTGCAGCCGAAAACATAACTAAGGTCATCGAGGAAGCCGTCCGAGAATGGAAGCTGCCTGGTCTGTTGGGTCTGACTATGGTGTCCGACAACGCCTTCAACATGGTGAAAGCTGGCAAGCTTCTGAACTGTCACCTCCATCTTGGTTGTTTCACCCATACGCTGAACCTGGCAGTGCATAAAGCGCTCAAGGTCGACTCTACTGCTCATGTTCTTGGCAGAATCAGAAGGATGACGGCGTTCTTTCATAGAAGTGCCCTTGCCGCAGGCCTGCTGAAAGCGAAAGCAGAGCTTCTTCAGATAAAAGCAACTACTTTGAAAAGCGATGTTTGCACACGATGGAATTCAGCATTTGACATGCTGTCGCGCTTTTTGGAACTCCAGCCTGCTGTGGTTGCAGTGATTCGTTCCAAGGAGCTGAGCGGGCTGAAAGAAAGAGACATCTGCAGTCTCAATGACGAGGAGGTGGTTGCAGCAGAGGAGCTGCAAGCTTTCCTGAAGCCTCTGAAGGACATGACCACATACATGTGTTGGGAGGAAATGCCTACCTCATCTATTATCATGCCTCTCATGCAGAGTCTTGTCGGCAAGAATGGCCACCTCTTTCCCAAAGAGTCGGATTCCCCTGCTGTAGAAGAAATGAAGAATATCATGAGAGCAGATTTGATGAACAGATACGCTGAACAGAAAGAAATGCTCCATGTCATTTCAGCAATGGATCCTCGTTTCAAATCTCTTCCATGCTTACCAGCAGAAGAACGTGAAAGAGTCTTTAAGAAACTTACGGACATTGCTCTCCGTTTGCATCAGGCAAAGCCCGCTACTGAAGTCAAGGTGGAGCCAGGCGCATCAGCTGAACCACTTCTCCCTGCCCTTGAAACAAATGTTCAAGATGATGTCGTCGTCGTGGAAGAAGCATCTACGGTGCTTACTGTGAAAACCAAGCCAGCAGAAAAGTCCAGAAATCGAACTTTTTTTTTGTTCATACTCAATTGCTTTGTTTAAAGAATTTATGATCTTTAACTATCCTGTGATCTTTTATTGTGTGTGAATGCTATGAAAATGTGTGTTTGGCATGCTTGTAATTTTGGTTTATAATATGAATCACTTTTAGTTTATTTTACTAGGTATTCAAGTACATGCACGCACAGATTTCATTCTATTTTGATACTACTTTTGATCCCGTTTCCTGAGAAAGGACTGTTAAGAAGACCACGTTGTACTTTATTGATTCTCAATTACTTTAGTGTTTAATTACCTAGTGATCTCACTTAATGCCGTGAATGCATGACTGCACATATGTACAGGTGTTTCTACTAGTTTGTAGTTTTGTACGTGCATAACATCTTTGAAATGATCTTACTTGCAATGGTGCATTTTTTTAATTTATTAATTCGTTTTTGATGTGTACTAATTACGATGGGTATAGTATACACGCACAGAATAAACGTTTTATTTCTAGTCATTTGTGTTTCTACACTTGGAATAAAATACTGCCACCACTATATTTTGTTTCTGTCTCTATGTAGACATGTTTTTGATGCTTTTAGCTGTAACATTCATCATGAAGAAAGGTATTTGAAATTTGCCGATATATCGTTTGAAAATATCGATACGGCCAAAAAATATCGCGATAATATCGATACGTTTTTGCGACGATATCCCAGCCCTAGGTCAAGCTGTTACATGGTTGAACAATGTGACAAATGCCAACAGAGTTGAAGCTGTTACATGGTTGAACAATGTGACAAATGCCAACAGAGTTGAAGATGTTACAGGGTTGAACAATGTGACAAATGCCAACAGAGTTGAAGCTGTTACAGGGTTGAACAATGTGACAAATGCCAACAGAGTTGAAGCTGTTACATGGTTGAACAATGTGACAAATGCCAACAGAGTTGAAGCTGTTACAGGGTTGAACAATGTGACAAAATGCTAACAGAGTTGAAGCTGTTACAGGGTTGAAAAATGTGACAAAATGCTAACAGAGTTGAAGCTGTTACAGGGTTGAACAATGTGACAAAATGCTAACAGAGTTGAATCTGTTACAGGGCTGAACAATGTGACAAAATGCTAACAGAGTTGAAGCTGTTACAGGGCTGAACAATGTGACAAAATGCTAACAGAGTTGAATCTGTTACAGGGCTGAACAATGTGACAAAATGCTAACAGAGTTGAAGCTGTCACAGGGCTGAACAATGTGACAAAATGCTAACAGAGTCAGAGCTGTTCTACCACTAAACAATGTGACAAAACGCTCATAAAGTTGAAGCTTTTCTTTGTTCTCTTCATTTCATTGTCACCACTGGCAGGTCTTGCCCTAAGAACAAGGGGAAGGATGTTTACAGAGCTCTTCTTTGGTCCCTGCACACTGTCACCAGTGAACAGGTGATGCCCTAAGAACAGGGGACAGGATTTTCTATGTCCTCTGCACGCTGTCACCAATGACAGGTGGTACCCTAAGAACAGGAGGTCAGGATGTTCTATGTTCTCTACACATTGTTACCAGTGACAGGCCTTGTCCTAAGAACAGGCGGTCAGGATGTTCTATGTTCTCTGCACACTGTCACCAGTGACAGGCCTTGCCCTAAGAACAGGGGGTCAGGATGTTCTATGTTCTCTGCACACTGTCACCAATAACAGGCCTTGTCCTAAGAACATGTGTCGGGATGTTCTATGTTTTCTGCACACAGTCACCAATGACAGGCCTTGTCCTAAAAACAGGGGGTCAGGATAAAAAAGCAGAAGAGCCAGGGGGTCAGGATGTTGTATGTTCTCTGCACACAGTCACCAATGACAGGTGGTACCCTAAGAACAGGGGGTCAGGATGTTCTATGTTCTCTGCACACTGTCACCAGTGACAGGCCTTGCCCTAAGAACAGGGGGTCAGGATGTTCTATGTTCTCTGCACACTGTCACCAATAACAGGCCTTGTCCTAAGGACAGGGGGTCAGGATGTTCTATGTTCTCTGCACACTGTCAGCAGTGACAAGTGATGCCCTCAAAAAAGGAACAGGATGTTCTACGTTCTCTGCACACTGTCACAAATAACAGGCCCTGTCCTAAGAACAGGGGGTCAGGATGTTCTATGTTCTCTGCACACTGTCACAATTAACAGGCCTTGTCCTAAGAACAGGGGGTCAGGATGTTCTATGTTCTCTGCACACAGTCACCAATGACAGGTGATGCCCTAAAAACAGGGGGACAGGATATTCAATGTTCTCTGCACACTGTCACCAGTAACAGGCCTTGTCCTAAGAACTGGGGGTCAGGATGTTCTATGTTCTCTGCACACTGTCACCAGTGACAGGCCTTGCCCTAAGAACAGGCGGTCAGGATGTTCTATGTTCTCTGCACATTGTCACCAGTGACAGGTGATGCCCTCAGAACAGGGGGTCAGGATGTTCTATGTTCTCTGCACACTGTTACCGGTGACAGGCCTTGTCCTAAGAACAGGGAACAGGATGTTCTATGTTCTCTGCACACTGTCACCAATGACATGTAATGCCCTCAGAACAGGGGGCCAGGATGCTTACAGAGTTGGAGCTGTTCCCTGGTCTCTTCCACCAGGGCCTGTGTCTGGGACTTTTTGTAGGCATGAACTGCCGCAAATCTACGCCATGTCTGCAGCACCTGCAAGCACATACAGCACATGAAAACCAGCAGACACCACACCACACTGTGCATTGGTGTTCATGCATTCATCATCACAGACTGTAAGTGCATCTCCAGGAGCCAAACAACCAATGTGCCACAAACAGAACAAGTCAGAATACAGTACAGGAAGAGGCCAGGGCACCACATGCCTCAGACAGCGCACGTCAAATTAGAAACTTAACCATAATATTACCAATCTACCCATATCTACTCATCTTCATAAGCAATTAACTACCTATCAGCCTGTCAAAGCCCATCTCCATAACAGTTAACAGTCAGTGTACAATCAGCCCCTTTCCTTTCCCAGTTAACGGTCAATGTACATTCAGCCCGTATGTGTCCATCTCCTTTACCAGTTAACTGTCAATGAACATTCAGCCCATCATCATCATCATCATCATTCTCTTGCCATGATGGGCGTAGAGGAGAGATGAGAGACACTCTCGAAGCCAGGCACCGCCATCTGGCCCTGTCCTCTGCCTGTCGCATCAGCGTAGGGCCATCCATCCTGGTCCATTCTTTGATGTTGTCCATCCAGCATTTGGCTTGTCGTCCCCTTCGTCTGCCGCCTTCCAGCGTGCCCTGGATGACTGTTTTGGGCAGTGAATTGTGGCGTATGACATGCCTGAACCACGACAGCTTCCTCTTCTTGACTGTTGCCAAGAGGGGTTCTTGGGGGCCTGCAAGTGATGTTATTTGGCTCCTTACAAGGTCGTTTGTCTTCCGGTCTTGCCAAGAGATCCCGAGCAAGCGCCTGAAGCATTTAGTTTCAAACGTCTGGATTCTCTTGGTGGTCTCTGCTGTCATGGTCCAGCTTTCGCAGCCATACAGCAGGATGGACAGCACCAGGGACTTGTACAGCTTCATCTTTGTAGGAAAGCTGATCTCCCTGCTCTTCCAGATCTTGTTTAGCTTTGCCATTGCTGCTGTTGCGATCGCTAGTCTGGTCTTGATTTCTGTTGTAGAGCGACCGTCTTTGGTGAGAGTGGTGCCAAGGTATTTGAAAGCGCCCACTTCTTCAAGCTGTAGTCCGTTCATGTAGATTACAGCATGGGTGTTGGTTGTGCTGTTGACCAGGACTTTGCTTTTTTCTGTGCTCACTTCCATTCCATATGCACCTGCCCTTTCTTCCAGTCTCTTTGTCAGGTCTTGTAGTTCTTCGTTGCTGCCTCCCATCAGGTCGATGTCATCTGCGAACCTCAGATTACTGATGGTTCTTCCTCCGATGGAGACAGTGGAGTGGAAGTCATGGAGGGTTTCACGCATGATGTTTTCCAGGAAAAGATTGAACAGTACGGGAGATAGCAGGCAGCCTTGATGGACTCCAACTGTGGTCTTGAAGTAGTCCCCTATCTGGTTGTTGAGGAGGACTGCGCTGCTGGCGGTGTTATACAGCGCCTGGATGGTTTGGACGAGACCCTCCTCTATGCCAAACTTTCTGAGCACCTGCCACAGACCCTTGTGCCACACCCTGTCAAACGCTTTCCTAAAGTCAATGAAGTTGTGGAACAGGTCTCTCTGATGTTGTAGATGTTTCTCCATCAGTATCCGGCAGGTGAAGATCTGTTCTACTGTGCTTCTGCCTGCCCTGAATCCAGCTTGTTCTTCCGCCAGGTGTTCTTCCGCCTCTTTCTTCAGTCGATTCAAGATGACTCTGAGCATGATTTTACTGGTGTGGCTAATGAGACTTATTGTTCTGTAGTTCTGGCATTGGCGTAGATTTCCCTTTTTGGGCAGGGGGATGATGAGTGATTGAGTCCATTCTGTGGGCCACTGTTTTGTCTCCCAGATCTTCTGACAAATCGATGTTACTAGAGTGACCAATTCCTTCCCTCCATGTTTGAGCAGCTCTGCTGGAATATTGTCTGCTCCAGGTGATTTCCCTGCCGGAAGGATTAGAATAGAACATCCTGACCCTCTGTTCTTAGGACAAGGATTCAGCCCATATGTGTCCATTACCACTTAACGGTCAATGTACATTCAGCTAATATGTGTCCATCTCCTTTACCAGTTAACTGTCAATGAACACTCAGCCCATATGTGTCCATTACCACTTAACGGTCAATGTACATTCAGCTAATATGTGTCCATCTCCTTTACCAGTTAACTGTCAATGAACACTCAGCCCATATGTGTCCATTACCGCTTAACGGTCAATGTACATTCAGCTCATATGTGTCCATCTCCTTTACCAGTAAATGTCAATGAACATTCAGCCCATATGTGTCCATTACCGCTTAACGGTCAATGTACATTCAGCTCATATGTGTCCATCTCCTTTACCAGTAAATGTCAATGAACATTCAGCCCATATGTGTCCATTACCGCTTAACGGTCAATGTACATTCAGCTCATATGTGTCCATCTCCTTTTCCCGTTAACGGTAAATGTACATTCAGCCCATTATGTCCATCTCCTTTACCAGTTAACTGTCAATGTACATTCTGTCCGTATATGTCCATCTCCTTTACCAGTTAACTGTCAATGAACATTCAGCCCACATATGTCCATTACCACTTAACGATCAATGTACATTCAGCTCATATGTGTCCATCTCCTTTACCAGTTAACCGTCAATGTACATTCAGGTCATATATGTCCCATCTCCTTTACCAGTTAACAGTCAATTTGCATTCAGCCCATATATGTCCCATCTCCTTTACCAGTTAACAGTCAACGTACATTCAGCCTATTATGTCCATCTCCTTTACCAGTTAACTGTCAATGTGCATTCAGCCTATTATGTCCATCTCCTTTACCAGTTAACGGTCAATGTACATTCAGCCCATTATGTCCATCTCCTTTACCAGTTAACTGTCAATCTGCCCACATCTAACCATCACCATCACCAGTCAATTCCCACTCTGCTCATATCTACTCATCACCAAACCCAGTAAAAGCTCATAACCAGTTAACTGCCAGTTTGCCCATCACGGTATCTAGTCAACTGTCAATCTGCCTTATCTACCCCTGACCATAACCAGTCAAACGTCAATCTGCCTTATCTACCCCTGACCATAACCAGTCAAACGTCAATCTGCCTTATCTACCCCTGACCATAACCAGTCAAACGTCAATCTGCCTTATCTCCATAACCAGTCAACTGTCAGTCTACCTTATCTCCATAACCAGTCAACTGTCAATCTGCCTTATGACCATAACCAGTCAACCGCCAATCTGCCTTATCACCATAACCAGTCAACTGTCAATCTGCCTTATCACCATAACCAGTCAACTGTCAATCTGCCTTATCACCATAACCAGTCAACTGTCAATCTGCCTTATCACCATCACCAGTTAACTGTCAACCTGCTACAGTGACTACATTTCCAAAGTGCTTCATGCAAGCCATGGGAACACAGAGGGCAAAGCTGTGTTCACAATGCAGGTGGATCAGAGTGTGTGACTAGTATCAGTGTGGCCAACAGGCTGACCAAACACTTAACTGGTTCAAACTATGACAAAACAGTACCAACACTTAACTGGTTTAAACTATGACAAAACAGGGCCAACACATAACTGGTTCCAAATATGACAAAACAGGGCCAACACATAACTGGTTCAAACTATGACAAAACAGTGCCAACACTTAACTGGTTTAAACTATGACAAAACAGTGCCAACACTTAACTGGTTCAAACTATGGCAAAACAGTGCCAACACTTAACTGGTTCCAAATATGGCAAAACAGTGCCAACACATAACTGGTTCAAAACATGACAAAACAGTGCCAACACTTAACTGGTTCAAAACATGACAAAACAGTGCCAACACTTAACTGGTTCAAACTATAACAAAACAGTGCCAACACTTAACTGGTTCAAAACATGACAAAACAGGGCCAACACATAACTGGTTCAAAACATGACAAAACAGGGCCAACACTTAACTGGTTCAAACTATGACAAAACAGTGCCAGATATGGGGAGTTTGCATTATACTCTCTGTTTGGCTAGTATACTTACCATGTCAGACCATAGCATTCAACGGCAGTTAGTTAGCTCTGAAAGGCCAAATTTTTTTGTGGCTAATGCAGTAATAAGACCATCATGTGACGCCCACCTTACTTCTGCCAGGGAAGAAGCCATTGTCAACTTCCTGTTCCTCATTCAACGAGGCCTATGCGCAAGGTAACCCCGAGAACCATAGCGCTAGCGGGGAAGGTAGGGCGGGCATTAGAGTCTGACATGGTAAATATACTAGCCAAACAGGGAGTATAATACAAACTCCCTATTTTGGCGTCACACTTTACCATCAGACCATAGCAGAATGTAAAGGAATTGGAGGAGGGCTGAGTGCCCTAAAGGTTCTTGGGGTTAGCAGTGGAAAAGATATGGCTGTGTTAGCCGCAAAAGAAGTTCCTAGAACCATCAGCCCTGGTCATGCGGATATCCCTTAAATAAAGTTTATGAAGGGATTTTCTGAACGCCAGTAGGCTGCCTCCAGGAGGTGGCACAAGGGGACATAGTGCTGGAATACTGCGGAAGTGGCCAGCGCCCTGACCTCCTAGGCCCAGGGAGATAAGACGGGGAGATCCTTATACGCCTAGGCGTAGGCCGATCTGACCATCTTGGAAAGCAATCTAGAGATAGGGCTGGGAGGAGCGCCTGGGGTGCGAGCGTTCCCAGTAGCCCCGAATGGAGCTAGCCAAGAGCCTTAACAAAGAAGATAGGTGAGATAGGAAGATGCCTATCTGGATCCTGGAAGGGCGAGATGGGGGAACAGAGTTGTCTGAGCACAGGAGGACCATCTCTCCCATCGGTAATAGTAGAGAGGCTCAGTGCTGGCTGTGTGCGAAGCCGTCGCTAATCCGTAGGTCTTGCGAGGCCCCAGCCCCAGCGGTATTGTCTAGGACAGACTGGATCTGTCTGTCTTGTGAGGAGGGCAGAATGCTCGCAATTGGGCTGGCATAGCAGGCATGTGAGCCGCGGAGCATCTGAGCATGTCCCCACGAATGCCCACTGGAGAGGGGGAACATGGGGGAGGGACCTGAGGTCCGGAAACCAGGACGGGTCGGGTTTTCCCAGTCTCGCCTTCCTGATCACCTTGTGGAGGATAGGAAGGCGTATGTTATGAGGCCAGTTGACACCGCTTCTTCCCTGGTGGAAGGAGTGTGGCGTCACGTGATGGTCTTCTTATTACTGCATTAGCCACTAAAAATTCGGCCTTTCAGAGCTAACTAACTGCCGTTGAATGCTATGGTCTGACATAGTAAAGTATATGACGCTAAACTGTATTTCAATGTTGTGGCATCACTGCTGAGATCCTGAATTTTCAGTGTGCTGACTATTCACTGTCCTGACTATTATTGTCTGCCAGCAACTCTCACCCTGTTCAGAACAACACTGTCCTGACTATTTATTGTCTGCCAGCAACTCTCACCCTGTTCAGAACACACTGTCCTGACTATACACAGTCCTGGCTATTCACTGGAACCTGACTATTCACTGTGTCCTGGCTATTCACTGTGCTGACTATTCACTGTGCCCTGACTATTCACTGTGCTGACTATTCACTGTCCTGACTATTCACTGTGCTGTCTATTCACTGTGTCCCTGACTAATTCACTGTGCTGACTATTCACTGTCCTACTATTCACTGTGCTGTCTATTCACTGTGTCCAGACTATTCACTGTCCTGACTATTCACTGTGTCCGAGTATTCACTGTGTCCAGACTATTCACTGTCCTGACTATTCACTGTGTCCTACTATTCACAGTCCCGTCTATTCACTGTGCTGACTATTCACTGTCCTGACTATTCACTGTGTCCTGTACTGACTATTCACTGTCTAGACTATTCACAGTGTCCTGACTATTCACTATGTCCTGACTATTCACAGTCCTGTCTATTCACTGTGCTGACTATTCACTGTCCTGACTGTTCACTGTGTCCTGTACTGACTATTCACTGTGCTGACTATTCACTGTCCTGACTATTCACTGTGTCCTGTACTGACTATTCACTGTGCTGACTATTCACTGCGCTGACTATTCACTGTGTCCTGACTATTCACAGTCCTGACTATTCACTGTGTCCTGACTATTCACTGTGCTGACTATTCACTGTCCTGACTATCACTGTGCTGACTATTCACTGTCCTGACTATTCACTGTGTCCTGTTACTGACTATTCACTGTCCTGACTATTCACTGTACTGACTATTCACTGTCCTGACTATTCACTGTGTCCTGACTATTCACTGCGCTGACTATTCACTGTACTGACTATTCACCGTGTCCTGACTATTCACTGTGCTGTCTATTCACTGTGCTGACTATTCACTGTCCTGACTGTTCACTGTGTCCTGTACTGACTATTCACTGTGCTGACTATCACTGTCCTGACTATTCACTGTGTCCTGTACTGACTATTCACTGTGCTGACTATTCACTGCGCTGACTATTCACTGTGTCCTGACTATTCACAGTCCTGACTATCACTGTGTCCTGACTATTCACTGTGCTGACTATTCACTGTCCTGACTATTCACTGTGCTGACTATTCACTGTCCTGACTATTCACTGTGTCCTGTACTGACTATTCACTGTCCTGACTATTCACTGTACTGACTATTCACTGTCCTGACTATTCACTGTGTCCTGACTATTCACTGCGCTGACTATTCACTGTACTGACTATTCACCGTGTCCTGACTATTCACTGTGCTGTCTATTCACTGTGTCCTGACTATTCACAGTCCTGTCTATTCACTGTGTCCTGACTATTCACTGTGTCCTGACTATTCACTGTGTCCTGACTATTCACTGCGCTGACTATTCACTGTGTCCTGACTATTCACTGTGTCCTGACTATTTACTGCGCTGACTATTCACTGTGCTGACTATTCACTGTCCTGACTATTCACTGTGCTGACTATTCACTGCGCCGACTATTCACCGTGTCCTGACCATTCACTGTCCTGACTATTCACTGTGTCCTGACTATGCACTGTCCTGACAATTCACTGTGTCCTGACTATTCACTTTCCTGACTATTCACTGTGTCCTGACTATTCACTGTGTCCTGACTATTCACTGTGCTGACTATTCACTGTGTCCTGACTATTCACTGTGTCCTGACTATTCACTGTCTTGACTATTCACAGTCCTGTCTATTCACTGTGTCCTGACTATTCACTGTGCTGTCTATTCACTGTGTCATGTCCATTCACCGTCCTGACTATTCACTGTGTCCTGACTATTCACTGTGCGACTATTCAATGTGTCCTGTCTATTCACTGTGTCCTGACTATTCACAGTCCTGTCTATTCACTGTGTCCTGACTATTCACTGCGCTGACTATTCACTGTGTCCTGACCATTCACTGTGCTGACTATTCACTGTGTCCTGACTATTCACTGTCTGACTATTCACTGTGTCCTGACTATTCACTGTCCCTGACTATTCACTGTGTCCTGACTATTCACTGTGTCCTGACTATTCACTGTCCTGACTATTCACTGTGTCCTGACTATTCACTGTGCTGACTATTCACTGTGTCCTGACTATTCACTGTGTCCTGACTATTCACGTGCTGACTATTCACTGTGTCCTGACTATTCACTGTCCTGACTATTCACTGTGTCCTGACTATTCACTGTGTCCTGACTATTCACTGTGTCCTGTATATTCACTGTCCTGACTATTCACTGTGTCCTGACTATTCACTGTGTCCTGACTATTCACTGTGTCCTGTATATTCACTGAGCTGTCTATTCACTGTGTCCTGACTATTCACTGTGTCCTGACTATTCACAAGTCCTGACTATTCACTGTGTCCTGTCTATTCACTGTGCTGACTATTCACTGTGTCCTGTCTACTCACTGTTTTTGACTATTCACTATGCTGTCTATTCACTGTGTCCTGACTATTCACTGTGTCCTGACTATTCACTGTGTCCTGACTATTCACTGTGCTGTCTATTCACTGTGTCCTGTCTATTCACCGTCCTGACTATTCACTGTGTCCTGACTATCAGTGTCCTGACTATTCACTGTGCTGTCTATTCACTGTGTCCTGTCTATTCACTGTGCTGTCTATTCACCGTCCTGACTATCACTGTGTCCTGACTATTCAATGTGTCCTGACTATTCACTGTGCTGTCTATTCACTGTGTCCCGTCTATTCACTGTGCCGACAATTCAGTGTCCTGTCTATTCCATGTCCTGTCTATTCACAATCCTGACAATTCACTGCCCTGACTATTCACTTTCCTGTCTATTCACAGTCCTGACTATTCACAGTCCGTCTATTCACAGTCCTGTCTATTCACTGCTCTGACTATTCACTTTCCTCTCTATTCACTGTCCTGACTATACACAGTCAAGTCCATTCACAGACCTGACTATTCACTTTCCTGTCTATTCACAGTCCTGTCTGTTCACAGTCCTGTCTATTCACAGTCCTGTCTATTCACAGTCCTGTCTATTCACAGTCCTGACTATTCACTGTCCGACTATTCACTGTCATGTCTGTTCACAGTCCTGACTATCACAGTGCTGATTATTCACAGTACTGACTATTCACAGTCTTGTCTATTCAATGTCATGTCTATTCACTGTCCTGACTATTCACTGTCCTGACTACTCACTGTCCTGACTATTCACTGTCATGTCTATTCACAATGCTGACTATTCATAGTACTGACTATTCACTTTCCTGTCTACTCACAGTCCTGTCTGTTCACAGTCCTGTCTATTCACAGTCCTGTGTATTCACAGTCCTGTCTATTCACAGTCCTGACTATTCACTGTCCTGACTATTCACTGTCATGTCATTCACAGTCCTGTCTATTCACAGTCCTGTCTATTCACAGTATTGACTATTCACAGTCTTGTCTATTCACTGTCCTGTCTATTCACTGTCCTGTCCATTCACAGTCCTGTCTATTCACAGTCCTGACTATTCACTGTACTGACTATCACTGTACTGACTATCACAGTCCTGTCTGTTCACAGTCCTGTCTATTCACTGTACTGACTATTCACTGTCCTGTCTATTCACAGTCCTGTCTATTCACAGTCTATTCACAGTCCTGACTATTCACTGTCATGTCCATTCACAGTCATGTCTATTCACTGTCCTGTCTATTCAGTCCTGTCTATTCACAATCCTGTCTATTCACTGTACTGACTATTCACTGTACTGACTATTCACTGTACTGTCTATTCACTGTACTGTCTATTCAGTCCTGTCTATTCACAGTCCTGTCTATTCACAGTCCTGTCTATCACTGTACTGACTATTCACTGTCCTGTCTATTCACTGTGTCCTGACTATTCACAGTCCTGTCTATTCACTGTCCTGTCTATTCACAGTCCTGACTATACACAGTCCTGACTATTCATAGTCCTGTCTAATTCACTGTACTGCTATTCACAGTCCTGTCTATTCACAGTCCTGACTATTCACAGTCCTGACTATTCACAGTCCTGTCTATTCACATCCTGTCTATTCAGTCCCTGTCTATTCAGTCCTGTCTATTCACTGTCCTGAGTATTGACAGTCCTGTCTATTGACAGTCCTGTCTATTCACAGTCCTGTCTATCACTGTCCTGAATATTCACAGTCCTGACTATTCACAGTCCTGTCTATTTACAGTCCTGTCTATTCACTGTCCTGACTATTCACAGTCCTGTACTATCACCGTACTGTCTATTCACAGTCCTGTCTATTCACAGTCCTGACTATTCACTGTCCTGACTATTCACTGTCATGTCTGTTCACAGTCCTGACTATTCACAGTGCTGACTATTCACAGTACTGACTATTCACAGTCTTGTCTATTCACTGTCATGTCTATTCACTGTCCTGACTATTCACTGTCCTGACTACTCACTGTCCTGACTATTCACTGTCATGTCTATTCACAATGCTGACTATTCATAGTACTGACTATTCACTTTCCTGTCTACTCACAGTCCTGTCTGTTCACAGTCCTGTCTATTCACAGTCCTGTGTATTCACAGTCCTGTCTATTCACAGTCCTGACTATTCACTGTCCTGACTATTCACTGTCATGTCTATTCACAGTCCTGTCTATTCACAGTATTGACTATTCACAGATATTGACTATTCACAGTCTTGTCTATTCACTGTCCTGTCTATTCACTGTCCTGTCCATTCACAGTCCTGTCTATTCACAGTCCTGACTATTCACTGTACTGACTATTCATGTACTGACTATTCACAGTCCTGTCTGTTCAGTCCCTGTCTATTCACTGTCCTGTCTATTCACAGTCCTGTCTATTCACAGTCCTGTCTATTCACAGTCCTGTCTATTCACAGTCTATTCACAGTCCTGACTATTCACTGTCATGTCCATTCACTGTCCTGTCTATTCACAGTCATGTCTATTCACTGTCCTGTCTATTCACAGTCCTGTCTATTCACAATCCTGTCTATTCACTGTACTGACTAATTCACTGTACTGTCTATTCACTGTACTGTCTATTCAGTCCTGTCTATTCACAGTCCTGTCTATTCACAGTCCGTCTATTCACTGTACTGACTATTCACTGTCCTGTCTATTCACTGTGTCCTGACCATTCACAGTCCTGTCTATTCACAGTCCTGTCTATTCACAGTCCTGACTATACACAGTCCTGACTATTCATAGTCCTGTCTATCACTGTACTGTCTATTCACTGTCCTGTCTATTCACTGTCCTGACTATTCACAGTCCTGTCTATTCACAGTCCTGTCTATTCAGAGTCCTGTCTATTCAGTCCTGTCTATTCACTGTCCTGACTATTCACTGTCCTGAGTATTGACAGTCCTGTCTATTGACAGTCCTGTCTATCACTGTCCTGAATATTCACAGTCCTGACTATTCACAGTCCTGTCTATTTACAGTCCTGTCTATTACAGTCCTGTCTATTCCACTGTCCTGACTATCACAGTCCTGTCTATTCACTGTAACTGACTATTCACATTCCTGTCTATTCACTGTACGGACTATTCACAGTCATGTCTATTCACTGTACTGTCTAATCACAGTCCTGACTATTCACTGTACTGACTATTCACAGTCATGTCTATTCACTGTACTGTCTATTCACAGTCCTGCTATTCACAGTCCTGACTATTCACTGTCATGTCTATTCACATTCCTGTCTATTCACTGTACTGACTATTCACACATGACTATTCACTGTCCTGTCTATTCACAGTCCTGTCTATTCACTGTACTGTCTATTCACTGTACTGACTATTCACTGTACTGACTATTCACTGTACTGTCTATTCACTGTACTGTCTATTCAGTCCTGTCTATTCACAGTCCTGTCTATTCACAGTCCTGTCTATTCACTGTACTGACTATTCACTGTCCTGTCTATTCACTGTGTCCTGACTATTCACAGTCCTGTCTATTCACTGTCCTGTCTATTCACAGTCCTGACTATACACAGTCCTGACTATTCATAGTCCTGTCTATTCACTGTACTGTCTATTCACAGTCCTGTCTATTCACAGTCCTGACTATTCACAGTCCTGACTATTCACAGTCCTGTCTATTCACAGTCCTGTCTATTCAGTCCTGTCTATTCAGTCCTGTCTATTCACTGTCCTGAGTATTGACAGTCCTGTCTATTGACAGTCCTGTCTATTCACAGTCCTGTCTATTCACTGTCCTGAATATTCACAGTCCTGACTATTCACAGTCCTGTCTATTTACAGTCCTGTCTATTCACTGTCCTGACTATTCACAGTCCTGTCTATTCACCGTACTGTCTATTCACAGTCCTGTCTATTCACAGTCCTGACTATTCACTGTCCCTGACTATTCACTGTCATGTCTGTTCACAGTCCTGACTATTCACAGTGCTGACTATTCACAGTACTGACTATTCACAGTCTTGTCTATTCACTGTCATGTCTATTCACTGTCCTGACTATTCACTGTCCTGACTACTCACTGTCCTGACTATTCACTGTCATGTCTAATTCACAATGCTGACTATTCATAGTACTGACTATTCACTTTCCTGTCTACTCCACAGTCCTGTCTGTTCACAGTCCTGTCTATTCACAGTCCTGTGGTATTCACAGTCCTGTCTATCACAGTCCTGACTATTCACTGTCCTGACTATCACTGTCATGTCTATTCACAGTCCTGTCTATTCACAGTATTGACTATTCACAGTATTGACTATTCACAGTCTTGTCTATTCACTGTCCTGTCTATTCACTGTCCTGTCCATTCACAGTCCTGTCTATTCACAGTCCTGACTATTCACTGTACTGACTATTCACTGTACTGACTATTCACAGTCCTGTCTGTTCAGTCCTGTCTATTCACTGTCCTGTCTATTCACAGTCCTGTCTATTCACAGTCCTGTCTATTCACAGTCTATTCACAGTCCTGACTATTCACTGTCATGTCCATTCACTGTCCTGTCTATTCACAGTCATGTCATTCACTGTCCTGTCTATTCACAGTCCTGTCTATTCACAATCCTGTCTATTCACTGTACTGACTATTCACTGTACTGTCTATTCACTGTACTGTCTATTCAGTCCTGTCTATTCACAGTCCT
The DNA here is from genome assembly GCA_018398815.1 of Conus ventricosus. Lineage (NCBI taxonomy): Eukaryota > Metazoa > Mollusca > Gastropoda > Neogastropoda > Conidae > Conus > Conus ventricosus. Next base: position 8,584,351 of record CM031597.1, read on the forward strand.
GTCTATTCACAGTCCTGTCTATTCACTGTACTGACTATTCACTGTCCTGTCTATTCACTGTGTCCTGACCATTCACAGTCCTGTCTATTCACAGTCCTGTCTATTCACAGTCCTGACTATACACAGTCCTGACAATTCATAGTCCTGCTATTCACTGTACTGTCTATTCACTGTCCTGTCTATTCACTGTCCTGACTATTCACAGTCCTGTCTATTCACAGTCCTGTCTATTCAGTCCTGTCTATTCAGTCCTGTCTATTCACTGTCCTGACTATTCACTGTCCTGAGTATTGACAGTCCTGTCTATTGACAGTCCTGTCTATTCACTGTCCTGAATATTCACAGTCCTGACTATTCACAGTCCTGTCTATTTACATCCTGTCTATTTACAGTCCTGTCTATTCACTGTCCTGACTATTCACAGTCCTGTCTATTCACTGTACTGACTATTCACAGTCCTGTCTATTCACTGTACGGACTAATTCACAGTCATGTCTATTCACTGTACTGTCTATTCACAGTCCTGACTATTCACTGTACTGACTATTCACAGTCATGTCTATTCACTGTACTGTCTATTCACAGTCCTGTCTATTCACAGTCCTGACTATTCACTGTCATGTCTATTCACAGTCCTGTCTATTCACTGTACTGACTATTCACACATGACTATTCACTGTCCTGTCTATTCACAGTCCTGTCTATTCACTGTACTGACTATTCACAGTCATGACTATTCACTGTCCTGTCTATTCACTGCCATGTCTATTCACCAGTCCTGTCTATTCACAGTCCTGTCTGTTCACAGTCCTGTCTATTCACAGTCCCTCTATTCACAGTCCCGTCTATTCACAGTCCTGACTGTTCACAGTCCTGACTGTTCACAGTCCTGACTATTCACTCCCCTGTCTGTTCACAGTCCTGTCTGTTCACAGTCCTGTCTGTTCACAGTCCTGTCTAATTCACAGTCCTGACTGATCACAGTCCTGACTGTTCACAGTCCTGACTATTCACAGTCCTGTCTATTCACTGTCCTGACAATTCACAGTCCTGTCTGTTCACTGCCCTGTCTGTTCACAGTCCTGTCTATTCACTGTCCTGACATTCACAGTCCTGTCTATTCACAGTCCTGACTGTTCACAGTCCTGACTGTTCACAGTCCTGACTATTCACAGTCCTGTCTATTCACTGTCCTGACTATTCACAGTCCTGACTGTTCACAGTCCTGTCTATTCACTGTCCTGACTATTCACAGTCCTGATTGTTCACAGTCCTGTCTATTCACTGTCCTGTCAATTCACTGTGTCCTGACTATTCACAGTCCCTGTCTATCACAGTCCTGTCTATTCACAGTCCTGTCTATTCACAGTCCGTTCTGTTCACAGTCCTGTCTATTCACTGTCCTGACTATCAGAGTCCTGACTGTTCACAGTCCTGTCTATTCACTGTCCTGACTATTCACAGTCCTGATTGTTCACAGTCCTGTCTATTCACTGTCCTGTCTATTCACTGTGTCCTGACTGTTCACAGTCCTGACTATTCACAGTCCTGATCTATTCACAGTCCTGTCTATTCACAGTCCTGTCTGTTCACAGTCCTGACTATTCACAGTCCTGTCTATTCACTGTCCTGACTATTCAGAGTCCTGACTGTTCACAGTCCTGTCTATTTACTGTCCTGTCTATTCACAGTCCTGACTATTCACAGTCCTGACTATTCACTGCCCTGTCTGTTCACTGCCCTGTCTGTTCACAGTCCTGTCTATTCACTGTCCTGTCTATTCACAGTCCTGACTATTCACAGTCCTTGTCTATTCACTGTCCTGTCTATTCACAGTCCTGTCTGTTCACAGTCCTGTCTGTCACAGTCCTGATTATTCACAGTCCTGACTGTTCACAGTCCTGACTGTTCACTGTCCTGTCTGTTCACTGCCCTGTCTGTTCACAGTCCTGTCTGTTCACAGTCCTGACTGTTCACTGTCCTGACTATCACTGTACTGACTATTCACAGTCCTGTCTATTCACAGTCCTGACTATTCATAGTCCTGTCTATTCACAGTCCTGTCTGTTCACAGTCCTGTCTGTTCACTGTCCTGTCTATTCACAGTCCTGACTATTCATAGTCCTGTCTATTCACAGTCCTGTCTGTTCACAGTCCCTGTCTATTCACTGTCCTGTCTATTCACAGTCCTGACTATTCACAGTCCCGAGTTTTTCACTGTGTCCTGACTATTCACTGTGTCCTGACTATTCACTTTCCTGTCTATTCACAGTCCTGTCTATTCACAGTCCTGACTATTCACAGTCCTGACTATTCACAGTCCTGACTGTTCACAGTCCTGTCTATTCACAGTCCTGTCTATTCACAGTCCTGACTATTCACAGTCCTGTTCTATTCACAGTCCTGTCTGTTCACTGTCCTGTCTGTTCACTGTCCTGTCTATTCACAGTCCTGACTGTTCACTGTCCTGTCTATTCACAGTCCTGACTGTTCACTGTCCTGTCTATTCACAGTCCTGACTATTCACTGTCCTGTCTATTCACAGTCCTGTCTATTCAGTCCTGACTATTCACTGTCCTGTCTATTCACAGTCCTGACTATTCACTGTGTCCTGACTGTTCACTGTGTCCTGAGTATTCGCTTTCCTGTCTATTCACAGTCCTGACTATTCACAGTCCTGACTATTCACAGTCCTGACTATTCACAGTCCTGACTATTCAGTGCCCTGTCTGTTCACAGTCCTGTCTGTTCACAGTCCTGTCTATTCACAGTCCTGTCTATTCACAGTCCTGACTATTCACAGTCCTGACTGTTCACAATCCTGTCTATTCACAGTCCTGACTATTCACAGTCCTGTCTATTCACAGTCCTGTCTATTCACAGTCCTGTCTGTTTACAGTCCTGTCTGTTCACTGTACTGTCTATTCACAGTCCTGACTATTCACAGTCCTGTCTATTCACTGTCCTGACTATTCACAGTCCTGACTATTCGCTGTCATGTCTATTCGCTGCCCTGTCTACTCACTGTCCTGTCTATTCACTGCCCTGTCTATTCACTGTCCTGACTATTCACTTTCCTGTCTGTTCACAGTCCCTGTCTATTGACTGCCCTGTCTATTGACTGCCCTGTCTATTCACAGTCCTGTCTATTCACAGTCCTGTCTATTTACAGTCCTGTCTATTCACTGTCCTGACTATTCACTGTCCTGACTATTCACAGTCCTGTCTGTTCACAGTCCTGTCTATTCACAGTCCTGTCTATTCACAGTCCTGTCTATTCACTGTCCTGTCTATTCACTGTCATGACTATTCACTTTCCTGTCTGTTCACAGTCCTGTCTATTCACAGTCCTGTCTGTTCACAGTCCTGTCTATTCACTGTCCTGTCTATTCACTGTCCTGACTATTCACAGTCCGGACTATTCACTTTCCTGTCTGTTCAGTCCTGTCTATTCACTGCCCTGTCTATTCACTACCCTGTCTATTCACAGTCCTGTCTATTCACAGTCCTGCCAACAATTCTCACCTTGTTCAGAACACTCTGTAATGACTATTCACTTTCCTGTCTATTCACTTTCCTGTCTATTCACATCCTGTCCATTCACTGCCCGTCTATTCACAGTCCTGTCTATTCACAGTCCTGACTATTCACTGCCCTGTCTATTCACAGTCCTGTCTATTCGCTGCCCTGTCTATTCACTGCACTGTCTATTCCACAGTCCTGTCTAATCACAGTCCTGTCCTGTCTAATCACAGTCCGGTCTATTCACTGTCCTGTCTATTCACAGTCCTGTCTATTCAGTCCTGTCTAATCACAGTCCTGTCTAATCACAGTCCTGTCTAATTCACAATCCTGACTATTCACAGTCCTGCCAACAATTCTCACCTTGCTCAGAACACTCTGTAATGACTATTCACTTTCCTGTCTATTCACAGTCCTGCCAACAATTCTCACCTTGCTCAGAACACATTGTAAATGTCTAATTCACTTTCCTGTCTATTCACAGTCCTGCCAACAATTCTCACCTTGCTCAGAACACAAACCGGTTTGAAGTGCACGGCAGCGGCCTGGTTGTAGTGTCGCTCATCCTTCTGCCTCTGGCAGTTTTCTGCCCACCTCTCCAGTGCCCACCTGAGGCATTCCAGGTAGATACAACATTCACATCAACACACATACCTACATGTCTGCATGTATTACTAGGGCAGATACTAAATTCACATCCTACAGACATACCTACATGTATCAGAGGGCAGGTACAACATTCACATCCTACAGACATACCTACATGATCATATACAACATTCACATCCTACAGATATACCTACAAGTATCAGAGGGCAATATACAACATTCACATCCTACAGACATACCTACATGTATCAGAGGCAGATACAACATTCACATTCTACAGACATACCTACATGTACAGAGGGCAGATACAACATTCACATCCTACAACATACCTACATTGTATCAGAGGGCAGATAACAACATTCACATTCTACAGACATACCTACATGTATCAGAGGGCAGATACAACATTCACATCCTACAGACATACCTACATTTTATCAAAGGGCAGATACAACATTCACATCCTAACAGATATACCTACATGTATCAGCGGGCATATACAACATTCACATCCTACAGACATACCTACATGTATCAGAGGGCATATACAACATTCACATCCTACAGACATACCTACAGTATCAGAGGGCAATATACAACATTCACATCCTACAGACATACTACATGTATCAGAGGGCAATTACAAACATTCACATCCCACAGACATACCTACATGTATCAGAGGGCAGGTACAACATTCACATCCTACAGACATACATGGGGAGTTTGTATTATACTCCCTGTTTGGCTAGTATACTTACCATGTCAGACAATAGCATTCATCGGCAGTTAGTCAGCTCTGCCAGGCCGAAGTTTTTGTGTGCTAATGCAGTAATAAGACAGTCACGTGATGCCCACCCGCTTCCCGCCGTTGGAAGAAGCCGGTGTCAACCTCCCGTACCTCATTCATCGAGGCCTGCGCGCAAGGTAACCCCAGAACCATGGCGCTAGTGGGGAAGGCAGGCGGGCATTAGAGTCTGACATGTAAGTATACTAGCCAAATAGGGATATAATAACAAACTCCCCATTTTGGCGTCATATACTGTACCTGTCAGACAATAGCAGAATTCATAGTAAAAGGAGGAGGGCGAGTGGCCTAGTGGTTCCTGGGGTTACCCGATATGGATGCATTAGCCGCCACAAAGGTATCCCATTAGAACCATCAGCCCTGGTCATGCGGATGTCCCTCATATAAAATTTTATGAAGGGATTTTCCGAACGCCAGAAGGCTGCCTCCATGAGGTGGCGCATGGGAACAGAATGCGGAATGCTGCCGAAGCGGCGAGCGCTCTGAGCTCATGAGCCCGGGTGGACAAGACGGGAGGTCCTTGGATGCCTGGGAATAGGCCGTTCTGACCGTCTTGGAGAGCCACCTAGAGACAGTGCCAGCTGAGATGTCTTCCGTGTTACTGGGTTGATGGAAATGAGACGTATTTGCGAAACGCGCCTGGGGCGCGAGCGTTCCCGATATGCGTTAGACATCGAGACGGGCAAAGGCTATGTCCGAAGAGGTGTCTCTCCCTAGTGTATCCGCCAGTGGGCGGATGACGAGGTAAGGAGAGGCACTACCGGGTTCCTGGTTCTTAGCTAGCTAGGAATTTGGGAAGGAACTAAGGAGAGACGGAGCCGTCTCTGTGGAAGGCAATGTCTCTAGGGTCCCCGCTAAGTGCATGGATCTCGCCTCGCCTTCTGGCGGAAGCGAGGGCGAGGAGGAAGGAAGTCTTCATAGACAGAAGGTCGAAGGGAATGGAGGAGACAGGCTCAAGGGAGGGTTTCCTGAGGACATCAAGTACAGTGGAGGGGTCCCAAAGGGGAAGACGTCATAGGATTGGCTCACGAAGAGAGTGGGACAGGAAATTTCCTAATCTGGATATTGGAGGGGCGAATGTGAGAGAAGAATTGTCTCGCACCATGAGACCCATTTCCTCCATCTGTAACCGTAAAGGACTCTGTGCTAGCTCTGCGAGAGGGCATGGCTAGGTCATGGAGTTCCTGAGAGGGCCCGGCGGTGGAGAGGATACTGAGGACGGACTGGACCTGTCCGTACGAGAGTGGATTTAGATGCTCGCAACCAGGCTGGCACAGAAGCCAGCGTTGGAGGCGAAGCATCTGGGATTGGTGTGAGGAGACCCGAACGGGGTTGCCTGAGCATGTCCCACCTGGTGTTCAAGTGGAGAGGGGTGCGTGAGTGAGGGACTTGAGGTCCGGGAACCAGGACTGAGTGGGCTACCACGGGGCTATGAGAATGAGCCTGGTTCTCTCGAGTCTCGCCTTCCTGATCACCTTGCGGAGGATCGGGAAGGAGGGAAGGCGTAAGCTATGAGGCCGGACCAGGGAAGGGATAGGCGTCGATGGCGAAAGCCCGGGGTCCGGGACCGGAGACACATACACTGGCAGACGATGGTTGAAACCGTGTGGCAAACAGGTCGATCATGGGTCTGAACCAATGTTCCCACACGGTTGTTAGGGTATGCCTGAGGTCCATTCCGTGTGGAGACAGACTTGGTAGCGGCTGAGAGTGTCTGCCAGGATGTTGTGTGTCCCTGCTATGTGTCTCGCGCGAAGGTGACCCCCTGCGAGTGACACCAGCGGAGGAGGGCCTCTGACGGAGGGAGAGGCCGATGGAGTGTGCCCCCCCCCCCCCCCCCCCCCCCCTTTGTTGATGTAACAAGCTACCGAAGTGTTGTCCGTGAAAAGGAGAACAAATCGGTGGGAGACTATGGACTGGAAGTGGAGGAGGGCGAGCCTAGACCGCCTCCCAGTTCCAAGATGTATGATGTAAGAAGAGCAGAGGATCCGAGGACCCGAGGCGTGACTGCTCTCCAAATGGCGCCCCAGCCCGAGTTGGAGGCGTCTGTGGAAAGTTCCAGGCCTGGAAGGGAGGGAGATGGGAAACCCGGGGGCCAGGGAGGATGGGCTGAGCCACTCCTCCGTGGCACAAACGAACCCAGGCCCTAGGGGAATGATCTGGTTCCAGCTGTCGTTGGTCTGGACCAACGACGGCGGAACTCCCTCTGAAGCGTAGCATTGGGAACTCTGCCTTGGGGAATGAGAGGAGACAGGACTCCATCATCCCCAGAAGGAGGAATGAGGTCCACAAGGCGAGCGGACCTCTCCGGGGACGGGGAGACTACAATGGAGGTGGTGTCGAAGCTACATGCCCAGAAAGGTGAATCGCTGACTGGCGAGAGCTCGCATTTGGAGGGTTGGTGACGGACCCCAAGAGGAACAAAGGTGTAGTAGTTTGGAGGTGTGGGATTGGCCAGGGCCTGAGTGAGAGCCCGAGTTGGGGGGTAGAGTAAGGTTGAACTAAGTGTCACTCTCCCTACCCGTCTGCTTGAAAGACTGGAAAACGCAACGCGCTGTAAAAAGATACTGAGCCATGCGCTTGTTGGCGATAGTCAGCATGATTGTGTTGTTTATCGAGCCCACAGATGCCAATTGAGGCGATCTTTAGCACACAGAACATAGAACGTAATGTGTTTTGGGGATCCTTAGCAACCAGTACTGCTTACCTTGACACCAGGTCCTGAAATGCACACTTTCCTGACATATCGATTGCCTTGAGCACCGACGGAAAATGGCGGAAGCAAGTACGCGTCTTCACGCGAAACGAGACTATGGAAAGTAGGACGAGACCTTGAGAAAAATCAATACTCAAGGCGAGCGTCGTCTGCTATAGGCTAGGGCCGTTTGTCGGAACCCATTGCGAGCAGATTGCTTCCAGTTCTACTGGAACCCCGATCTTGCCAGACGAGACGTAGTAGCGTCTTTGAAAAAGGAGTATAAGGATGGAGTCCCCATGGGCGACTCCCCCAGTTACCCCTGGACCGTGTCTGCTGGCAGAGAGGGGATATAGGCGTTTGCGGGCCGTGCGGTAGTGGGCAGGTGACTGCCTGGGATAGGGTTTGAGCGGGAGTCAGTCTCCTGGTGTGGCAGTCGAATAGCCGCCGAACAGCGACTGGTCCTGCCCAGGGATGCACCGCAAGGCCGACTCGAGCGCCTGGGAGAGGTTGGACCGTGAAGCACGGCCTGAGAGATTGGCCTGTGATAGTACAATCATCTCTCACTGCCAACAGTCAATTAAAGTGACTCCTGGCTGCGCTGTCCGCCGCAGCCGAAAGGTGATGCGATATCTTGTGAATAAGAAAGCGCATCAGGGGTCGCCAAACAGCTAGAGTCTGTCTCAGTGTCGCAGAGTCTGAAGACACAGAGGCAGTGCCGTCTGTATGAAGGGGTAGGGTTGGGAGTGAGCCGGAAGTCGGCAGGGAAATGGGAATATCCCTGGTGACTGGATTGGCAGAGAAGAGGGAGAAGACTTGGGGCCCTACCGATAGTCCTTGAGGAAAACACCTACTGGAGCTGCGTTAGGGGCTGACAAGAAGTCAATCCCCGGCGGAGGGACGGCCTATGCACCCCTGGCGAAAGGTGCCGATCTGTCCCACAAGGGGATGAGGGTACTGGAGGGCGACTATCCTGTGGCCGTGATAGCTGGGCCGGGGGAACCCGGCGTTACGGCTAAAGGAGAAAATGTTGTCAGAGGGAGGGGATTCCTTAACAACAAGATGTGGGCGCCAGCTTTCCAAGATGGAAAGGTCACCATACTGGGGAGGGAGCCCTCAACCCCGTCCTCAGGCTGTGGTCAGTGTTCCTGAAGGGGATGTTCAGATCCACCTTCAGGGGCCAGGACAGGGGTGCGTGGGAGTCCCGTCCTCGTTAGGTAGTGGGGGAATACGAGGACGGGTCCCCTGGTGGCTCCATACTCGGCAGGCAGACTAGGGGATCGCCGATCGGACAGCGCCCGAGAGGGAGGGGGACCCAGGTCGATCCAGCTGAAAGAAGCCGGATGCCACATGCGACCGAGATGGAGTCAGAATGGGTGTCAGCCCTAATCCACTGGTTCCTCTCGGGGCATGGAGCCACCAGTCCCCGGGAGTACGCAGGGCTGTGGCGGCCCTGGGGCAGGGTTTCCTCGGGACCCGGGTAACCTGGGGCACCATGGGGTGGGTAGCGAGAAGGCGAGCTGTCTCGTACCCGCCCCGGGAGAGCACTGCCTCCTGCGTCTCCCGGTGCGGTCCATGCCGGCCCCCTGCAAGGCAGGGTGGCCGGTGGGATGGCATGGTAGCCGAGCCCCCTGGCCGCGTGGAAGCGGACTGGAAGGCTGCGGTGACGAGTCCACCTCAAGGGACCAAAGTTACCCCTAGTCCCGCTGGTCGATCTCACCCCCGGAGGAACGTGACTGCGGACGTTGCCCAATAGGGGAGCGAAAGAAGTCCCGCTCCCCAACGTCCTGTACCCCTAGGGGAAAGTGCGACAGTCGATCGGGGTGGTTCGACTGTCGGGGTGAGGGCGCAGATCCTACCTAGTCGATGCCTGCGTCCCTGACCCGGAGTTTGTGGTCAGTGGGGAGACCCACCAAAGACTGCCCACAACTCTCCACCGAGTGATGACGCTCCTCGTGTCCGAGTGTGGCTGCACTCGGACACGGTTGGGAGAGCGTGATGGGACAGCGTGACGGTAGTGGGGGGCAAGCTAAACGCCACGAGACTCATCTGATCGAGTGACGGGCGGTGATTCCGCCGCGATGTCGTCACCCGTGCCGGTCCGCGCCTCGGTAAGGTTCCCCGGGGGCCGAGGGTCGCGGGACGCAGCCTGATAGGAGAGAGTCTCCGTGTGCGACCGAAGGCGAACAGGCGATTGGCCAGGGAGCGGGAAGATTTTGAACGGGCAAATCCTTTCAGGGGAGACTTGCCTTTGATTTGTACAGTGTCGAAAGAAAAACAGTTGGCAATAACGGCCGATTGCCTGTTCGCTTCCGAACGCAACGATCGTGTGTCCGCCGGGCGGGCAGAAGGAGGTATCGTAACGATGGTCGCGCGTCCCCTGCGCGAACCCACCTCCACACCGGCCGTACGCACATCATAAGGTGCGAGCGGATATGTCCCCGTGGAATCGACACGCGGGTCCTCCGGGCAAGAGAGCGACTCCCAACAGAGGAGCGGCTCGACCCGTTAATGTCCTTCACCATGTTGGGCACTGGTGGCGAGACAATCACGGAACGCACGATCGCAAAAGAGGAGACAAAGAGGTGGATCGAGGGATAGAAAAGAGCTCGAACCACCCCGTGAGGGCACTGGAAGTGCGGTAAATGAAGATAAATCGCGAGTGCCGAGAAGAAAGAAGAAACGCGAGAACATGTGATCGAATAAATAATGTTATGGGGTACTACTAAGGGTGCACAAGTTGGTAGATCAAGAGAATCGCAAGACAATCTCTATACTGTAATAATGATAAATAAGGTACAGGAAAATGAGCCCGGGAAGCCGCGTACCGCCAAACAAGGTGTGTGATGTTAGGCAACATGCGGAGACGGCAACCGGCGTGGCAATCGAAGATGGCGGATCGATTGACCGGGAAGGGATCGATCGTAAGAGTGACGCGCAATGGCGCACAAGAGTAAATACTCCTGGTGTACCTTGTAATAATGCTAAGGAGGTACTAATCAATGTGCAACAGTTAGTAGATGAGGGGATCGTTAGGACCATCGATCTACCAGTGATAAATTTGGTACATGCGCACCAGTAGGCAATCAAGAGGACGTAAAATTCGAAGATCGAAAAGAACGAAGGCGAAGTCGCGAGTGCCGAGACAAAGGCACAAAGGCGAGGATGGCACGGTTAAATAGATAATAAAGCGCCCAAACCAAAGCCACAACAAATAAGCAAAGAAGCAAACACAAAGCTAATCTTAACACAACGGCAAAGAGAAGGCGAGACAGAGCACAAGACTTATCTTGCTTGGACGGCAGGCCGAGAGAGAATGAGGTACGGGAGTTTGACACCGGCTTCTTCCAACGCGGAAGCGGGTGGGCATCACGTGACTGTCTTATTAACTGCATTAGCCACACAAAAACTTCGGCCTGGCAGAGCTGACTAACTGCCGTGAATGCTATTGTCTGACATGGTACAGTATAGACGCCAAACTACATGTAATCAGAGGGCAAATACAACATTCACATCCTACAGACATACCTACAAGTATCAAGGGCATATACAACATTCACATCCTACAGATATACTTACATGTATCAGAGGGCAATATACAACATCACATCCTACAGACATACCTACATGTATCAGAGGGCATATACAACATTCACATCCTACAGACATACCTACATGTATCAGAGGGCAGATACAACATTCACATCCTACAGACATACCTACATGTATCAGAGGGCAATTACAACATTCCCATCCTACAGACCTAATGTCTGCATGTATCAGAGGACAGATACCACTTTCACACGCTGCAGACATACCTACATGTGGATACTACATTCACATGTACAAACATACTTATAGACTGTAGAAACAACATTCACATGCTACAGACATACCAACATGTATCACAGGCAGATATTACATTCACATCCTACAGACATACCTACATGTAATCAGAGGGCAGATACAACATTCACATCCTACAGACATACCTACATGTATCAGATGGCAGATACAACATTAACATCCTACAGACATACCTACATGTATCAGAGGTAGGTACAACATACATTCACATGCTACAGATATACCTACAAGTATCAGAGGGCAGATACAACATACATTCACATCCTACAGACATACCTACATGTATCAAAGGGCAGCTGCAACATTCACATCCTACAGACATACCTACATGTATCAGAGGGCAGATACAACATTCACATCCTACAGATATACCTACATGTATCAGAGGGCAGGTACAACATTCACATCCTACAGACATACATACCTACATGTATCAGAGGGCAGATACAACATTCACATCCTACAGACATACCTACATATATGAGGGCAGATACCATATTCACATACTGCAGACATGCCTACATTGCTTACTGCAATATCACACTGGACCCATTTCCAAGGAAAGCATGCATGAAGGTAACAAAATAAGCACATATTTCACTGGCATCACTCTGTGTGCCAATCCCAAAAGCTGAACTGCTGTGAGGCCAGCTGCTGTACCTGAGTGTGTGCTGGCACTTGGCGTGATACTTCTCCCCGGCTGTGGCACTGATGGTCCTGCTGACCCTGACATACGTCTTCCATGCAGACAGGCTCTTCCGGCAAAGCTTCTGGTGGAGATGGCGCTCAGCTCGTGTCCGAAGGAGGCGTTTCGCTTGCTGAAGCTGGACATACTGAAAAATACATCTACTATTCAAGTCTCTCTCCCTCTCAGGTGAAGTTCTTGAAAGCTGTTAAGTATGAAAATCAAACATTCAAAATCAATGTTGACAACATAGCTTTCCTTCATTTCATATCTAACATAAAAACACAAGCTTGTTTTCGTTTGAATCAAAACATCCATTTTCTCGGTAACAGCTGTTCGATGTCTACAAGCAGTCCTGATACATGTCAACATAGTCATATGAGGACACACACTTCAATTCTACCTATCTTACAGATAAGATAAGATAATGTTGCTTATAGCCCAGCCGACCGCAAAGGGCCATATCAGGGCTGTCACCACGTTAAACCTATCTTACAGTGGCCGTGACATATGTCAACATAGTCATAATGAGAACACAGACTTCAGTTCTACCTATCTTCCAGTGGCCGTGACATATGTCAACATAGTCATAAAGAGAACACAGACTTCAATTCTACCTATCTTACAGTGGCCGTGACATATGTCAACATAGTCATAATGAGAACACAGACTTCAGTTCTACCTATCTTCCAGTGGCCGTGACATATGTCAACATAGTCATAAAGAGAACACAGACTTCAGTTCTACCTATCTTACAGTGGCCGTGATATATGTCAACATAGTCATATGAGGACACAGACGTCAATTCTACCTATCTTCCAGTGGCCGTGACATATGTCAACATAGTCATAATGAGAACACAGACTTCAATTCTACCTATCTTACAGCGGCCGTGATATATGTCAACACAGTCATATGAGGACACAGACTTCAATTCTTCCCATCTTCCAGTGGCCGTGATATATGTCAACATAGTCATATGAGGACACAGACTTCAATTCTACCTATCTTACAGTGGCCGTGATATATGTCAACATAGTCATAATGAGAACACAGACTTCAGTTCTACCTATCTTCCAGTGGCCGTGATATATGTCAACATAGTCATATGAGGACACAGACGTCAATTCTACCTATCTTCCAGTGGCCGTGACATATGTCAACATAGTCATAATGAGAACACAGACTTCAATTCTACCTATCTTACAGTGGCCGTGATATATGTCAACACAGTCATATGAGGACACAGACTTCAATTCTTCCTATCTTACAGTGGCCGTGATATATGTCAACACTGAGTCATATGAGGACACAGACTTCAATTCTTCCTATCTTCCAGTGGCCGTGATATATGTCAACATAGTCATATGAGGACACAGTCTTCAGTTCTACCTATCTTACAGTGGCCGTGATACATGTCAACATAGTCATATGAGGACACAGTCTTCAGTTTTACCTATCTTCCAGTGGCCGTGACATATGTCAACATAGTCATAATGAGAACACAGACTTCAGTTCTACCTATCTTCCAGTGGCCGTGATATATGTCAACATAGTCATATGAGGACACAGATGTCAATTCTACCTATCTTCCAGTGGCCGTGACATATGTCAACATAGTCATAATGAGAACACAGACTTCAATTCTACCTATCTTACAGTGGCCGTGATATATGTCAACACAGTCATATGAGGACACAGACTTCAATTCTTCCTATCTTCCAGTGGCCGTGATATATGTCAACATAGTCATATGAGGACACACACTTCAATTCTACCTATCTTCCAGTGGCCGTGATATATGTCAACATAGTCATAATGAGAACACAGACTTCAATTCTACCTATCTTCCAGTGGCCGTGATATATGTCAACATAGTCATATGAGGACACAGTCTTCAGTTCTACCTAACTTCCAGTGGCCGTGACATTTGTCAACATAGTCATATGAGGACACAGACTTCAATTCTACCTATCTTTGAGTGACCATGATGCACTTGAACAGTCAGACATTCATAACGCTCACTTGACTTTGACCGGTCTCCAAGCCGTATGCTTCATTAAAGCACAGACATTAACCTTTTTCATATGTGAAATATATGGGTGTGTAGCTTATCTTAACATGCAGAAATGTGCTGGTGGGTAACCAACCTAGCATTCAGGAAGTTCATGGGATCCGTCGTTCTGATGAGAAGCACAAGTTGTGCATTCGCTACGCTTCAGGCCAATCTGTCAATGGAACTAGTAAAGATTCAGTGACATTTGACAGGAAGTTGTGATGGATTTAGAGCAAAAGTCATCTTGACAGGGAGATTTTTAGAAAGCAAACAGCATGGTCACCACAAATTGCCAACTCTCATGTTCTGTCAAGCGGTAAAAGCAGCAGTGCCAGCATGACTTTCAGAGAATCAGCAAATTTATTTGAAATAAAGCTAGCGACAAAGCTTTAGAAGTGTTTTATGATATTTATCACGTAGAAACAAAATTATAGTGAAAAACATTTGAGATCAACACAAAAGAAGCCGAATGAGTTTGGCTGAAAATAGGTCAGTTGCTGACTTGAAGTTCAAGACAAAGCCGTACCCATTGTCGTGTGAAAGTGCTGACCAGCCAAGTTGGTTTCCAAGTGGGATAACTCCAAGCGCAAATTGAAACAAACTTAAAAAGGAAAATGACTATGCCACCAAACAAAAGAAGTAAACAAATTACAAGACAACCATAACACAATTTGACCTCTTTGATCTTTTTCAGGCAAGACAAACAACATCCAAGACAATGAAAATGAGGCAAGGACAGTCACTCACTCGGCTCCTCAAAATGGATGTGAAATAAATGAGACAAGGAAAGGTGCAAACACTTAAACAGGCAAGATTATGGTGCTCAATTGTATATTCCAGACAGAAATGTTATAACAGTGTGGTAAACAGTAATTAACTGATCGAGTTTCAAATCAAGGGGCGAAGTTGGTAGTGCCAAATGTAAATCCAATAAAATTTGTTGATTCATTGTTTTAGTATCAAATATTTTAACAACTTAAAAAAACAAATTAAAAAAACAAACAAAGGAAATGGGGAGTTTGTATTATACTCCCTGTTTGGCTAGTATACTTACCATGTCAGACCATAGCATTCCACGGCAGTTAGCTCTGCAGGCCGAGATTTTTTGTGGCTAATGCAGTAATAAGACCATCACGTGACGTCCACACTACTTCCGCCAGGGAAGAAACCGGTGTAAACTTCCTGTTCCTCATTCAACGAGGCCTATGCGCAAGGTAACCCCGAGAACCATAGCGCTAGCGGGGAAGGTAGGGTGGGCATTAGAGTCTGACATGGTAAGTATACTAGCCAAACAGGGAGTATAATACAAACTCCCCATTTTGGCGTCATATACTTTACCATGTCAGACCATAGCAGAATTCAAAGGAATCGGAGGAGGGCTTAGTGGCCTAATGGTTCTTGGGTTAGCAGAGGAATAGATATGGATGCGTTAGCCGCAAAAGAAGTCGCTAGAACCATCAGCCCTGGTCATGCGGACATCCCTAAAGTAAAGGCTTACGAAGGGATTTTCCGGATGCCAGTAGGCTGCCTCCAGGATGTGGTGCAAGAGGACAGCGCTGGATCGCTGTGGAAGTGGCCAGCGCCCTGCCCTCATGGACCCGGGGAGATAAGACAGGGAGATCCTCACACGTCTGGGCGTAGGCTGATCTGCCCATCTTGGAACATCTAGAGAGGACTGGGAGGAGAGCCTGGGGCACGGGGTTCCCAGTAGCCCCGAATGGAGCCAGCCGAGAGCCAAACCAAGAAGATAGGAGAGATAGGAACTACCTATCTGAAAATTGGAAGGCCAGAATGAGGAAGAGAGTTGAGCCCAGGAGGCCATCTCTCCCCTTGGAAAAGGGCTCACCCTTTGGGGGATTGGAAATGGAGGGAAGGCGTATGTTATGAGGCGGGAGAGCGACCCCTGGCCTGAACACTGTTCCCCACTGGGCTGAGGGTTAGCCTGCTGAGGGTCCCTTCAGTGAGGAGGAGGGGCCCCGCTATGCGTGTCGCACAGACGGTGAATCCCCGATGGCAACAGAGAAGGGGGCCTCGATTCGGAGGGAGAGAGACCCCTTCCCCCCCCCCCCCCCTCCCGACCCGACATAACAAGGCACCGAAGTGTTGTCCGTGGGCAGGAGAACAAGTCGGTGCGAGACCTGGGGTTGGGAGCGGGGGAGGGCAAGCCTGCCCGCTTCCACTTAGGGACGTTGATGTGGAGACGGGCCGACTTAGCGTCCCGCACACACTAACCCTAAACCTAAAAAATGGCCGGCTGACCCCTCCAAATAGCTGCATCAGTCCCGCACTGTGCGTCCCACACTTCCGAGGTATGAGGGTTCTCAAAAAGGGGGGGAGGGGGGAGCCCAAGTTGGAGGGGTAGTGTAGAGGTTGAACTAGTGTCACTCTCCCTACCCGTCCGCTTGAAAAGAGAGGGATACGAAAGCGCGTGTATAAAGATATACTGAGCCATGCGCTTGTGTGGCCATAGTCAGCATGAGTGTGTTGTTTCGAGCCCATAGATGCCAAATGAGGCGATCTTTTGCACACTGAACATAGAACGTAATGTTGTTTTGGGGATGCTTAGCAACCAGTACGGCTTACCTTGACCCCAGGTCCTGAAATGCACACTTTCCTGACATATCGATTGCCTTGAGCACCGACGGGAAAATGGCGGAAGCAAGTATCGCGTCTTCACGCGAAACGAGACTATGGGAAACTAGGACGAGACCTTGAAAAAAATCAATACTTCAAGGCGAGCGTCGTCTGCTAGGCTAGGGCCGTTTGTCGGAACCCATTGCGAGCAGATTTCAGTCCAAGTACAGACTGCTTCCAGTTCTACTGGAACCCCGATCTTGCCAGACGAGATATAGGTAGCGTCTTTGAAATAGGAGTATAAGGATGGAGTCCCCATGGGCGACTCCCCAGTTACCTCCGGGACCGTGTCTGCTGGCCGAACCGAAAAATCTGCTGGGGAGGTTTCGGTTTCGGCGTAGAGGGGATATTAGGGCGTTTGGCGGGCCGTGCGGTGTGGGCAGGTGACTGCCTGGGATAGGGTTTGCGCGGGAGTAGTCTCCTGGTGTCGCAGTCGAATAGCCGCCGAACAGCGACTGGTCCTGCCCAGGGATGCACCGCAAGGCCGACTTGAGCGCCTGGGAGAGGTTGGACCGTGACAGCACGGCCTGAGAGATTGGCCTGTGATAGTACAGCATCTCTCAACGCCAACAGGCAATTAAAGTGACTCCTGGCTGCGCTGTCCGCCGCAGCCGAAAGGTGATGCGATATCTTGTGAATAAGAAAGCGCATCAGGGGGTCGCCAAACAGGCTAGAGTCTGTCTCAGTGTCGTCAGCGTCTGAAGACACAGAGGCAGTGCCGTCTGTGGGAGGGGTAAGGTTGGGAGTGAGCCGGAAGTCGGCAGGGGAAATGGCAATATCCCTGGTGACTGGATTGGCAGAGAAGAGGGAGAAGACGTGGGGGCCCTGCCGTAGTCCTTGAGGAAAACTACTGGAGCTGCGTTAGGGGCTGACAAGAAGTCAATCCCCGGCGGAGGGACGGCCTGTGCACCCCTGGCGAAAGATGCCGATCTGTCCCACAAGGGGGTGAGGGTCTGGGGGGCGACTATCCTTGGCCGTGATAGCTGGGCACGGGGGACTCGGCGTAACGGCTAAAGGAGAAAATGTTGTCAGAGGGAGGGCATTCCTTAACAACGAGATCTGGGCGCCAGCTTTCCAAGATGGAAAAGTCACCAGACTGGGGGAGGGAGTCCTCAAACCCGTCCTCAGGCTGTGGGACAGTCTTCCTGAAGGGGATGTTCAGATCCACCTTCAGGGGGCCAGGACAGGGGTGCGTGGGAGTCCCGCCCTCGTTGGGTAGTGGAGGAATACGAGGACGGGTCCCTGGTGGCTCCATACTCGGCAGGCAGACTAGGGGATCGCCGATCGGACAGCGCCCGAGAGGCAGGGGGACCCAGGTCGATCCAGCTGAAAGAAGCCGGATGCCACATGCGACCGGAGATGGAGTCAGAATGGGTGTCAGCCCTAAGCCACTGGTTCCTCTCGGGGGCATGGAGCCACCGGTCCCTGGGGAGTACGCAGGGCTGTGGCGGCCCTGGGGCAGGGTTTCCCCGGGGACCCGGGTAACCTGGGGCACCATGGGGTGGGTAGCGAGAAGGCGAGCTGTCTCGTACCCGCCCCGGGGGAGAGCACTGCCTCCTGCGTCTCCCAGGTGCGGTCCATGCCAGCCCCCTGCATGGCAGGGTGGCCGGTGGGTGGCATGGTAGCCGAGCCCCCTGGCCGCGTGGAAGCGGACTGGGAAGGCTGCGGTGACGAGTCCACCTCAGGGGACAAAAGGTTACCCCTAGTCCCGCTGGTCGATCCTCCCCCCGGAGGAACGGGACTGCGGACGTTGCCCAATAGGGGAGCAAAAGAAGTGCGCTCCCCAATGTCCTGTACCCCTAGGGGAAAGTGCGACAGTCGATCGGGGTGGTTCGACCGTCGGGGGTGAGGGCGCAGATCCGACCTAGTCGATGCCTGCGTCCCTGACCCGGAGTTGTGGTCAGTGGGGGAGACCCACCAAAGACTGCCCAAACTCCTCCACCGGAGTGATGACGCTCCTCGTGTCCGAGTGGTGGCTGCACTCGGACACGGTTGGGGAGAGCGTGATGGGACAGCGTGACGGTAGTGGGGGGCAAGCTAACGCCACGAGTCTCATCTGATCGAGTGACGGGCGGTGATTCCGGCCGCGAGTCGTCACCCGTGCCGGTCCGCGCCTCGGTAAGGATCCCCGGGGGCCGAGGGTCGCGGGACGCAGCCTGATAGGAGAGAGTCTCCGTGTGCGAATGAAGGCGAACAGGCGATTTGGCCAGGGAGCGGGAAGATTTTGAACGGGCAGGTCCTTTCAGGGGAGCCTTGCCTTTGGATTTCTACACAGTGTCGAAAGAAAAACAGTTGGCAATAACGCCCGATTGCCTGTTCGCTTCCGAACGCAACGATCGTGTGTCCGCCGGACGGGCAGAGGAGGTATCGTAACGATGGTCGCGCGTCCCCTGCGTGGAACCCTCCTCCACACCGGCCGTACGCTCATCATAGGTGCGAGCGGATTGTCCCCTGGAATCGACACGCGGGTCCTCCGGGGCAAGAGAGCGACTCCCGAACAGAGGAGCGGCTCGAACCGTTAATGTCCTTCACCATGTTGGGCACTGGTGGCGAGACAATCACGGAACGCACGATCGCAAAGAGGAGACAAAGAGGTGGATCGAGGGATAGAAAAGAGCTCGAACCACCCCATGAGGGGCACTGGGAGTGCGGTAAATGAAGATGAAATCGCGAGTGCAGAGAAGAAGCACAAACGCGAGAAACATGTGATTGAATAAATAAAACAACAAAACAAGCAAAGAAGCAAACACAAGGCTATCTTAATATAGCAAAGACAAAAACACAGCAAGGAAAGGCGAGACAGAGAAGACTGATCTTGCTTGGACGGCAGGCCAAAGAGTCTCGATCTACCTTGTAACAATGATACATGGGGTAGTAATAAATGTGCACACGTTGGTAGACCAAGAGATCGTAGAGACACATGATCTACCAGTAGTAATGAAAAATGAGGAACCGATAATGTTACTAATGGGGTACTAATAAGTGTGCACAAGTTGGTAGATCAAGAGATCGCAAGACACTCTCTATACCTGTAATAATGATAAATAAGGTACAGGAAAATGAGCCCGGGGAAGCCGGGTACCGCCAAACAAGGTGTGTGAGGTTCAGGCAACATGGCGGAGACGGCAACCGGCGTGGCACAATCGAAGATGGCGGATCGATTGACCAGGAAGGGATCGATCGTAGAGAGTGACGCGCAATGGCGCGCAAGAGTAAATACCCCTGGTGTACCTTGCAATAATGCTAAGGAGGTACTGATAAATGTGCACCATTTAGTAGATGAGGAGATCGTAAAGACCATCGATCTACCAGTGATAAATTTGGTACAAATAAATGCGCACCAGTAGGCAGATCAAGAGATCGTAAAGTCACTCGATCTACCTGTAGTAAGAATAACTAGAGTGCCATATTGGGTACAAATAAATGCGGCCTGGGAAATCCCCGTACCGGCAAGGCATGTGACCGAAAATGGGCACCATGCGGTGAGGCAATATGGAGAAGACGCCGACAGCAGTTGAAAATCCAAGATGGCGGGTAGATTGACCGGTGAGGGTACGGTCGTCGAAAGAGAAGCAATGGGCGCGAGAGCAAAATAGACTAGCGCGCTGAAGATATACGAGGAGGCCGAAAGGCGACTCAGTAGAGGGAAATCTGAGTAGAGGATCTCGGATAACCAATGCTTATTTACCGTCATAAATGAGAGACGGGAGATTAGCCTCTAGCTTTGAAATTACTTCATCTTTACGTCACCCAGCCTTGACGTAAAACTTTTTTTTTTTTTTTTTTTTTTTTTTTTTTTTTTTTTTTTTTTTTTACTTCACCCAGATTTGACGTCAGATTCAGGTGCAGCGCTTATCACAAGATAAACTTCTAGATGTTGGCAATGCGCTGCTGAGTTAGCCCCTAAACGTCATTGTAAGGCGAAGTCTTCTTCTTCTTCATCTTCCTCTTCCTTAAAACATCAGCCATCATGTTTGATGGTATATGTGTGTACAAACCCGATCGATCGAACTCGACGAGAGATCGTAAGAAAGGCGATCAGGAGTAGTAGAACAATTGAAATGGGAAGAGATCAGGGAGGACGCGTTAGTGGGGGTGAGAAAGGGCCGAATGGAGAACAATGGAGTGAAGAGAAATCGTGAGCAGCCACGCCGTAGAGCGTGAAAAATGAAATAAAACGCCATCCATAAGCCTCACGCGGCAATGGTACCCATGGTCTAACGTAAGTCACAATAGAAAAAGCAACGAAGGCAAGCACACAAGCAATCTCTACAAAGACAGAAGTATAGGCGAGACAGAGCAAAAAAACCTGTCCTTGTTAGGCAGGAGGCCAAGGTTGAATGTGGAACAGGAAGTTTACACCGGTTTCTTCCCTGGCGGAAGTAGTGTGGACGTCACGTGATGGTCTTATTACTGCATTAGCCACAAAAAATCTCGGCCTGCAGAGCTAACTAACTGCCGTGGAATGCTATGGTCTGACATGGTAAAGTATATGACGCCAAAAGTAAACTTTGCAAATGTATTTCGGATGAAAATTTATGTTAGATAAGACATTCACGGTAAACAGACTTCATGTCTACCTGTCTCCAAGCAGCCCAGTAATGTTATAACCCAATTAGACATTTATAATACAGACTTCTTGTCTACCTGTCTCCAAGCAGCCTAGTAATGTTATAACCCAATGAGACATTCATGATACATAGACTTCTTGTCTACCTGTCTCCATGCAGTCAACAGTCAGGGATTAATGACAGACAGACTTCATGTCTACCTGTCTCCAAGCAGCCAAGGAATGGGATTAATGACAGACAGGCTTAATTTTTACCTGTCTCCAAGCAGCCAAGGAATGTTTCAACACAACCAGGTGATGATGACGGATGGACTTCACCTCATCTTCAACTCTGAAAAGAGACAAAAAGAAGAAGAAAAAAATCCTGTATTGAATGTGCAGTTTGTGTTCCAAGAAAACTTCTAATGTGTATTTCAGTTTTGTTCCATCCTGCTTTTGTTGACATCAGAGGCTGTTGACATGTTATGATGTAGCGATACACCAGTGCGTGTTGACAGCACAGTGTTACTGTATGAATCATAGTGTAGGTCACTGACATCACAGTGTCACTGTGTGGATCACAGTGCAGTGACATCACTGTGGATCATAGTGCAGGTGACATCACAGTGTTACTGAGTAGATCACAGTGCAGGTGACATCAGTGTCACTGTGTGGATCACAGTGCAGGTAACATCATTGTGTTACTGACTGGATCACAATGCAGGTGACAGACATCACAGTGTCACTGTGTGGATCACAGTGCAGGTGGTATCACTGTGTCACTGTGTGGATCACAGTGCAGGTGACATCAGTGTCACTGTGTGGATCACAGTGCAGGTAACATCACAGTGTCGCTGAGTGGATCACAGTGCAGGTGACATCACAATGTCACTGAGTGGATCGCAGTGCAGGTGACATCACTGTGTTACTGAGTGAATCACAGTGCAGGTGACATCACTGTGTCACTGAGTGAATCACAGTGCAGGTGACTGACATCACAATGTCACTGAGTGGATCACAGTTAGTGACATCACGTGTTACTTGTGAATCACAGTGCAGGTGACATCACTGTGTTACTGATGGATCACAGTGTAGGTGACATCACTGTGTCCCCTGAGTGGATTCACAGTGCAGGTGACATCACTGTGTTTACTGAGTGGATCGCAGTCAGGTGACAACACTGTGTCACGTGTTAATCACAGTGCAGGTGACATCACTGTGTTACGAGTGGATCACAGTGCAGGGACATCACAGTGTCGCTGATGATCACATGCAGGGGACATTTACAAAAGTCACTGAGTGGATCACAGTGCAGGTGACATCACTGTGTTACTGAGTGAATCACAGTGCAGGTGACATCACTGTTCCCCTGAGTGAATCACAGTGCAGATGACTGACATCACAATGTCACTGAGTGGGTTTACAGTGTAGGTGACATCACTGTGTTACGTGTGAATCACAGTGCAGGTGACATCACTGTGTTTACTGAGTGGGTCACAGTGTAGTGACATCCACTGTGTCACTGAGTGGATCACAGTGCAGGGGACATCACTGTGTTACTGATGGGTCGCAGTGCAGGTGACAACACAGTGTCACTGTGTTAATCACAGTGCAGGTGACATCACTGTGTTACTGAGTGATCACAGTGCAGGTGACATCACAGTGTCACTGACTGATCACAGTGCAGGGGACATCACTTTTTTACTGAGTGATCAAAGTGCAGGTCACATCACAGTGTCACTGTGTGGATCACATTGCAGGTGACCCGAATCACAGTGTCAAGTGGATCACAGTGCAATGACATCACCGTGTTACGAGTGAATCACAGTGCAGGTGACTGATATCACAGTGTCAATGAGGATCACATGCAGGTGACATCACGTGTCACTGAGTGGATCTTATACAGGTGACAGACATCACAGTGTCACCGAGTGGATCACAGTGCAGGTGACATCACAGTGTCACTGTGTGGATCACTGTGCAGGTGGCATCACTGTGTGGATCATAGTGCAGTGACATCACTGTGTCACTGTGTGGATCACAGTGTAGGTTGCATCACTGTGTCACTGTGTGGATCACAGCGCAGGTGGCATCACTGTGTCACTGTGTGGATCACAGTGCAGGTGACATCACTGTGTCACTGTGTGGATCACAGTGTAGGTGGCATCACCGTGTCACTGTGTGGATCACAGTGCAGGTGGCATCACTGTGTCACTGTGTGGATCACAGTGCAGGTGACATCACTGTGTCACTGTGTGAATCACAGTGCAGGTGTGACAAGTCACTTGACAACCCCACACCCATCCACTCCTACACCCAACCTCTTGTACAAACTCTACAACCCCCCCCCCCCCCCCCCCCCCCTCTCCCTTTGTCTCACAAACGGCAATCAAGATTTCAAATCTATATTAACTGTTCAGTCTCTCCCCTACACTCCTCTCCTTAGCCCCCTCCACCTCACTCACCCTCCCTGCCGACTGTCGGGTTTGTTTTGAAGAAAGCTGCCCACACCATGCACCCCTCTCCCCCCCTCCATTTCTCTCCCACATTATCTACTTGCTCAGCGATTGGCAAGAAGACCAGCAAGGAGACGGTGTACTTCAGAGAAATCGTCAACCTCCCTCCTGCTCTGCCACCGCCGCTTGTGCGCTTTCCCTTCCCTCCCACTACCACGCACCCCGACAACCGTGAGTGCGTGATGCAGTTATGTTAAACGGTCCTTGGTCAACTGGCATGTATTGATGAAGGAACTCAAAATTCAAACCCAAACTGTTAAGAAAGCGTGTTCTCGAATCTACTCTACTCCCACTGTAAGTGCAGGGGAATGACCCCCCCCCCCCCCCCCCCCCCCCCTTTTCTTTGTCTTTTGTGACACAAAGCCAATCGGAACCGGAACTGGAATTAGCCTACAAAAGGAGAAACTTGGTCCCTCCAATTCACTGCCTCCACCAACAGCTGTAAGATTGACACAGTGTAGCCACCAAGACAACAGGGGTAAACCAGAGAGAGTGAAAGTTTATCTCAGCTACTCTGATCCGGTCTAAGGTTCACTGATCACTCAGACCTGTAAGTTAAAACTATGTTTCTAAATTTTGAGACTATGCATTGATTGTGTGTATGCCATGTAGTTTTAACAGTACAACTTTATGCCAATACTTGGTGACATCTATCAAGATGATGAATGAGTATTCTATTGTAATAGTTTGTTTGCCACAACTTGTTAAACACTATTAAAATGTTTAGCTAACATACTTTGTTAAAAATCTGACTTTTGCCATTATTCGATACTATCTTCCATAACTAGTAATAGAGAGGGTGGAGGTGAAATTTTAATATAACTCAAATAGAGAAAGCATTCCAAGTCCTTCCCCTAGAAGACAACACCAAACCACTCCCAACCCTTGTCACTGCAGGTGACAGACATCACAGTGTCACAGTGTGGATCACAGTGTTGGTGACATCACTGTGTTACTGAGTGGATCATACTGCATGTGACATCACAGTGTCACTGTGTGGATCACAGTGCAGGTGACATCACTGTGTCACTGAGTGGATCATAGTGCAGGTGACATCACTGTGTCACTGAGTGGATCATAGTGCATGTGACATCACAGTGTCACTGTGTGGATCACAGTGCAGGTGACATCACTGTGTCACTGAGTGGATCATAGTGCATGTGACATCACTGTGTCACTGTGTGGATCATAGTGCATGTGACATCACAGTGTCACTGTGTAGATCACAGTGCAGGTGACATCACTGTGTCACTGAGTGGATCATAGTGCATGTGACATCACAGTGTCATTGTCTGGATCACAGTACAGATGACAGACATCACAGTGTCACTGTGTGGATCACAGTGCATGTGACATCACAGTGTCACTGTATGGATCACAGTACAGGTGACAGACATCACAGTGTCGCTGAGTGGATCACAGAGTAGGTGACATCACAGTGTCGCTGAGTGGATCACAGTGCAGGTGACATCAGTGTCATTGGATCACAGTGCATGTGACATCACAGTGTCACTGTGTGGATCACAGTGCAGGTGACATCAGTGTCATTGTCTGGATCACAGTGCATGTGACATCACAGTGTCACTGAGTGGATCACAGAGCAGATGACACCACAGTGTCGCTACGTTGATCACAGTGCATGTGACATCACAGTGTCATTGTCTGGATCTAAGCGCATGTGACATCACAGCGTCACTGAGTGGATCACAGTACATGTGACATCACAGTGTCACTGTGTGGATCACAGTGCAGGTGACATCAGTGTCATTGTCTCGATCACAGTGCATGTGACATCACAGTGTCACCGAGTGGATCATAGTGCAGGTGACACCAGTGTCATTGTCTGGATCACAGTGCAGGTGACATCTGTGTCATTGTCTGGATCTAAGTGCATGTGACATCACAGTGTCACTGAGTGGATCATAGTGCATGTGACATCTGTGTCATTGTCTGGATCACAGTGCATGTGACATGTGTCATTGTCTGGATCACAGTGGATGTGACATCTGTGTCATTGTCTGGATCACAGTGCATGTGAATTCTGTGTCATTGTCTGGATCACAGTGCATGTGACATCACAGTGTCATTGTCTGGATCACAGTGCATGTGACATCACAGTGTCACTGAGTGGATCATAGTGCATGTGATATCAGTGTCATTGTCTGGATCACAGTGCATGTGACATCTGTGTCATTGTCTGGATTACAGTGCATGTGACATCACAGTGTCACGGTGTGGATAACCGTGCATGTGACATCAGTGTCATTGTCTGGATCACAGTGCATGTGACATCACAGCCTCACTGAGTGGATCACAGTGCATGTGACATCACAGTGTCACTGTCTGGATCACAGTGCATGTGACATCACAGTGTCACTGTCTGGATCACAGTGCATGTGACATCACAGTGTCACTGTCTGGATCACAGTGCATGTGACATCAGTGTCATTGTCTGGATCACAGTGCATGTGACATCACAGCCTCACTGAGTGGATCACAGTGCATGTGACATCACAATGTCACTGTCTGGATCACAGTGCATGTGACATCACAGTGTCACTGTCTGGATCACAGAGCATGTGACATCACAGTGTCACTGTGTGGATCACAGTGCAGGCGACATCACAGTGTCACTGTCTGGATCACAGTGCAGGTAACATCACAGTGTGACTGTCTGGATCACAATGCAGGTGACATCACAGTGTCATTGTCTGGATCACAGTGCATGTGACATCACAGTGCATGTGACATCACAGTGTCACTGTGTGGATAACCGTGCATGTGACATCAGTGTCATTGTCTGGATCACAGTGCATGTGACATCACAGTGTCAGTCTGGCTCACAGTGCATGTAACATCACAGTGTCACTGTCTGGCTCACAGTGCATGTGACATCACAGTGTCACTGTGTTGTTCACAGTGCATGTGACATCACAGTGTCACTGTGTGATCACAGTGCATGTGACATCAGTGTCATTGTCTAGATCACAGTGCATGTGACATCACAGTGTCAGTCTGGATCACAGTGCATGTGACATCACAGCATCACTGAGTGGATCACAGTGTAGGTGACATTTAGTGTCATTGTCTGGATCACAGTGCATGTGACATCACAGTGTCACTGTGTGGATCACAGTGCGGGTGACATCACAGTGTCATTGTCCGGATCACAGTGCAGGTGACATCACTTTGTCACTGAGTGGATCATAGTGCATGTGACATCAGTGTCATTGTCCGGATCACAGTGCAGATGACAGATATCACAGTGTCACTGTGTAGATCACAGTGAAGTGTCACTATGTGGATCACAGTGCAGGTGACATCACAGTGTCACTATCTGGATCACAGTGCAGGTGACAGACATCACAGTGTCCCTGTCTGGATCACAGTGCAGGTGACAGATATCACAGTGTCCCTGTCTGGATCACAGTGCAGGTGACAGACATCACAGTGTCCCTGTCTGGATCACAGTGCAGGTGACAGATATCACAGTGTCCCTGTCTGGATCACAGTGCAGGTGACAGACATCACAGTGCCCCTGTCTGGATCACAGTGCAGGTGACAGACATCACAATGTCCCTGTCTGGATCACAGTGCAGGTGACATCACAGTGTCCCTGTCTGGATCACAGTGCAGGTGACAGACATCACAGTGTCCCTGTCTGGATCACAGTGCAGGTGACATCACAATGTCCCTGTCTGGATCACAGTGCAGGTGACAGACATCACAGTGTCACTGTCTGGATCACAGTGCAGGTGACATACATCACAGTGTCACTGTCTGGATCACAGTGCAGGTGACATCACAGTGTCCCTGTCTGGATCACAGTGCAGGTGACAGACATCACAGTGTCACTGTCTGGATCACAGTGCAGGGCAGGTGACAGGCATCACAGTGTCACTGTCTGGATCACAGTGCAGGGCAGGTGACAGGCATCACAGCATGTCACTGGGTGAATCCCTGTGCATTCTGTTCTGCAAGTGCTTCAGTACAGCACCCACTGTTCCTTCAATGTCTGGATGGTGGTGGTCACATCAGCACTAAGATACCTGCAGTGTTATTTGTCCTGTTTTACGTCTGGATGGTGGTGGTCACATCAGCACTAAGATACCTGCAGTGTTATTTGTCCTGTTTTATGTCTGGATGGTGGTGGTCACATCAGCACGAAGATACCTGCATTGTTATTTGTCCTGTTTTATGTCTGGATGGTGGTGGTCACATCAGCACGAAGATACCTGCAGTGTTATTTGTCCTGTTTTATCCTTCCAGGGGATGGAAAAGCTGACCAAACCACAGGAGCTGTGTCACTTGCAAATTTGTTTTCCACCTCATTTCTTTTGTTTCTGCCACTACAATTTTGAACTTTTCAAGCCTTAATCAGAACAAGGTGGCCTTGCTCTCTGCCAAATCTTCAAAGCTGTGTATTTTCCTTTCTAAGCTGGTTTCCAAGTGTGTTTTAGTTGACTGAACAAGTAGTTTACAACTGACATTGGTTCTCTTACATCTGCTCCACAATAACTGTCCTGCATTTTTGTGTCGTCATACTGAACAGGGTTGTTTTCTATGTTTTCCTATGACGGTTTTTGTAGGCTGATTACACAGAGAGATGATCATTACAATGATATACTAATTCCTCTGCACGTCTGCCTGTTGAGAATGTTGGTGCTGCGAGTACAGAGTCAATATGTCTGTTGATGTCAAGAAAGCGTTGACATGTTTGAAATTGGAGTGACTAAACCATCCTTCATGGTTTGGGATTCTGGCAGATTTGCATCTGGTAAAATACTGGCAACTAGATGAGCTCTGTCACTGCTTCATAAGGTCCTATAAATGGTTTATTTGTTTTGTTTTTACTCTCCTATCAAAGATGCATAAACTGCAAATTCTGAAATGACTTTTTTTTTTCCTTTTGCTCTTCTATCAACCTTGTCCAAAATGTAAAGTCTTAAATGCTTTCTTTGATTTGCTTTTGCTTTCCAATTGATGCTGCCTTAATGTTCAAGTCCGACACGGTTCTTTTATGAGATGACTGAGCAGGAGGGCTGCCCCTGGTGCAGTGGAAGCTGTGTGGCAGCATCACTCTAGCATGGATCTGGACAGATGTGAGGCTGCCAGCTTTTGTCCACCCAGTCCTTCAGCTCACCCTTTCCTCTGCTGTCTGACCAAGTCACACCATGCCAGGAGATGAGATCGGGCCAGTGTCGTCCTGTAGTGATCATCAGCCTCATTCTGAAACACCAAACAGGTCAACAATCATGCACCAGTGTCGTCCTGTAGTGATCATCAGCCTCATTCTGAAACACCAAACAGGTCAACAATCATGCACCAGTGTCGTCCTGTAGTGATCATCAGCCTCATTCTGAAACACCAAACAGGTCAACAATCATGCACCAGTGTCGTCCTGTAGTGATCATCAGCCTCATTCTGAAACACCAAACAGGTCAACAATCATGCACCAGTGTCGTCCTGTAGTGGTCATCAGACACATTCTGAAACACCAGACAATGCAGCAGATGAAAGGACAGCCATACAGTGGGCAAAAGAACACAGCCATACAACGGACAAAGGACACAGCCATACAACGGACAAAAGGACACAGCCATACAGTGGACAAAAGGACACAGCCATACAGTGGACAAAAGCACACAGCCATACAACGGACAAAAGGACACAGCCATACAGTGGACGAAAGGACACAGCCATACAGTGGACAAAAGGACACAGCAACACAGCAGAAAAAAAGACACAGCCACAGTGGACAAAAGGACACAGCCATACAGCGGACAAAAGGACACAGCCATACAGTGAACAAAAGGACACAGCCATGCAGTGGACAAAAGGACACAGCCATGTAGTGGACAAAAGGACACAGCCATACAGTGGACAAAAGGACATAGCCATACAGTGGACAAAAGGACACAGCCATACAGTGGACAAAAGGACACAGCCATACAGTGGACAAAAGGACAGCCATACAGTGGACAAAAGAACACAGCCATACAATGGACAAAAGGACACAGCTATACTGTGGACAAAAGGACACAGCCATACAGTGGACAAAAGGACACAGCCATACAACAGACAAAAGGACACAGCCATACAGTGGATGAAAGGACACAGCCATACAGTGGACAAAAGGACACAGCCATACAGCAGAAAAGACAGCCACACAGTGAACAAAAGGACACAGCCATACAGCGGACAAAAGGACACAGCCATGCAGTGAACAAAAGGACACAGCCATGTAGTGGACAAAAGGACACAGCCATGTAGTGGACAAAAGGACACAGCCATTCAGTGGACAAAAGGACACAGCCATACAGTGGACAAAAGGACACAGCCATACAGTGGACAAAAGGACACAGCCATGTAGTGGACAAAAGGACACAGCTGTGGAGTGCACAAAGGGACACAGCCATACAGTGGATAAAAGGACACAGACGTACAGTGGACAAAAGGACACAGCCATACAGTGGACAAAAGGACACAGCCATACAGCGGACAAAAGGACACAGCCATACAGCGGAAAAAAGGACACAGCCATACAGTGGACAAAAGGACACAGCCATACAGTGGACAAAAGGACACAGCCATACAATGGACAAAAGGACACAGCTATACTGTGGACAAAAGGACACAGCCATACAGTGGACAAAAGGACACAGCCATACAACAGACAAAAGGACACAGCCATACAGTGGATGAAAGGACACAGCCATACAGTGGACAAAAGGACACAGCCATACAGCAGAAAAGACAGCCACACAGTGAACAAAAGGACACAGCCACACAGTGAACTAAAGGACACAGCCATACAGCGGACAAAAGGACACAGCCATGCAGTGAACAAAAGGACACAGCCATGTAGTGGACAAAAGGACACAGCCATTCAGTGGACAAAAGGACACAGCCATACAGTGGACAAAAGGACACAGCCATACAGTGGACAAAAGGACACAGCCATGTAGTGGACAAAAGGACACAGCCATATAGTGGACAAAAGGACACAGCTGTGGAGTGCACAAAGGGACACAGCCATACAGTTGATAAAAGGACACAGACGTGTAGTGGACAAAAGGACACAGCCATACAGTGGACAAAAGGACACAGCCATGCAGTGGATAAAAGGACACAGCCATACAGCGGACAAAAGGACACAGCCATACAGCGGACAAAAGGACACAGCCATGTAGTGGACAAAAGGACACAGCCATGTAGTGGACAAAAGGACACAGCCATACAGTGGACAAAAGGACACAGCCATGTAGTGGACAAAAGGACACAGCCATGTAGTGGACAAAAGGACACAGCCATACAGTGGACAAAAGGACACAGCCATACAGTGGACAAAAGGACACAGCCATACAGTGGACAAAAGGACACAGCCATGCGGTGGACAAAAGGACACAGCCATTCAGTGGACAAAAGGACACAGCCATACAGTGGATAAAAGGACACAGCCATACAGTGGACAAAAGGACACAGCCATACAGTGGATAAAAGGACACAGCCATACAGTGGACAAAAGGACACAGCCATGTAGTGGACAAAAGGACACAGTTGTGTAGTGGACACGAGGACACAGCCATACAGTGGGCAAAAGGACACAGCCATGTAGTGGACAAAAGGACACAGCTATACTATGGACAAAAGGACACAGCCATGTAGTGGACAAAAGGACACAGCCATGTAGTGGACAAAAGGACACAGCCATGTAGTAACCAAAAGGACACAGCCATGTAGTGGACAAAAGGACACAGCCATGTAGTGGACAAAAGGACACAGCCATACAGTGGACAAAAGGACACAGCCATGTAGTGGACAAAAGGACACAGCCATGTAGTGGACAAAAAGACATAGCCATGTAGCGGACAAAAGGACACAGCCATACAGTGGACAAAAGGACACAGCCATGTAGTGGACAAAAGGACACAGCCATACAGTGGACAAAAGGACACAGCCATACAGTGGACAAAAGGACACAGCCATGCAGTGGACACGAGGACACAGCCATACAGTGGGCAAAAGGACACAGCCATACAGTGGACAAAAGGACACAGCCATGTAGTGGACAAAAGGACACAGCTATACTGTGGACAAAAGGACACAGCCATGTAGTGGACAAAAGGACACAGCCATGTAGTGGACAAAAGGACACAGCCATGTAGTGGACAAAAGGACACAGCCATACAGTGGACAAAAGGACACAGATGTGTAGTGGACAAAAGGACACAGCTGTGTAGTGGACAAAAGGACACAGCCATACAGTGGACAAAAGGACACAGCTGTGTAGTGGACAAAAGGACACAGCTATACTGTGGACAAAAGGACCAGACGTGCAGTGGACAAAAGGACACAGCCATACAGTGGATAAAAGGACACAGGCATACAGTGGACAAAAGGACACAGCCATACAGTGGACAAAAGGACACAGCCATACCGTAGACAAAAGACAGCCATACAGTGGACAAAAGGACACAGCCATGTAGTGGACAAAAGGACACAGCTGTGTAGTGGACAAAAGTACACAGCTATACTGTGGACAAAAGGACACAGACGTGTAGTGGACAAAAGGACACAGCTGTATAGTGGACAAAAGGACACAGACATGTAGTGGAGAAAAGGACACAGCTGTGTAGTGGACAAAAGGACACAGATATACTGTGGACAAAAGGACACAGCTGTGTAGTGGACAAAAGGACACAGCCATGCAGTGGACAAAAGGACACAGCTGTGTAATGGACAAAAGGACACAGCTATACTGTGGACAAAAGGACACAGACGTGTAGTGGACAAAAGGACACAGCCATACAGTGGATAAAAGGACATAGCCATACTGTAGACAAAAGACAGCCATACAGTGGACAAAAGCGGACAGCCATACACGGACAAAAGAGGACAGCCATACAGTGGACAAAAGAGGACAGCCATACAGTGGACAAAAGCGGACAGCCATATATGGACAAAAGAGGACAGCCATACAGTGGACAAAAGAGGACAGCCATACCATGGACAAAAGAGGACAGCCATACAGTGGACAAAAGGACACAGCCATACAGTAGACAAAAGAAGACAGTCATACAGTGGACAGTTAAAACAGCCATATTGTGGACAAAAGGACACAGCCATACCATGGACAAAAGAGGACAGCCATAGAGTGGACAAAAGAGGACAGCCATACAGTGGACAAAAGAACACAACGATACAAGGGACAAGACAATGACAGTCAAGTTAAAAAAGCTGCACACATGTGTATTTCATCAGTACCTTAAATTATTATGCTGCAAATTCCTTCACTGTAATCTAAGAACAAGGTTTTCTTTTATGTAGACTTTTTTTTTCTTGCTGGTATTTTTGTCATCACTTCATAATCCACGACATGAAAAGAAGGAGAAAAAAAAATTGTTCAGTCTTACATGCTAAAAAGTGACAGAAGCATCCAGTGTTCCATGTAAAAAAAAAATTCTAACGGACAGAAAGATCCATTGTTCTATGTAAAAAAATTCTAACATACAGAAACATCCTGTGTTCCACATAAAAAATTAATAACACACAGAAACATCATGTGTTCCATGTAAAAAAATCGTAACACAAAGAAACATCCCGTATTCCATGTAAAAGATGCCCAACACTCAGACACATCCAGCTTTCCATGCCAAAAAGAAACCCAACAGACAGAAACATTTAAGTTTCCCCTGCCAAAAAGATTCCTAACAGATGTAAACATCCACTCTTACATGCTTAAAAGAAACCTAACAGACAGAAACATCTAAGTTTCCCCTGCTAAAAAGATTCCTAACAGACGTAAACATCCACTCTTACATGCAAAAATGAAACCTAACGAGTAATCTTTCCTCCTAGAAAGATTCCTAACAGACATAAACATCCACTCCTATATGCTTAAAAAACAAAACAAAAAAGCTAACGTGTAGTCTTCCCTGCTAAAAAGATTCCTAACAGATGTAAACATCCACTCCTGCATGCTAAAAAGAAACCTAACAGAAACATCTAGTCTTCCCTTCTAAAAAGATTCTTAACAGAAAATAAACATCCATTCCTACATGCTTAAAAGAATCTAACAGACAGAAACATGTAGTCTTCCCTTCTAAAAAGATTCTTAACAGCCATAAACATTCACTCTTATATGCTTAAAAGAATCTATCAGACAGAAACATGCAGTCTTTCCTGTTAAAAGGATTCCTAACAGATGTAAACATCCACTCCTACATGCTTAAAAGAAACCTAACAGACAGAAACATCACTCCTACATGCAAAACAGAAACCTAACATGTAGTCTTCCCTCCTAATAAGAATCTTAACAGACACAAACATCCACTCCTACTGCAAAAAGAAACCTAACAGACAGAAACATCACTCCTACATGCAAAACAGAAACCTAACATGTAGTCTTCCCTCCTAATAAGATTCTTAACAGACACAAACATCTAGTCCTCCCTGCTAAAAAGATTCCTAACAGACATAAACATCCACTATTACATGCTAAACAGAAACCTAACATGTAGTCTTCCCTCCTAATAAGATTCTTAACAGACACAAACATCTAGTCCTCCCTGCTAAAAAGATTCCTAACAGACATAAACATCCACTATTACATGCTAAACAGAAACCTAACATGTAGTCTTCCCTCCTAATAAGATTCTTAACAGACATAAACATCCACTCCTACATGCTAAAAAGAAACCTAACAGACAGGAACATCTAAGTATTTCCTGCTAAAAAGATTCATAACAGGCACAAACATCCATTCTTACATGCTAAACAGAAACCCAACATGTTGTCTTCCCTCCTAAAAAGATTCCTAACAGACATAAACATCCACAACTACATGCTAAACAGAAACCTAACATGTAGTCTTCCCTCCTAATAAGATTCTTAACAGACACAAACATCCACTCCTACATGCTAAGAAGAAAGCTAACAGACAGGAACATGTAAGTATTCCCTGCTAAAAAGATTAATAACAGACACAAACATCTATTCCTACATGTTAAACAGAAACCCAACATGTCTTCCCTCCTAAAAAGATTCATAACAGACACAAACATCCACTCCTACATGCTAAAAAGAAAGCTAATATGTAATCTTCCCCCTTAATAAGATTCTTAACAGACACACAACATCCACTCCTACATGCTAAAAAGAAAGCTAACATGTAGTCTTCCCCCTTAATAAGATTCTTAACAGACACAAACATCCACTCCTACATACTAAAAAGAAAGCTAACATGTAGTCTTCCCCTTAATAAGATTCTTAACAGACACAAACATCCACTCCTACATACTAAAAAGAAAGCTAACATGTAGTCTTCCCCTTAATAAGATTCTTAACAGACACAAACATCCACACCTACATACTAAAAAGAAAGCTAACATGTAGTCTTCCCCCTTAATAAGATTCTTAACAGACACAAACATCCACTCCTACATACTAAAAAGAAACCTAACATGTAGTCTTCCCCCTTAATAAGATTCTTAACAGACACAAACATCCACTCCTACATACTAAAAAGAACCTAACATGTAGTCTTCCAGGCTTGAGAGATTCCCAAGGGTCAGAGACCAGCAGTGTTCCCTGCTAAAACGATTCCCAAGGACCAGAGACCTGCAGTGTTCCCTTCTAAAACGATTCCCATGGACCAGAGACCTGCAGTGTTCCCTGCTAAAACGATTCCCATGGACCAGAGACCTGCAGTGTTCCCTGCTAAAATGATTCCCATGGACCAGAGACCTGCAGTGTTCCCTGCTAAAATGATTCCCAAGGACCAGAGACATGCAGCGTTCCCTGCTAAAACGATTCCCAAGGACCAGAGACATGCAGCGTTCCCCGCTAAAATGATTCCTAAGGACCAGAGACCTGCAGTGTTCCCTGCTAAAGTGATTCCCAAGGGTCAGAGACCTGCAGTGTTCCCTGCTAAAATGATTCCCAAGGGTCAGAGACCTGCAGTGTTCCCTGCTAAAATGATTCCCAAGGACCAGAGACCTGCAGTGTTCCCTGCTAAAATGATTCCCAAGAGTCAGAGACCTGCAGTGTTCCATGCTAAAACGATTCCCAAGAGTCAGAGACCTGCAGCGTTCCCTGCTAAAACGATTGCCATGGACCAGAGACCTGCAGCATTCCCTGCTAAAACGATTCCCATGGACCAGAGACCTGCAGTGTTCCCTGAAAAGCAGGGTCCATGACCATACTGACCTCTCTGTCCCTGTCCTGCAGCACCTGTGCCAGGGCGGCCCTCCAGCGACAGAAGAAGGACTGCACCAGACCCTCCTCTTCATGGCGGATCGCCTGCAGTCACAGACATTCCCTGACAAGGTCTCCGCTGTATGTGCACATGCTCTCTCTCTCAGACATGCAATTCAACACCTACTCACAAACACAATGTACCCAAGTTACCCAACCACATGTGTACATACATGCTCAGAGACACATAAATATACAGCATGATCACCCTCACACATGTACGCCTCCCATCTTTTCCTATGGTCCCCCAGGGACACAGGGTCACCAGCTGACCTTAGTGACCTTGTTCTGAGCCAACAGTGTATACATACTTTTTTTCTACATGGGGTAGTATTCTGGTGTCCCCTGTCTCTTCTCTCCCACTTCTTCCTTCAGAACTGTGTTACATGGGTGACACTGAGATTGCTATTTGCTCTGGCCGTGGTTTGTGTGATCATCCTCTTGCAACGCATTACATGGCATCTAGTCATGTGACTGCAATGGGAGGACATTCTCTTTCTTGCTTAACTCTGTGAAGTGTTTGAGGTGCCACCCTAAAGAACCGTTCACCATCTTCCTACAGCTCTGTCAGCCGTCCGCCAAGGCCTGAGTCTCTTCCATGTCCATTTTGCAATATTGTCAGTGTATTGTTTTTCGTCTTCCCTTTGAACACTCTCTCTCAACAGTTTTGTGAAATACTGTTCCAATAATGTCACTGGATCTTAATACATGGCCATATCAATGTATGTTTGTTGGTTTCTCCCCTTCACTGATGTCGGTGGACCTTCACATGGTTTGATGTGTTCCTTGATGAGTTGATGCATTTGTTTATGAATGGAATTATCTTCATGAACGATGTTAAATATCCTACAATATAAGCACCTCACTTTCATCGCTTGGATGTTTCTTTCCAGGTCCACTGTGAGGGTGCCTACAGAAACTGGAATACATCTGTGCATGCAGGAGCCTGATCTGTCTGGTGGAGATGCTACCCTCCTTCACATCTGGGCATGCAGGAGCCTGATCTGTGTGGTGGAGATGCTATCCTCCTTCACATCTGGGCATGCAGGAGCCTGATCTGTCTGGTGGAGATGCTATCCTCCTTCACATCTGGGCATGCAGGAGCCTGATCTGTGTGGTGGAGATGCTACCCTCCTTCACATCTGGGCATGCAGGAGCCAGATCTGTGTGGTGGAGATGCTATCCTCCTTCACATCTGGGCATGCAGGAGCCTGATCTGTGTGGTGAGATGCTATCCTCCTTCACATCTGGGCATGCAGGAGCCAGATCTGTGTGGTGGAGATGCTATCCTCCTTCACATCTGGGCATGCAGGAGCCTGATCTGTGTGGTGGAGATGCTATCCTCCTTCACATCTGGGCATGTAGGAGCCTGATCTGTGTGGTGGAGATGCTATCCTCCTTCACATGTGTGCATGCAGGAGCCTGATCTGTGTGGTGAGATGCTATCCTCCTTCACATCTGGGCATGCAGGAGCCTGATCTGTGTGGTGAGATGCTATCCTCCTTCACATCTGGGCATGCAGGAGCCTGATCTGTCTGGTGGAGATGCTATAGTCCTTCCATGCAGGGCTCGGTCTGAACAGTGTGGATGCTGTCTTTGTTACCATTGAGAGGATTTTTGGTTTGGCCCTGTCTGCTGACGGATCCCAGGTAAAAGAGCTGTTGAGCAGTTCCTAGTGTTGTCCACTAGTGTGGATGGTGGTGTGGCTGGCCATCAACCTGGTCTTCTTGGTGCTGATATCCATGCCATACCTATTTGATTTTTCATCCACAATGAAGGTGGGAAAATAGTGTAAAAGTCTGGACGACTGGGAATGTATCTTGACCTACAAGTTTTAAAATCAAATGAAATGTTAGTTAATTTCCATAAAGACCCGCCACCAGTGCCATTTGTCCAAATTGATGGCCAAGTTATTGAGGGAGTGTATAAATACAAATATCTACCCATCGTTTCAGACAGTAAATTTGTTGTCAAAGGAATGTGAACAACATACATCAAAAGTCGGTCAAGAATCTTTTGTCTACAGAAACTGAGTAATTGGTGTTCATTCACAGAATTTATTTATAAGACAGACAGAACTTCCACCCCAAGATCTATTCTTTTTTTAACATTCTTTACAATCTTATGCTAATTTTCCTGAAATCAAGAGTCAATGAGTGACGGCGAATTAGTTGGTGACTCACTGTGTGTGTGTGTGTGTGTGGGTTTGTTGTGTGTGTGTGTGTGTTTTTGTGTATGTGTATGGTATGTGTGTGTGTGTGTGGTGTGTAGGGTGTAACAGTAACTTGGAGGGAGGAGGTAAAGTGTAGATGGGGGAAGGGTGTGTGTGTGTGGGGGGGGGGGGGGGGGGGGGGGAGTGGGGGGGGGGGGGGTGTGGGGGGGGGGGGGTGTGTGTGTGTGTGTGTGTGTGTGTGTTGTGTGTGTGTATGCATGCATGCATGCGTGTGTGTGTGTGTGTGTGTTTTGTGTGTGGTGTGTGGTGTGTGTGTGTGTGTGGGGTGTGTGTGGGGTGTGAGGGGCCTATATTCATGTTACTCATGAGTCTTGTGCAAAGGGTTTTAATATTTTTATCTGGTACTGTTTTATTTGCTTTCCATGTCTACATTTCTATCTCTTTTGGTCTGACTGATTATCATTGCACATCACTTAACTTCTCTTTGGGATATGAAAAGTTTGTTTCTATCCATTTTGGTCTGATTGATTTCATTGCACATCACTTAACTTCTCTTTTGGGATATGATAAAGTTTTTTTTTCTATCCATTTTGGTCTGATTGATTATCATTGCACATCACTTAACTTCTTTGGGATATGATAAAGTTTGTTTCTATCCATTTTGGTCTGAGGGATATCATTACACATCACTTAACTTCTCTTTTGGGATATGATAAAGTTTGTTTCTATCCATTTTGGTCTGATTGATTATCATTGCACATCACTTACTTCTCTTTTGGGATATGATAAAGTTTGTTTCTATCCTTTTGGTCTATTGTTTATCATTGCACATCACTTAACTTCTCTTTTGGGATATGATAAAGTTTGTTTCTATTCCATTTGGTCTGATTGATTATCATTGCACATCACTTAATTTCCCTCTTTTGGGATATGATAAAGTTTGTTCTATCCATTTTGGTCTGATTGATTATCATTGCACATCACTTAACTTCTTTTGGGATTGTAAAGTTGTTTCTATCCATTTTGGTCTGATTGATTATCATTACACATCATTAACTTCTCTTTTGGGATATGATAAAGTTTGTTTCTATCCTTTTTGGTCTGTTTGTTATCATTGCACATCACTTAACTTCTCTTTTGGGTTTATGATAAAGTTTGTTCTATCCATTTTGGTCTGTTTGGGTTATCATTGCACATCACTTAACTTCTCTTTTGGGATATGATAAAGTTGTTTCATCCATTTGGTCGATTGATTATCATTGCACATCACTTAACTTCTCTTTTGGGATATGATAAAGTTTGTTTCTATCCTTTTGGTCTGATTGATTATCATTGCACATCACTTAACTTCTCTTTTGGGATATGATAAAGTTTGTTTCTATCCATTTTGGTCTGATTGTTATCATTGCACATCACTTAACTTCTCTTTTGGTTTATGAAAAAGTTTGTTTCTATCCATTTGGTCTGACTGTTTTATCATTGCACATCACTTAATTTCTCTTTTGGGATATAAATAAGTTTGTTTCAATCCATTTTGGTCTGACTGATTATCATTGCACATCACTTAACTTTTTTGGGGGATATGATTAAGTTTGTTCCTATCCATTTTGGTCTGATGTTATCATTGCACATCACTTAACTTCTTTTTTGGGAAAGATAAAGTTGTTTTCTACCATTTTGGTCTGATTGATTTTTCATTGCACTCCACTTAACTTCTCTTTGGGATATGTTTAAAGTTTGTTTCTATCCATTTTGGTCTGTTTGGATTATCTTTACACATCACTTAACTTCCTTTTGGGATATAAATAAAGTTTGTTTCTATCCATTTTGGTCGGATGATTATCATTGCACATCACTTAACTTCCCCTTTGGGTTTATGATAAAGTTTGTTTCACCATTTTGGTCTGATTGATTATCATTGCACATCACTTAACTTCTCTTTTGGGATATGATAAAGTTTGGTTCTATCCATTTTGGTCTGACTGATTATCATTGCACATCACTTAATTCTTTTTTGGGAAATATGATAAAGTTTATTTCTATCCATTTTGGTCTGATTATCATTGCACATCACTTAACTTCTTTTTTGGGGATATGATACAGTTTGTTTTACCATTTTGGTCGGGACTGTTATCATTGCACTCACTTAACTTCTCTTTTGGGATATGAAAAAGGTTGTTTTTTTTTTTTTTTTTTTTTTTTTTTTGCTGCC
The DNA here is from genome assembly GCA_018398815.1 of Conus ventricosus. Lineage (NCBI taxonomy): Eukaryota > Metazoa > Mollusca > Gastropoda > Neogastropoda > Conidae > Conus > Conus ventricosus. The sequence continues at coordinate 8,624,938 of CM031597.1, forward strand.
CCAAACCTCTGCGACACCTCAAAGGCAGTGTACCCCGCCGCTCCATTTCCAACACCCCGTCCACAGCCACAGCTCGGTCGCCCCCGCCGCAGCCCCGGCACCAGCAATCCACAGGGAGCAGTTCATGAAGTCGTTAAGAGGCAACCCACCGGGAGACACTGCACTGCTGCCGGGGTCACTTCGGTGTGTTCAGGGGTGCCTGTTCTGATCTAACATACGCAGGACACCACCTACAGCCCCCTTGACGACAATAATTGCTTAGTTGCAGAGCCGGCGTGAGTGTAGTCTCCCTCCGGGGACTCCACCACGTCCTTTCCAAACGACAGCCCCCATGGACTCGCCGATACCGGTGACCCCGACGGAACCAAACCAAGGCCACAGACGTGGAGAGGACATCGAAATTGAGGTCACCATGAGAGCAGGGCATGAAGGGCCACAGAATTTTTAGACATTTTTTTTTAATGCTGATCAATGAGAATGAGGATGATTAAGATGATGCTACGGATTTCCATTTCGGTCTGAGACTACATGACAGGGCTGTACTCTACACTTCCTTTCATAATATATCCCGGCGTCAACCAGGCCCGAGAGATACAGGCACCTGCAGTGTTGGTCAGGAAATTTGAGGATATGATAAAGTTTGTTTCTATCCATTTTGGTCTGGACTGATTATCATTGCACATCACTTAATTTCTCTTTTGGGATATGATAAAGTTTTGTTTCTATCCATTTTGGTCTGACTGATTATCATTGCACATCACTTAACTTCTCTTTTGGGATATGATAAAGTTTGTTATTTCCTCTCATCCAATCTTTCCACAAGCTTGACTAATTCTTGTGCACTGCCCGGAAGGCCATCGACAACTTCTCAGAACTGAAGTCTTGTGACGGGTCTTCCTCCTGTGCTGACCATCTTCGAGTGCATCAGTCATGATGCATTCCAGGAACAGGTTAAAAAGCGTGGGGGTATAGAAAACAGCCTTGAAGAACTGTTCAGGCTGTTGAGGAATAAGGCCTCTGGTTCTGGACGGTTTTAATGATCTTTTGCCCCCCCGATCTTAAAGACCCACTGAAGTGGAGTGGGGCAACACACAAGAGAGGGTGTACCAGACCATTAAGGATCTCCTGACCTACAACCCAATCCTGTACTCTCCTGACCCTCCCAGGACTTACATCTAGAGGATAGACCCATCTCATGTCAGCACTGGAGCAGTTCTGAGGCAAGATCATGACAGAAAGCTGTTTTCCCATCAGCCAAGCCAGCAAGAAACCCTGTTTGGAGGAACAGAACTCAACTACAATTGCAGAGGAAAGCCTTGTCATTGTCTGGAGTGTGAAGAAGTTCAGTTTGTTCCTTCAACCTGTGACATCTGTGTGGCAGACAGACGCCGCCCCGCTCATGTCTTTAAACTCTGCTATATTGATCAATGACGGAGTGATGTGATGGTGATATACTTGCAGAACTTTGACATGAACAGAGAGACCATCATGGGAGTGACAATGTTGGAGCGGACTGTATGAGCCATTTGGTAAGTGAAGTAGGTGATCACTTCACTGCAGTCTGAGAATTCATGCCATGTTGACTCTGGGCATGAAATGCCATCCGGTTTCATTTCAAACGAATTTTCCTTAATCTGTTCTAGGTATCTTACAAACAGTTGCACTTGTGATTATCATCAGCTGATTCATATTTGGGTTTCTACATACTTTGGGTTTTACTATGTATGTGTGCAATCTGATGTGGCATTTGTTTACCAATTGACATATAGTTACACAACTGCATACTGAGAACAAGACAGAATGACCCAGAAGCTTCCATAAATTGTTTCTGCAATGTTCTCAGCATTGAGAGTGGTTATAACATGCCATGGTTTTTGATCCTTGTAGAAAGTTCCGTGTATTTTGATTGGTTGTGGTGTCACGATTCTCAAACATTCTAGAAAACCACATTGGTCTGAGATCGGACAGACAATAGTGATGCATCCACCATGCCCTCCAGTTATTTGAAGTCAGACAGACAGACAGACAGCAGAGAAAAAAACCCACCACACCCTCCATCAGCCTGAGGTCAGACAGACAGACAGCAGAGAAAAAAACCCACCACACCCTCCATCAGCCTGAGGTCAGACAGACAGACAGACAGACAGCGAAGAAAACAACCCATCACATCCTCCATCAGCCTGAGGTCAGACAGACAGACAGACAGACAGACAGCGGAGAAAACAAACCATCACATCCGCCATCAGCCTGAGGTCAGACAGACAGACAGACAACGTAGAAAACCCACCATGCTCTCAATCATCCTGAGGTCAGACAGACACACAGACAGCAGAAAAAAGAACCCACCACACCCTCCATCAGCCTGAGGTCAGACTGATCAGCAGACAGACAGACAGACACCAGTACTCACCATAGCCTCCATCAACCTGAGGTCAGACTGATCGGCAGACAGACAGCAGTACTCACCATAGCCTCCATCAACCTGAGGTCTTTGCTGTGGGTGTAGGTCTCCTTCCAGAGGGAGAAGGCCGTCAGCAGCACACTCTCTCTGCCAACAAGTCAAACACGTTTGCTGAATGAAATTATGGTCAAACAAAGAACAGGACTCACAACAGCTCTCACCTCATCCATCATGTAACCACAGTGGTGCTTACTGTGCCTCCACTGTGCACTCTGACATAACCCACCAAGATTTTAGCCTGCTAATTGTCACAGAGTTCATTCCCCAGGTTCTCCTACTCCTCAGCCTTCTTTCCTTCATGGGGGTTTCCTACTCCTCAGCCTTCTTTCCTTCGTGGGGGTTTCCTACTCCTCAGCCTCCTTTCCGTCATGGGGTTTCCTACTCCTCAGTCTTCTTTCCTTCATGGGGTTCTCCTACTCCTCAGCCTTCTTTCCTTCATGGGGTTTTCCTACTCCTCAGTCTTCTTTCCTTCCTGGGGTTTTCCTACTCCTCAGCCTTCTTTCCTTCGTGGGGTTTTCCTACTCCTCAGTCTTCTTTCCTTCATGGGGTTTTCCTACTCCTCAGTCTGCTTTCCTTCATGGGGTTTTCCTACTCCTCAGTCTTCTTCCCTTCATGGGGTTTTCCTACTCCTCAGTCTTCTTCCCTTCATGGGGTTTTCCTACTCCTCAGTCTTCTTTCCGTCATGGGGTTTCCTACGCCTCAGCCTTCTTTCCTTCATGGGGTTTTCCTACTCCTCAGCCTTCTTTCCTTCATGGGATTTTCCTACTCCTCAGTCTTTTTTCCTTCATGGGGTTTTCCCACTTCCCTTCAAGGGGTTTTCCTACTCCTCAGCCTTCTTTCCTTCATGGGGTTTTCCTACTCTTGAGTCTTCTTTCCTTCATGGGGTTTTCCTACTCCTCAGTCTTCTTTCCTTCATGGGGTTTTCCTACTCCTCAGTCTGCTTTCCTTCATGGGGTTTTCCTACTCCTCAGTCTTCTTTCCTTCATGGGGTTTTCCTACTCCTCAGTCTTCTTTCCTTCATGAGGTTTTCCAACTCCTAAGTCTTCTTTCCTTCATGGGGTTTTCCAACTCCTAAGTCTTCATTCCTTCATGGGGTTTTTTTCCTACTCCTAAGTCTTCATTCCTTCATGGGGTTTTTTTCCTACTCCTAAGTCTTCTTTCCTTCATGGGTTTTTTTTTCCTACTCCTAAGTCTACTTTCCTTCATGGTTTTTTTGTTTTGCTACTCCTAAGTCTACTTTCCTTCATGTTTTTTTTGTTTTGCTACTCCTAAGTCTACTTTCCTTCATGTTTTTTTTGTTTTGCTACTCCTAAGTCTTCTTTCCTTCATGTTTTTTTTTCCTACTCCTAAGTCTACTTTCCTTCATGGTTTTTTTTTTTTTTGCTACTCCTAAGTCTTCTTTCCTTCATTTTTTTTTTTCCTACTTCTAAGTCTTCTTTCCTTCATGGGGTTTTCCTCATCTTTTTACACTGCTGCACACCATTATGCCACTGGCCAAACTCACCTGCGAAATTCTGCAGCTCTCTCCTTGTTCATGCGATGATTCTTCCTCATCTGGACAAAAACCCTCATCCGGAACAGACAATAGGGAGCCGTGTGCAGATAGTAGTGGGTGTCTGCTTTCACATAGTGAGCCTGCCAAACACATTAATGAGCCTGATTAAATGTACGCAGACAAAAGTGAGAGCCAGCTTTCATATACTTGAGTCTGTTAAAGTCATTAACATGCCTGATAAATAGAACAATTAAGAAATCCCTGATTATGTGTGAACAATGCAAGGAGGCAGAAGGAGAGGAAGACAGAGAAAGAGATGGGAGGACATCAGTGAATGGACCAGCCTCATACTCAGCAACTGCCTAAGATGTCAAATAAGCAGGAGGAGTGGAGGAAGCTGGTTGTGAAGTCTTCTGTGGCGCCCAATGGTCTTCAAGACTATGGGATAGGTGACAGGTGACTATATGGTCACCATGGAAACCAGTAAAGTAACTCAAAACATGTAACATGGCTAACACATCTAAAAGATGAATATTTGATCAATGACAAAAAACCTAGTCAGATCAGTAGGTGTCACCTTTATTCCTGGGTTACCTCTTTGTCAGATCAGTAGGTTTCATCCCTATTCCTGGGTTACCTCTTTGTCAGATCAGTAGGTTTCATCTCTATTCCTGGGTTACTTCTTTGTCAGATCAGTAGGTTTCATCTCTATTCCTGGGTTACCTCTTTGTCAGATCAGTAGGTTTCATCTCTATTCCTGGGTTACCTCTTTGTCAGATCAATAGGTTTCATCCCTATTCCTGGGTTACCTCTTTGTCAGATCAGTAGGTGTCACCTTTATTCCTGGGTTACCTCTTTGTCAGATCAGTAGGTTTCACCTCTATTCCTGGGTTACCTCTTTGTCAGATCAGTAGGTTTCATCTCTATTCCTGGGTTACCTCTTTGTCAGATCAGTAGGTTTCATCTCTATTCCTGGGCTACCTCTTTGTCAGATCAGTAGGTGTCACCTTTATTCCTGGGTTACCTCTTTGTCAGATCAGTAGGTTTCATTTTCATTTCTATTCCTGGGTCTCCCCTTTATCAGATCAATAGGATTTATCTGTTTTCTTGGGATTCCTCTTTGTAAAATCAACAGTTTCATCTGTATTCCTAGCTTTCCCTTTGACAGATCAATGTTTCATCTCTATTGTCAGCCTTCCTTTTAATCAGATCAATGCTTCACCTGTTTTCCTGGGTTTCCTGTTTGTCAGATCAATATATTTCATCTCTATAGTTTTCTCTTTGTAAAATCAACAATTTCATATATCTGTATTCCTGGGTTTCCTATTTGTCAGATTAATATATTTCATCTCAATCGCTGGGTTTCCTCTTTGTCAGATCAATAGATTTCATCTGTATTTCTGGGCTTCTTCACTGTTAGATCAACAAGTTCTACCTGTACTCCTGGGTTTCCTGTACAATCTAAAAACTACAAAGCAGACATTCTCAGATGATGCAGATGCCAGTGCTTGAGACTGTTCCAGCACCCGAGACTGTTGCGGTTGAATTCAATCAATTTCAGATCCCTTTTGTTTATTTGGTAATGCAACCATCATCAACCCACTCAACTGTTAAGGTTGAATTAATTGAATTTCAGATCCCTTTTGTTTATTTGGTAATGCAACCATCATCAACCCACTCAACTGTTAAGGTTGAATTAATTGAATTTCAGATCCCTTTTGTTTATTTGGTAATGCAACCATCATCAACCCACTCAACTGTTAAGGTTGAATTAATTGAATTTCAGATCCCTTTTGTTTATTTGGTAATGCAACCATCATCAACCCACTCAACTGTTAAGGTTGAATTAATTGAATTTCAGATCCCTTCTTTCATTTGGTTATGCAACCATCTTCAACCCACTCAACTGTTTAGGTTCATTCATAGAATTTTCGAATTTGTGTGTGTGTGTTTTTGCATTCGTCAACCACCCAACCCCTGCTTCATTCCCACTTCCCTCACCCTCAAGTAACTAGACCAGAGTCTTCGTTAAGAAGGACTTTTACTACTAACATAGTTTTACATACCTCTTACATGTCCAACCAAGTCCCTAGCCCATTTGGCATGGATCAAGACCATGTCATCAAGATCCCACCTCACCCTCCCCAGAAAAAGAAATTGGAAGAGCAGGGAGCTAACTTTACCTCAATCCCCAGATGCGCCAGCCAGTGTGCTCACCCCTAGCGGGTTCACAACATTGCACCATAATAGAACTAACCCAGTTCTTGCCATTTTCCCAATTTATCTGTAAAATTCCTTTTTCTCATATCTGCCGGTCCAAACAAATGCCTGCATATCAAAAAGGATAGTCAGATCATGCTCCCTTACCTTCTTTTTTTCCTTCTGTATTTCCATATCACACCACAAACCAGACACAGAGTCAAGGAGATAAAGACTTGATGAGATAAGTAGAAATTATCAGGCTGGTGCCCTTAACTCACTGTTTGTCTACGTTTAGACTGACAACTTCACTACAGGAGTTTCCCACGAACAGAATACTTGATATCTTATTATTGGCCAGATTATGAACCAGGTGGATGATTTATTATTTGACAATCAAACAGCATTGCTACTCACTCAAAAATGAAATCTATACAATAGCATTGCTGACAGGATCAACTCACACAATAAAGGCAAAACAAAACTAACAAATCTGGGCTTAGTCAAATGCTAGCCTGTCTTCACTGGCCATTGAACAGGTGTTAGACAGGTGTGGCTCTGCCAGAAGAGGACCGTCTTCAAAATTGATACAAATATCAAGTTTGCACACCTTACCGAATGTAGCACCTGAACAAACCATGCCGAGTTGAATGGCAAGGAAAGGGAACACCTCATAAAGGAGATGCAAGTCTCATGCAAATTTTCAAGATGGCGGCACTTGCAACAAGAGACGCAAATGGAAGAAGCTACTGTAGTCCAAGATTTAGGAGCGGACTCAGGTGAAGCCAAGGCAAACGACAAAGTGCGCGACAGTTGTAGAAAAGCAACAAAGGACCATAACTAATGGGAATTATTATGGGAATCATCTGTCAAAATTCCCTATTGCAGATCTAAAGAAGAAGGTTCTTCCTCCAAGCAATCAACAGAAGTAGCTTCTTCCTCCAAGCAATCAACAGAAGTAGCTTCTTCCTCCAAGCCAAAGTCAAAGTTGAACTGTCCTTTGTGGAAATCCACATTGAAATGAAGACCAAAAACCGTGGAGCTGAAAGAGGCACGTTCATCCACCCAGGACAAGGAGAAAACTGAGCTAGTTCTTTCATGGTGCAGTGTTGTGACAAGGAGAAAACTGAGCTAGTTCTTTCATGGTGCAGTGTTGTGAAGTCACTAGGGCCGATCACGCTGGATGGCATATCTGGGGATGGAGGCAAAGATTGTTCCCTGCTTTCCCAATTTGCTTTTTTTCATGAGGATTCCTGATAATGTAGTTATTCCATGCCAAGTGAGGATAACCCATTTGTCTGGACAGGTAGGAGTGAGGAAAAAAAACAAACAAACAACAAATAAAAAAGTATAAGCTGTCATTGGGAACAAACTTTTGGATGTATGAAAATGTCTTACACAGCTTTATTTTTCCATCCTGAATGAGACACTTGGTGAAAGAGCAAACAAACAAGCCTTTACACATTTCTAATCCAACATTTTTGTTGCTGTAGTCTGAGCAGAGGCATGTATCAAACTTGTGTACTACTTAACTATGGAAAATTAACTTCCCAGAAAGTGATGACGTCATTTTTGCACAATATTGTGTGTGTTGTCATTATTCTAATATTGCCTGACCGCTTGTGTACAAGCTTTCATGCCGCATCTACGTTATCTACAGGAAAATAAACCCAGTCGAGTTTGGTATCAAACGAATTGTTGGGAATTCGCCAATTCAGTCATCGATCTCAAGAGCACAGATATCTTACATTTTTCATGACAATAACTAATTATCAAACCTATAGCCCAATTTGTAATGGCCACTCAACCATGCCGAACACATTGCTGCCAGACCAGCTATGCACAGATGACATTCAGTTGGACGAATACAGTGTGGTTAGCTGGCTGGTGGGGAGTGGCCTGCAGAAAACACCCCTTTCCCTGACCTGTATTCACGGCTTGGCCTCTGCAGCTGTAAACTCCCCTGCGACTAAAAACTAAGTAACTTGCTCTGAACAGCCGTGCTTACTTAGTTGATTCTTTCCCTTGCAAATAGACTGTACACTGGGAAGGAACATGGGACAGCCCCCGGGGCATAACCTGATGCTGTATGGGATCCAGAGTTTTGTGGTACGAAGGTTTTGAAGAACCAAAAACCCACGGCCATTGACCAGTCTGAAGTGGATCCAAGCCCTTTAAAGATAGAGAAGAGTTTTCTTGGTGGCTATACAACCTATGCTTCTGCCAAGTGTTTAAGTGCTGAATGTGACTTGTAAAGACGAAGTTTGACCAAATGACAACTCCCACAAATTTGGCTTCCTTTACCACTGACCACTGGAATACTGGATTTATCCAGATGAATTTCTGAGTCTGCAAAGCACTTTCCAAAGCTGTGACAGTGAATACACTGAGATCTGGTTGTTGAAAAAGTTAATCTTTCCCCACTGCCTGTTGTCACAATCTTATCCAGGCAAAGTTGGCGTTGACGTTGTACGCCAGCACAGGTGGTGCCAACTGCGTTGAGTACAGTCATCAACAAACAAAGAGAATCAGGAGCCCTGGTTTACATAGCTATGTCCAGACTATGTCCAATGTTCGACAGTGCAGAAGAAAGGATGTTCCCCTATCATACATTCAACTCTTGCTAATGGATGCAAGACAGTGTGGTCCTAACCTGAACTTTAACTGCCAATGAGCCAAATGTGCTTACTAAAGAGGGATAGATGGCCTCGAAAACCAAGTTCCTAACAATCCATGAGAATACCAGATGTCCATGTGGTACTGTGGGGTTCCTCCAGGTCAGAAAAGACAGCTACAGCAGGGTGTTTATCAATAAAAGACAGCTACAGCTGGATGTTTGTCAACGAAACATGGCTACAGCAGGATGTTTGACAATAAAAGACAAACTACAGCAGGATGTTTGTCAACAAAACACAGCTACAGCAGGGTGTTTATCAATAAAAGACAGCTACAACTGGATGTTTGTCAATAAAAGACAACTACAGCAGGATGTTTGTCAACAAAAGACAGCTACAGCAGGATGTTTATCAATAAAAGACAGCTGCAACTGGATGTTTGTCAATAAAAGACAGCTACAGCAGGATGTTTGTCAATAAAAGACAGCTACAGCAGGATGTTTGTCAATAAAAGACAGCTACAGCAGGATGTTTGTCAATATAAGACAGCTACAGCAGGATGTTTGTCAATAAATGACAGCTACAGCAGGATGTTTGTCAATAAATGACAGCTACAGCAGGATGTTTGTCAATAAAAGACAGCTACAGCAGGATGTTTGTCAATAAAAGACAGCTACAACGGGATGTTTGTCAATAAAAGACAGCTACAACGGGATGTTTGTCAATAACAGACAGCTACAGCAGGATGTTTGTCAATAAAAGACAGCTACAGCAGGATGTTTGTCAATAACAGACAGCTACAGCAGGATGTTTGTCAATAAAAGACAGCTACAACGGGATGTTTGTCAATAAAAGACAGCTACAGCAGGATGTTTGTCAATAACAGACAGCTACAGCAGGATGTTTGTCAATAAAAGACAGCTACAACGGGATGTTTGTCAATAAAAGACAGCTACAGCAGGATGTTTGTCAATAACAGACAGCTACAGCAGGATGTTTGTCAATAAAAGACAGCTACAACGGGATGTTTGTCAATAAAAGACAGCTACAGCAGGATGTTTGTCAATAACAGACAGCTACAGCAGGATGTTTGTCAATAAAAGACAGCTACAACGGGATGTTTGTCAATAAAAGACAGCTACAGCAGGATGTTTGTCAATAACAGACAGCTACAGCAGGATGTTTGTCAATAAAAGACAGCTACAGCAGGATGTTTGTCAATAACAGACAGCTACAGCAGGATGTTTGTCAATAAAAGACAGCTACAACGGGATGTTTGTCAATAAAAGACAGCTACAACAGGATGTTTGTCAATAAAAGACAACTACAGCAGGATGTTTGTCAATAAAAGACTTCTACAGCAGGATGTTTGTCAATAAAAGACAGCTACAACGGGATGTTTGTCAATAAAAGACAGCTACAACGGGATGTTTGTCAATAAAAGACAGCTACAGCAGGATGTTTGTCAATAACAGACAGCTACAACAGGATGTTTGTCAGCAAAAGACAGCTACAGCAGGATGTTTGTCAACAAAAGACAGCTACAACAGGATGTTTATCAATAAAAGACAACTACAGCAGGATGTTTGTCAACAAAAGACAGCTACAACAGGATGTTTGTCAGCAAAAGACAGCTACAGCAGGATGTTTGTCAATAGAAGACAGCTGCAACAGGATGTTTGTCAATAAAAGACAGCTACAGCAGGATGTTTGTCAATAGAAGACAGCTGCAACAGGATGTTTGTCAACAAAAGACAGCTACAACAGGATGTTTGTCAGCAAAAGACAGCTACAGCAGGATGTTTGTCAAGAAAAGACACCTACCAGATGTTTGTCAGCAAAAGACAGCTACAGCAGGATGTTTGTCAACAAAAGACAGCCACAGCAGGATGTTTGTCAACAAAAGACAGCTACAGCAGGATGTTTGTCAAGAAAAGACACCTACCAGATGTTTGTCAGCAAAAGACAGCTACAGAAGGATGTTTGTCAATGAAAGACAACTACAGCAGGATGTTTTTCAACAAAAGACAGCTACAACGGGATGTTTGTCTAAAAAAGACTTCTACAGCAGGATGTTTGTCAATAACAGACAGCTACAGCAGGATGTTTGTCAATAACAGACAGCTACAGCAGGATGTTTGTCAATATAAGACAGCTACAGCAGGATGTTTGTCAATAAAAGCATTGCAGACGGTGGTTTCAAGGCAGACTGCATGGTAGTAAAGTACAGAGTGGTACTTGCAGAAACTGCACTGCTTGTGGCCAAAAGGTGATCGGTTTCCAGCTTCCACTTCTATCAAAAGTTGAACATTTCTTTTCCATTCATTCAAAAACGCAACTGGTCACAGCTTGACAGAGCGGTAAATAAAAGGATTGGTGAAGTCTTTTCCAGGTTAAAGATTTGGAGTAATGAAGGCTTTCCAACAAGAGGGAAAATAAAATGTGTAAATTTTAACTGTTTAACAAACAATTCTTAGAATTCTCCGATTCTATTCAAGTCACCTGTGAATGAAAAACGTTTTTAAAAGAGTTACTGTGATTTCATTTTTTACTACTATGGAATGGACTTATGCCTGAAATGTGTGTAATTCAATTCAACCAATATAAGATGCGATAATACTTTCTGTTCAAGGAGCATTTTTTTTCCCTATGAAAACCCCTTGCACATAATGTGGTGACTGCACCTTATCCCTTGCCAAAAATAGAATTTCAATATCACCATTGTGGTATGTGCACCTTTTGTGGTGAATGCACCTATTGTGGTGAGTGCACCTATTGTGGTGAGTGCACCTATTGTGATGAGTGCACCTATTGTGATAAGTGCACCTATTGTGGTGAGTGCACCTATTGTGATGAGTGCAACTATTGTGGTGACTGCACCTAGCACCTTGTTGCTCGCCATAAAAGAATTTCAGCATCAGAGGTCCACATTCAAAAGAGCATCAATATTTATATTCATGAAAACTTTAGACATGATGTAAACCAACTGGTCGTGGTAGTGGTAAAAGTAACCTATGCATGTCCACTTCTACAAAGCTATGATTTCAACTCACAGCATTATCCCCATTTACCTCCCCATGTTTTGTTGCTGGGAGTATGATAAAGCAACCTTCTCAAACTTGCATGTTCCCATAAATATGCTGGTTTGAGAAGGTTTGAATTTTTGTACTTCAAGCACCAGAGCATACAGAGTTAAATGCACATATTACCCAACTCACCTGGAATTTGCTAAAGAAAAAAAAATAAATAAAGAAAAAAACGTAACTGATTGAAGATAATGACGTCATCATTTAGCCTTTCACTCCCTTGTCAACTGGCATCATGCCCATAACAAAGTTTTTTTTTTGTTTTTTTTTGTTGTTTTTTTTTGCTATCCCAACCTCTGCGCTACCTCAGAGGCAGTGCACCCACGCCGCTCATTCCGATACCCCATCCACAGCCATAGCCCGGCTGGCCCCGCCGCAGCCCCGGCACCAGCAATCCACAGGGAGCAGTCAATGTCAAGTCGTCAAGAGGCAACCCACCGGAGGAGACACTGCACTGCTGCCGAGTCACTTCGGTGGTGTTCAGTGGCGCCTGTTCTGATCTAACATACGCAGGACACCACCTACTAAGCCCCCTACTGACGACAATAATTGCTTAGTCACGGAGCCGGCGTGAGTGAGCTCTCCCTCCGGAGGGCGCCACCACGTCCGTCCAACGACAGCCCCCATTGACTCGCCGATACCGGTGACCCCGACGGAAGCAAACCAAGGCCACAGATGCGGAGAGGACATCGAAATTGAGGTCACCATGAGAGCAGGGCATGAAGGGCCACAGAATTTGAGACATTTTTTTTTAATGCTGATCAATGGGAATGAGGATGATTAAGATGATGCTACGGATTTCCATTTCGGTCTGAGACTACATGACAGGGCTGTACCTTACGCTTCCTTTCATAATATATCCTGGCGTCAACCAGACCCGAGAGATACAGGCACCTGCAGTGTTGGTCATGAAATTTGAGCAACACTCTCAGAAACGCATCCATTAAGTGGATGAAACTCGACTGTGTGGTCCCAGTCTTCCCAACTGAGTCCGCAGCAAACTCACCTCTGGGTAGGAGCCGGTCGGGGCAGAAAAAACCCACATGACTCTGATGGGATTCGAACCCACGACCTCCCAGCCGGGAGTCCGCGACGCTGCCCATAACAAAGTTAATGGGGAACGATTGCAGTGATGTGACTTTAAAACTGAGCATCACTGAAACAGCAGAAAAGAGAATCAGAATACTGCATTCATGCTCCAGGTAAATGAGCTGAGAGCAAGAAAGCGGCAGGAACAGAAAGGGGAAATGGCATACTGCAGCAGATTACAGATCTTTTCTAACTGGGGAACCCATGGCTTGAATCTTCCAAGTGTGAGTGACCAATATTGATTCACTTGGTTCAGAATGTGTGCATCTGTGTGTTACTGTGCCTTCTAAATTTTGTCGAGTGTTTTTTTGTTGTGCCATGTTGTTGCTGTGTTGTGTTGTCTACTTATGCGCTTGTGTCCTCTCTTAACCATTAGTTCAGAAGCTTAGGACCAACAATGATTGAACCTCTCCCCTGTGCAGGCCACTTACTTTGCGTCTGTCACGCCACTGCTTGTACAACAGCATCTGATGAAACGCATGGCTCAACAAAACTCGCCTGTAATGGAAAGGACATTACAATGATGAAAGGCACGACTCAACAAAACTTGCCTGTAATGGAAAGGACATTACAATGATGAAAGGCACGACTCAACAAAACTCACCTGTAAAGGAAAGGACATTACAATGATGAAAGGCACGACTCAACAAAACTTGCCTGTAATGGAAAGGACATTACAATGATGAAAAGCACAGCTCAACAATACTCTCCTGTAATGGAAAGGACACTACAATGATGACAGGCACAACTCAACAAAACTCGCCTGTAAAGGAAAGGACATTACAATGATGAAAGGCACGACTCAACAAAACTCACCTGTAAAGGAAAGGACATTACCGCGATGAAAGGCACGACTCAACAAAACTCACCTGTAAAGGAAAGGACATTACAATGATGAAAGGCACAGCTAAAAAAACTCACCTGTAAAGGAAAGGACATTACAATAATGAAAGGCAGACTCAACAAATGTCGCCTGTGAAGGAAAGGTTGTTACAATGATGAAAGGCACGACTCAACAAAACTCACCTGTAAAGGAAAGGACATTACAATGTTGAAAGGCACGACTCAACAAAACTCACCTGTAAAGGAAAGGACATTACAATGATGAAAGGCACAGCTCAACAATACTCGCCTGTAAAGGAAAGGACATTACAACGATGAAAGGCACGACTCAACAAAACTCACCTGTAAAGGAAAGGACATTACAATGATGAAAGGCATGACTCAACAAAACGTGCCTGTAAAGGAAAGGACATTACAATGATGAAAAACACAGCTCAACAATACTCGCCTGTAAAGGAAAGGACATTACAATGATGACAGGCACAACTCAACAAAACTCGCCTGTAAATGAAAGGACATTACAATGATGAAAGGCACGACTCAACAAAACTCACCTGTAAAGGAAAGGACATTACAATGATGAAAGGCACGACTCAACAAAACTCGCCTGTAAAGGAAAGGACATTACCATGATGAAAGGCACGACTCAACAAAACTCGCCTGTAAAGGAAAGGACATTACAATGATGAAAAGCACAGCTCAACAATACTCGCCTGTAAAGGAAAGGACATTACAACGATGAAAGGCACGACTCAACAAAACTCACCTGTAAAGGAAAGGACATTACAATGATGAAAGGCACGACTCAACAAAACTTGCCTGTAATGGAAAGGACATTACAATGATGAAAAGCACAGCTCAACAATACTCTCCTGTAATGGAAAGGACACTACAATGATGACAGGCACAACTCAACAAAACTCGCCTGTAAAGGAAAGGACATTACAATGATGAAAGGCACGACTCAACAAAACTCACCTGTAAAGGAAAGGACATTACCGCGATGAAAGGCACGACTCAACAAAACTCACCTGTAAAGGAAAGGACATTACAATGATGAAAGGCACAGCTAAAAAAAACTTACCTGTAAAGGAAAGGACATTACAATAATGAAAGGCATACTCAACAAACGTCGCCTGTGAAGGAAAGGTTATTACAATGATGAAAGGCACGACTCAACAAAAGTCGCCTGTAAAGGAAAGGACATTACAATGATGAAAGGCACGACTCAACAAAACTCACCTGTAAAGGAAAGGACATTACAATGATGAAAGACATGACTCAACAAAACTTGCCTGTAAAGGAAAGGACATTATAATGATGAAAGGCACGACTCAACAAAAATCGCCTGTAAAGGAAAGGACATTACAATGATGAAAGGCACGACTCAACAAAACTCACCTGTAAAGGAAAGGACATTACAATGATGAAAGGCACGGCTCAACAGAAGTTGCCTGTAAAGGAAAGGACATTACAATGATGAAAGACATGACTCAACAAAACTTGCCTGTAAAGGAAAGGACATTACAATGATGAAAGACATGACTCAACAAAACTTGCCTGTAAGGAAAGGACATTATAATGATGAAAGGCAACGGCTCAACCAAACTTGCCTGTAAAGAAGAGGACATTACAATGATGAAAGGTACGACTCAACAAAACTCGCCTTTAAAGAAGGGGCCATTACAATGATGAAAGGCACAGCTTAGTAAAACTTTGCATGCACAGGAAATGACATCACAATGATAAAAGGCTCTGCCTGCAAAAGAAATGACATCAAAATGATCACCATGCAGACTGCGTGACTCAAACTAGAATATACATGGCACTTTTTGTGTCTGATTTCATATCTGAGTTAGGATGAAAGAAAAGAAATTCTAAAGCAAGGAGAATGACTGAATGGCATTTTAAATGTATTTGTCCTGCATCAAACCAATCAATCGTTTCGTTAGAAAATGGTAACTATTTATGAAATTGTTGATTTCACTGTCCAGTCTTGACTTTTGAGAAAGGGTCATTTCACCAAAATATTCTTTCCAATTCTAATCATTCATAATACACAGCCATTCATAAGACTGCAATGCAACAAAAGAGCATTTCTTAAGTATATTCTGAACCATGTGGCTGGCTCTCCAACCTCACACTTCTCACACCAGAAATCCGACAGGCTCTCTTGCGGCCCAGCCTGGAAAACCTGGCTCAGTGATTGGTCAACCTGAGGTTAAACCATTCTGTCTGAATTCAGAGACAGAATATCACTTTCATGACGACACAGCTGTCAAGTGTTATGCTTTCAGCCTGGCATGCCATACTTTTGTTGACAAGGCTCCCCACTTTGTGACAAAATGCTATGCCCCAAACCAAAACTGATTAAATTACAACAACAACCAGAAATACCTTCTCAGACATAGTGGTGGCTTAAACGGAATCCAGACAATGATATTTAGACTGTGACTTATTTCATCAAAAAATGGTCACGTTCAATATGTGAAGAATGAAAATTAGAAGCAAAATCACAAAAGACAATCATGAATGTGCAGCCTAATTGATCGGTTTTTGCTTTCTGCCATTTTGATTTTCTTCAGAGTCAATTCAAAACCATGCAATAACTAGCAAGATTTCCACATTCTTAGTTCAATATTATGTCATGTGCAAAGTAATGTGTGACTGAAAGTGTATTTGAGTTGGACTTGTGGCATTGCATACAAATGCTAAGCTTAAATTTGGAATGTTTCACTTTAAACATCAAAAAGCTACACTTCGTGCTTTTAAGACCTCGGCAGCAGTGTGAAGATGAATTTTTGTCTTTATCTGTACTCGAAAAAAAAAATTAACCAGTTACATGACCTGAAAGTTGTTTTTTCTCATACAGAAAACATTCAGCCGAATCCTGAAATCATTTTCTGTATCTCTCAAGCCAACATAAAGCTGCGTCTCAGTTTTTTCCTGACCCTGAAAACCCCTAAGATCATGCATGTCTTACCTGTACAAAGAGGACACAGCAGACTAACCTGTGGTGCTGTCTGGCCTTCACTGTTTGAAGATGTTGCTGCTTCTCCTCCTGTTCCTCCAGCCGCTCCTGCCACACAGCAAAGGCCCATCGCTGCATCTGCACACAGACCCCGTCTGATTCATCCAGGTGTGTACTGGGAACACTCATCTTCCATATAAATAGAACCCACATCATGCCACCTGCACACAGACTACATAAATGTAGCATCCCCAAGAACACACACACACACACACACACACACGCTCCTTGTCTGGAAGATGTGTTTAACTTATTCCTAAAATCAGAAAATCCTCAACTTCTGGAAAATAGGAATCAGTGTCTCAATTTATGTCATGCTGCCAATCTAACTCCAAAACTTACATGCATAACTTTGAATAATACACTTGGAAAAGTGTTTTGCCACAAAATAAATAAAAATATGAATTATTTTCAGACAAACTACCTCGGCAAAGAGCAAGCAGGGTTCAGATATGGATCAATGACCACCAATCCAATATTCATACTGTCAAACTGGCTGATAAGTGCTGAAAGACAGAAGATAACTTTAGACTTTACTGCTGTTTTCTTGACTCGTCTCCAGCGAGACATTCAATAATATATGGCACAGAGCCCTACTGATGAAAATGATAAAAGCGGGAATAACTCGTAAACGCTACCAAATAATACAAGACATGTATAACAGGGCCACAATTTGTACGAGAGCCTAGTCTGGTCTCACCAAGGAAATACTAATACAAAAAAAGTGTCCTCCAAGGTAAACACCTTTGACCCAACCTTATTCAACATATTCAGAAATGACATTATTGCATATTTCAGAGACCATGATTCCACAGGAATTTCTGATCTAAAGCAAGTCAAAATTCTGTGTCTTTGTCTGCAGCCATCTATCTATCCTCTCAACTTCAGTCGATGATTTCTCAGGACACAAAAAAAACCCAAATGGATGAAATTTACAAAGCAAACCTTGTCAACGATAGGATCGTCATAGTATGTTTGGGAAAATCAGGGAACATTTAGTGTGACTTAACTTCAGTTTATAATCAACATGAAACTGAAAATACTTTATGTTGACTTGTAGAGAAACAAAAGAACAACAACATATCCAAGCTCAAATTTTATGCCATAGTTACCTTTGAATACAAAGAGGTGGCTTATTTGGAGCAATGCACATTGACACAGATTGCAGATGAGCATTTACTAGATTACAAATGAGCTCCCATGAACTCCAAACTTTGAGACAAAAAATATCAACAACACCCTGATACACAGTGTGTTCTTTCCTTCTGCTACTATTGTTATGTTGAAATGTGTAACAATGGAATCAGTTTAATTGAATATCTTCATCCGATCAGATGAGCCCTGCAAATCATCTGGTTTTCATTTGGGAACGAAACATAGGATAGGATAATGTTGCTTGTAGCCCAGCCGACCGCAAAGGGCCATATCAGGGCTGTCACCACGTTAAAATCAACTCACCAGTCATATATTTAAAAAAAAAAAAAAAAAAAAAAAAAACCCACCTTTCATACATCTCGTTAAATGACATCTTCTAGAAACGCACCAGAAACTTTGTTAAAAATCTTTCTTCCATAAAATCTTAAATCAGATGAAAAATGTCAATCTCTCTCAAAAACTCAAGGATCACATCGGGCGGGACATCCCTGAACAGGATCTTCATGGATTCCGCTGTAAAATGTTTGTGTCTCACATCGTGCAAGTCCCAACACTCTAAAAGAACATGTTTTCATTGTGAGTGGCGCATGACATGGAATGCACCACGGAGCTTCTTCACTCTTTAAAAGGTAAGCATGGGTAAAATACGAATGGCCGGTGTGCAGCCGGCACAGAACCGTTTCCTCTTTACGACCTCCCGACGTGGATGGGAGGAATTCCTTAAGGTTTGGACGGATCTGAAAGAGTTTGTTACTCGTCTGTGTGTTCCAATCCTCCTGCCAGAGGTCTCTCACATAATCGTTAATTTTGGGTTTCACATCTGAGCAGGGGATATAAGTGTTGGACAGTTTCTCTCTTGTGGCGTTCTTGGCTAAACGATCAACCATTTCGTTCCCGCCGATGCCAACATGACCAGGAACCCAAGCAAGAGTAATGTTGTAACCGTCCGCCTTCAACTTACTAAAAAGTTCAAAAAAAAGTAAAAGTTCTGGATGCTGAAGGTTGCGGCCAGCTATGGCCTCCAAAGCTGACAGCGAATCCGACAGAACCAGAAAGTCCCTCTTTGAAGAATGTGAGATTATCTTCAAAGCCAAAACAAGAGCAGTAAGTTCAGCAGAATAGACAGAAGCATCTGAATGGATATGTTCCAACAGTATCTGAGAAGGAGCCCCAGGGCAGTAGGCTGCACAAGCCACTCCATCTTCAGACTTGGAACCGTCAGTGAAAACTTTTTGATAGGATGGGAATTTGGAACAGAGCTCAGCATACAAAGCCTTGTACGCCAGAGAGCTGGTAGACTCTTTGCGAAAAGCTGCAAGATCAAAACGAATCTCTGGTGTGAAAAAGGTCCACGGAGGTTGATCCGGAAACTTGGAAAAATCGGACACAACTCCTAGGTCTACACCTGCATTCCGCACGTGAGGCTGCATACGAAGACCAAACGGCGGAATACATTTCGGGTTGTTTTCAAACTTACTTTGGAACGGAGGGTCGAAGACACAGTCATAGGCAGGATTCTGTGGTTCTGAGAACAGTCGGATGTAATAATTTAAAGACAGTTTCAGCCTGTGGTTGGACAATGAAGGTTCACCTGCCTCTGCGTACAAGCTGTACACAGGGGTGGTGCGAAACGCTCCAAGACAGAGATGAAGCCCTTGATGGTGGATAGGGTCCAAGAGTTTGAGGTAAGACGATCTTGCGGAGCTGTAGACAGCACAACCGTAGTCCAGTTTGGAACGGACCAAGGCTCTGTAGAGGTGCAGCAAAGTTTTCTTATCAGCGCCCCAGTCGGTGTGCGCTACGACCCGCAGAATATTCAGTGCTTTCTGGCATGCAGTTTTGAGGTTTTTGATGTGGCTGAGAAAGTTAAGTTTTTGGTCAAAAATGACTCCCAGAAATTTGGCCTCTTTAACAGCTGGAATGGGAGATTTCCCGACGTGAAGTTCAGGATCTGGAAAAAACTGACGGAAATTATGGAAGTGAATACACTGCGTCTTTGTTGGAGAAAAGGTGAAACCATTTTCATCTGCCCACCGATGGATTTTATCTACGCAAAGCTGGAGCCTGCGCTGGACACTCGGGTACAGGCTTCCAGTTGCGTAGACAGCAAAATCGTCCACAAACAATGAGCAGTCTGAACCCTGCTGAACTGATTTCACAATGTTGTTGATTTTAATACTAAAGAGGGCAGGAGACAGTATGCTCACCTGTGGAACACCCAACTCCTGCTCGTGGACATCAGAGAGAGTGGTGCCAACCCGGACCTGAAACTGTCGTTCTGCCAAAAAATTTTGAATGAAAAACGGAAGATGACCTCGAAAACCCAGATCGTGGAGATCATGAAGTATCCCCGACTTCCAGGTAGTATCGTAGGCCTTCTCCAAGTCAAAGAAAATTGCCACTGTATGTTGTCTGTTCAAAAAAGCGTTCCGAAGTGTTGATTCCAGACGAATCAAATGGTCAACGGTAGTCCGATGTTTGCGGAAACCACACTGTTCTTTCGCCAAAAAGCCATCGGTTTCAAGTTTCCACATGAGCCTAGCATTGACCATTTTTTCCATCAATTTACAAACACAGCTGGTCAAAGCTATGGGACGGTAATTTGAAGGATTAGAAAGATCTTTTCCAGGTTTGGGAATTGGAATAATGAGAGCTTTTCGCCAAGAGGGTGGAAAAAAACCTGTAGTCCACACATGGTTGTAGACCTGTAGCAGTATGTTCAGACCTTCTAGCGGAAGATGTTTCAACAGCTGATAATGGATTTCATCTATACCTGGAGAGGAATCGCTGCAAGAAAGTAAGGCAGATTTCAGTTCATTTAAAGTGAAAGGAAGATTGTAGTCTTCCATGTTGTCAGACGAAAAGTTGCAGGGTGATTTTTCTTTAAGGGTTTTATTTTTGACAAAAGTGGTTGATTTGTTAGAAGAGGAGGAATTCTTTTCTATGGTTGAAGCCAGCAAATTAGCAACTGCTTTTTTCTCTGTTATTAAAGAGTCAGCAAACTTGAGATGGTTCACAGTGGGACAGGTGTTCTTCCCTTTGATTTTTTTAATGATGTTCCACACTTTTTTCTTGGAAGTTTTTGATGTCAGTCTGGAGCAGAAGCTTCTCCAGGACCGACGTTTACTGATTTTAAAAGTGTGTCTTGATTTAGCACGGAGTTTCTGATGGGCTCGAGCGTTGAGACCCGAAGGTCGTTGGTATACTCGACGCTGAGCCCGTTTTCGGACTTTGGAAATATGTTGGCAGTCTGAATCAAACCAGGGTGTTTTGGGCATTTGAAGTTTATCGGAAGACACTGGAATACAGGCTTTAGCACATTTGATCATAGTGTTTGTCAGAGATTCTGCTGGGTCCGGACTCTTAAGAAAATCAGTGTCCTGGAATTCCTTAGAAACAGTGGCTGCAAATAGATCCCAGTTTGCTTTCTTATAATTTAGATGTTGAGAGACAGAGACGTGTTCAGTTATGACAGGTTGTAGAAGGACAGGGAAATGGTCACTTCCGTGCAGATCGTCATGGACAGACCACTCATAGTCCAGGACCAGCGAGGGGTCACAAACCGACAAATCTAAACACGAAAGTGAACCTGTGGAAGAGTGGAGGTAAGTTGCAGATCCGTCATTCAGACAACACAAATCCAAGTCTGAAAGGACATCCTCAATTAGCAGACCTCTGGATGACGTACTGACACTACCCCAAAGAGGATTGTGACCATTAAAGTCACTCAACAGCAAAAAAGGTCGAGGAAGTTCTCCTATCAGACTGACAAGGTCCTGACGACAAACCGGGACAGAAGGAGGTAGATAAATAGAACAGATTGTCAGTCTTGTGGAGCGTGACTCTCGCAGCTACAGCCTGAAGGGAGGTAGACAGAGCAACAGGACTATACAACAAAGTTTTATGTAGGAGAAGGGCAACACCGCCCGACAGTCCCAACGTGGATGGTTGTGCAGGTTTTGAAAGAATATTAAAGCCAGAAAGAGTAAAGGTCTTCTGGCTTTGAATTTGAGTTTCCTGAAGAGCCACGACGGAAGGTTTTATAGATTGACACAAAAGCTGCAGCTCCTCGAAGTTGGAATTTAGTCCACGGATATTCCAATGGAATATGGTACTATCCATGGTGCAGAGGTCAAAAAAGAGAGAGATCAGGTCATCTCCTCCTCAACGTCTGCTGCCAATGGAGTGAATTTGTTACTTAGTTTCACTGGAGTATGTTGGTCTACAGGCCTGCTGGCAGACTTGCCAACAGGTGAAGGTGGTCTGGATTTGGGAGATGGTGAGGGATTCTTCCTCATCTCCACCATCTCCACACTGGGTTGATCTCCCTTGCCCGCACGGGCACTGGACAGAGGAGGTCGAGGGGGGATAGCTGGTTTTTTAATCTGCCCAGCAGCAGATGTTGTAGACTGCTGGGCAGTCTGAGGGGTGGCGGATTTTTTGCCTCCACCAGGGGCAGTCATTTTGGGTTGGAAGGTGGTGGACCTGCGTCCACCAGAGTTGACAGTTCGTACTTGCAGTGTCTTCGAAAAAGTAAAATCATCAGTCTGACAGCAGACTGACCGAGTGGGAACTTTGGGAACTGTTTTGACAGCCGAAGCATATGAAGATGCTGTGGGCGTCTGACTGCCCACAACCTGTTTGCGGGCCTCAAAAAAGGAGATTTTCTTTTCAGTTTTAATTCGTTGGATAGTGGATTCCTGAATCCAAAGAGGGCAGTTTCGTGAAGAGGAGGGATGGTCGCCACCGCAGTTAGCACAATGTGCCGGATCTTTACACGGCCCATCATGGGTTTCCTTGCAGCAAACACCGCACACCTCCTGCCCAGAACAGCGGTCCCTGACATGGCCAAACCTCTGGCACCTGAAGCACCTCCATGGGGACGGCACATATAGCTGAACATGAACATTTAGGTAACCAACCTTGATGACCGGAGGCAGCACAGGGTTGCAGAAGGTCAGAAAGAGGGTGTTGGTGGCCACTCTCTCTGAACCCTTCTTTACCGTCACCCTGCGCACCTCCGTCACACCCTGGGACGCCAGCTCCGTTTTTATTTCCGCCTCTGAAACACCCGCCAGATCTCTGCATCGAATCACACCTTTGGATGAATTTAATTGCTTATGGGGAGTCACCCTGATCTCCCTATCCACAAGTTTTTTTGCCTTCTGCAGCTGTTCAGATTGCTTCTGTGATCGACACTGAAGAAGAAACGAACCATTCCTCAACCGTTTTATGGACCTAGGTTCACCTGCTATACCATGAAAGCCCTTTTGGACAGCAAAAGGGCTCAGAGCTGAAAGGGGTCTTTCCTGCTCTGTCCCTTCCACCACGAGCCAGGAAGCCCAGAAACCTGTCCTCTGTCTTACCTCACTGTCAGAATCACTGTCTGTTTCAAATTCCCCTGAAATAGGGGATACTGCCTTCCTCTTCCTTTTGGGGGGGTGGTTTTTTAATGAAGTCATATTTAGTTTATTGTGATTCATCTCTCCCTTACCCACCCACCTTGGAGTCCAACTAAGGGGCCAGGGCCAAGAAACCAATGTCTTGACCCCTTCCAGGCTTCGGGAGAGATATACGACAAACAGAAACTACCAACCTTATCCCCCCTGATCATGCTCAACTCCCGGGGACAGAGAGCTGAGCACTGCAGGGGTTTCCTTGGCCAGCAGGGGAACTGTCTGTCTTGACCCAGCCCCAAAAAGGGGAGCCGATTAGTACACCCGGGCCAAAGTGTACTTCCTGTCTAGGAGAGGTCCGAGCCAAAGTGATGTGTTGAGAGCGCTGGCCCTCTCAATCACCAGGATCTCATCCCCCTCCGACACAGGTCGCACCGCACGGCAAACGCGGCGGATCTTAAGGAGACCACAGAGAGAAAAGGAGTGTGTAAAAGAAGACTTGAAGGGGAGACGAAGATAGAAAAGGGCCAAATAAGGAAGGCAGAAAACAAGACAGAATAGGAAAAAGGTGGGTTACTATTTGTCTGGGCCCTCACTCCTAACCTTTCTGACATGGGAGACCCTACCAGGGGCATCAATTCCTACCACGTAATGCTTGGCCAGTCAGCAACTTGGCTATACAGGCCTAGAAGCGTTCATAACAACTAACCATCTAGCTGAGTATTGATGCCCCCGTCAGCAAAGCCTAAAAGATCACTGGACCACGCAAGCCCTCCGACCACGGCAAGGTTGCAACCCCCGGAGGGGGGAACGAAACATGTTCTTATTCACACATGCACACACGGACGCACATGCATACACATGCGCACACGCAAGCACGCACGCACGCACACACACACACACAACACACACACACAACACACAAGCACGTACGCACACACACAGACGCACACACATGCATACACGTGCACACATGTGTACGCACACACACACACACACACACACA
This sequence comes from Conus ventricosus, assembly GCA_018398815.1. Taxonomy (NCBI): domain Eukaryota; kingdom Metazoa; phylum Mollusca; class Gastropoda; order Neogastropoda; family Conidae; genus Conus; species Conus ventricosus. The sequence goes on from CM031597.1 coordinate 8,649,314, forward strand.
CACACACACACACACACACACACACACACACGCAGAAAAAACATCAGCCTGCAGGCTAGCCAACCTGTCTCTGTCGGAGCTGCTGGGCCATGCTTCCTCTCATGACCTTGATGCGGTGCTGAACCACACACAGTCGGAAAGCATTCCAGCCCAGATGCTGCCACATCACACATGACGCAAATCTGAACATTCATGTCACTTAGACATGTCTAGCATGGTCAGGACTTCAATGAGGGCTGCCTCATCATTCAGACAGAACATAACATAACATGCCCAACAGAACATAATTCAAAATCATTCACTGATAATGTTCACCAGAACATCATTCACTGACAATATTCAACAGAACATCATTCACTGACAATGTCCAACAGAACATTATTCACTGATAATGTCCAACAGAACATCATTCACCGACAATGTCCAACAGAACATTATTCACTGACAATGTCCAACAGAACATCATTCACTGATAATGTTCACCAGAACATCATTCACTGACAATGTCCAACAGAACATTATTCACTGATAACATCCAACAGAACATCATCCATAGACAATGTCCAACAGAACATCATCCATAGACAATGTCCAACCGAACATCATCCATAGAGTATGATTGACAATGTCCACCAGAACATCATTCACTGACAATGTCCAACAGAACATCATCCATAGACAAAGTCCAACAGAACATCACTCACTGACAATGTCCACCAGAACATTATCCATAGACAATGTCCACCAGAACATCATTCACTGACAATGTCCACCAGAACATCATTCACTGACAATGTCCAACAGATCATCATTCACTGACAATGTCCAACAGAACATCAACAGAACATTATTCACTGACAATGTCCAACAGAACATCATTCACTGACAATGTCCAACAGAACATCATTCACTGACAATGTCCAACAGAACATCATTCACTGACAATGTCCAACAGAACATCATTCACTGATAATGTCCAACAGAGCATCATTCACTGTCAATGTCCAACAGAACATCATTCACTGTCAATGTCCAACAGAACATCATTCACTGTCAATGTCCAACAGAACATCATGTCCAACGCAACATCATTCGCTGACAATGTCCAACAGAACATTGTCACTGTATAAGACAGTAGACAGGGATATATGTATGAATATACCCCCCTTCATAACCACCCCTCCCCCTTTTACCTGAGAGAACGAACGCTACACAACAAACACACAAAGGAAAATATGGGCACAAACAGAAGGCTTTATTGCATTCACACACGCAGTCTCACCAACAGAATGGATAGATAAGAATAAAGCTAGCCAAAGAACACC
>CM031597.1:8650738-8676991 GCA_018398815.1 Conus ventricosus
ACTGTCACAACAGTACGGGAAAAAATAAGGGACGTGATCACCCTGGTAGCCCCCCTGGGGGTTGCAACCTTGCCGTGGCGGGGGGTTTGCTGATCCTGTGACCCTTTGGCTTTGCTGGCGGGGGGCTCAATACTTAAAGATGGGCTGGTTTTTAAAACTGCTTCTAGGCCTGAGAAGTCAGATGCTGTCGGGCCTAAGCATAAGGGGGTAAGGAGTTGATGCCCCTGGTAGGGTTTCCCTGTCAGTAGGCAAGGGGTGGACCTGACTAAAGTAACCCGCCTTTCTCCTTTTTTGTTTTTTCCCTTTCCCTTTATTTGGCCCTTTTCTATTTTCGCCCCCCCTTCAAGTCTTTTTTTAAAAACCTCCTTTTCTCTCTGTTTCCCTTTAAGATCCGCCGCTTTTTGCCGTGGGGTGCGACCTTTTCGGAGGGGGAGGGAATCTGGTGATTGAAGGGCCCAGCGCTCTCAACAACATTTTGGCTGGGACCTCTCCTAGACGGGGAGTACATTTTGGGCCCGGGGTTTTATAATCGGCCCCCCCTTTTGGGGCGGGGCCAAACAACAGTTCCCCTGGGCCCCAAGTAAACCCGCAGTCTAGCTCTCTGTCCCGGGAGTTGGCATGACGGGGGGGAGGGGTTGGGGTTTCTGTTTGTCGAAATTCTCTCCCAAAGCCGGGAAAGGGGGGCCCAAGACTTTGGTTTTTGGGCCCGGGCCCCCTTAGTTGGACCCAAGGGGGGTGGGAAGGGGGGGATGAATTACAAAAGCCGGGGGTGATGTCCGGGGTAATTGTTAAAGGAAAACCTATCCAACCCAAAACCAATCGCGCTAACCACACAAAATCAAATTCAAACAGGGAAATACGAGTAAAAAAAAAACTAAAACTTTAGTCACAAAAAAACAATGTTCACAACATGTTTACAACATTATAAAACGGGTAACATTTATAACTTAAAAAAGGGGATGAAAAACAAATGGAAGGGACACACACACCACCAACCCACCCCCAACAAACGCAAAACCACACACAAAAAAATAACAATCTCTCTCCACAAACAGGGCCCCCCCCCCCCCGGTTTCTGGGGGGGCCAGGAAGTAGGGTAGAGCCACAATGCATCGAAGGGGCAAGAAAAGTTTAAAAAAAAAACAGAAGCTTGCCAAAAATGATCTCTCGAAAATTAAAATAGGGATGACCAGGATTCCCAAAATGGAAATAAAGGACAAAAACCCTGGGGATGAGACCGGTTAGGGTTCGAAGGAGAAATTTAAAGACGGTAATTAGATAACAAGGCCAAAACAAAGGGGGAGCGTCGGGAAATCCCTTTGGAAGGGGGTAATAGGGGAAATTTCAACTCTAGGGCTTAACAAAAAAAAAAACCCCCCCTCTTTTTTTTAAACCCCTAACGACAAGGGAAGTTAAACCAAGAAAGTTTGAAAAACAATGCAGGGTTAAACTTGGCAACAGGGGAAAAGGGAAACCCTGCAAAAGAAAAAAAACGCACCTACAGCGGCGACAACCCTGGAAAGAAAGTAATGGGAAAATCCCAAACCAACATTCTGTCAGGCAAAACATAGCTATAAAAAATGTACAGCCTCTGCTGAAAAAAACTTTTTAAAAACGCCTTCCTTTACTCTGCAAAAAAAACTGGGCCAGACTTGGGACCGACCCCCCCAAAGCCTCAACCGTGTGACAGCCCTGTGGGGCCCCCAGCGAAAGAGGGCGCTTTTCCCCGCGGATGCACACCCAGGGTAGCGCCCTTTCCCTTCCAAGGAGTCAGTTAACACAAAGAGCCCACAAAGGGCCCGATGGTAAAGGTAAAAATACACTCAGCAGGCACACAGGTGTGGGGGCCCCGTCCAACCCCTTACACAAAGGTAGGCGGTGACCCAGCGCCCCCCGAAGCTGTAGGGTAAGAGGGGTTTCCCCGGGCGCAACAAAAAAATGGGGGTCGGGCTGAAAGTCCCTCCCCCAAAAGAGGGTCCGGGCGCAGGGGCGCCTCGTTCCGACCCGGGGCGAGGGTCCTTGCGGGTCCCGGGGAAGGGGGGCGAGGAGGGAAGGGCGAAGACGGGAAAGGGGGAAGGGGAAAAGGGACGATGTGGGCGAAGCAGAAGTGGAGTAGTTGGGTAAAGCCGGGGCGCGCGCACTGCGGTACCGGGGGCGGCAACACAGAAACCGGAAGGGGGGCGAACCCGTACAGAGCAAGGTCAGGGGGCAGCAGCAGCGGCACAAGGTGGGTCCCCACGGGTGGGGAAAGGGAGGAAACCAAAAAGAGAAGAAGCAGAATGGAAGAAAAGTAGAACAAGAACAATTCCTTTTAAAGAGAATGTAGGAAGAAGTCTGGAAAACACCAAAAGTGGTTTCCCAAAAAAAAGGTCAAAGCAAAAACCCTAAGCAGACATCCATTACGAGAGTAAAAAGGGACAGCAGGGCAGAGCGCTTGCAAATTTTGCCCTCAAATATTTTAAAAACATTCCCCCCCTTCAGACATTTTGCACAAAAATTTCCAATACATTCACACGTTTATGTCAAACACCCCCCGGGGTTGGCTCTCTTGAAAAAAAAAAAAAATACCCCTCGGGCAACTTTTTCCCTGTTAAAAAAGGCCCAAAAGCATTAACACGCCCAAAAAACTGGGGGCGCTCTAATATTTACAAAAAGCAAAAAAAATGGAAAAGAAAAAAAAAAAACCCGAACCCCACGATTTACAATGACGACACTAACACACAAAACACGTGCAAGACAGACCCGGAAAAGTGGTACGGCACGCGACAACACAAGAACACGCAACACTCATTTTTGGGAAAAGGGAAAATGGTAACACCCCCTACTGCTGTAAATAAAAAATAAAAGGGCCTAGAAGTAAATGAATAATTAAAAGTTGGTAAAGCAAAAAGGTATAAAATGAAAAACAAAATAAACCAACACAAAAGATAAATATTGAAAAAATTTAAGGGGAATGGGCGGGGAGGGAAAACCAAATTTTTAAAATAATTTGGAAAAAAATTAAATAAAAAAAGAAAAGGATAGAACTAACACGCAAGTACTCACCACAGACTTGTAAAGGGACCCTTGAGGACCCGGAAAGTAACCCCTGAACGGCTCGACCCCCGGGCGGGGGCAAAAATTTTAAAAAAAAACAGGCTTCCCCTCTAAGGAATCAGGGATTCCGACTGCGATAGGATAAAGGAAATACTAAAAAAAAGTGGAAAGACAAGCATCCTATGGAGTACAATATTTTTGGTTAAACCCAAAAGGGAAAAAACCCTATGCCAAGAGCCGGATATGGTCTCCCAAAAAAAAAAATGCGACAATTTTCCCCTCAAAGCGAAACGGTGGGGTTCCCCGGGGGATATGGACCCCTCAAAAAAATACGTTCAAGAAAACCGCATTAAGGCTTCCCGGGACACTTTTATTTTCCTCCCATCTCCCCAACCCCAATCTCGACTCCCCAGGTGGGCTTCCAAAAAAAAAACCTGATTGGCAGGTGAGAAAGGGCCACCCCCTAGTTTAACCCCCGTGCAACCCAGTCCACACAAAAACACTGAAAAAGCAGGAGGAAGGGGGGTTGCAGATTTTAAAAGCTAAAATAAAACTCATTGGTTTTTTTTTTGACACAAGACCCCTTGTTAAATTTAAATTTTTAACAAAACAACCCCCTACACAAATTCTTCCCTCTGACAAAACGGCCTTGAAATACATTTGGGAAGAACATGGGGTGGGGAAACCCCCCCCACCCTAAAACTCGGTACAAATGAGGTCCAGCTACCCAACCGCCCATGTTAAAAGGTTCATTGCAAAGTAAAAAAAAAAACAACCCCCAAAAAACACGGCCCATGATAACGCTTTTCAGAGAATCCCCGGGTCAGCACCGAAGAACGGGTAACCCCCAGTTCCACCTACAAAGAAAATCACCTCTACATTGTCCTTGCCAGGCAACGGAGCTTTATGCATGGACGGAAGGAAAAGGGAGCACCTCTTCCCCCGGGTTCGAACCACCGTTCACGAGCCTTCTTATAAAGACCTTTATCCCTCTCCTGGCTCGCTTGGTAGATGCGCCATTCGCATTTCCTGAAACCCTTTTCCCTCAAGTAAGCACATATGCAAACCTTTGTCTTTTTTTCCCTCCTCCGGGTTTCTTTTGTGCCAATTTTCTTAAATAGACATTGCCCCCTACCGTTCGCCCGTAAAAACAATTCAAAAGAAAAAAGCTGGTCCCTGGGGCACTTCAGGGAAAGCAAGAGGACACCGGGGATGTATCTACCACTCCTTGGTTTGCTCTTGGCAGATCGCTTCAGCATTTGTTTCATGTGGCTTTAAAACGTTCGCAGCCCGTTTGCTTGCCATGAAGGGGTGTGGCCCGAGTATGTTGAGTAAGCGGAAGACCTCGGCAAACCTCCGACAAAATTTTGTGCCCTTTGGCGGAAAGTATTTGGGTCGGAATTCCATCCGGGCCCACATGCCCCAGATCTTGGGGCGACAGTTGGGATCATGGATTTCAGAGAAACTGTTCGGGGTCCCGGGCATAATCCCCATGCGGGTGTACCGTGCCTCGAACTGAGGCGGGGATGATGGGCCCCCAAATCCCCCACCAAAGGAATGGCGTTGACAGTGGCACTTTCCAAGGGGAAACCCTTTTGTTTTATACCCTTTTGGGTGTGTTCTTGGCACCTCACAAGAGCGGCAATACTGTCCACATTTTTTTTCTCCATGCCAGGCCCACGGCGGCGCCCCCACACTCAACCACTGCATTCAGTGGCCTAAACGCTTTGCCTTTTTGATTCGGCGGGGGCCAAGCGAATCACCACCGAGGGCCCCAACCGGTGGTTTGGAGCTTCGAGACGGGTGCTACTCTTTAAGTTTTTTATTTTCAAAGTTTTTTAACTAAAAAATTTCGAAAAAACATGGCGCGTGAGTACTTGGGTGTGACAAAAGCGGGATTTTCATTTTTCTTGTAAACCCCAAAAAAGTTCGTTTTTAAAAACTTTCGAAAAACTTTGCGCCCGGGCGGTGCTGCGGCGCCCTGCGTCCTGGTAACCCGAAGAAAAGAGGGGGGGGTGGAGGCGCCGAACTATCTTTGGCCGAAGTAGGCCCCCAGGCTTGGAAAAAATTTTTGTGAATAAAAAAGTTAGTTACATTTTGAAAAGGGGGGGCCGATTACACTTGTATAATAAAATTTTTTCATTTTTGCGCTTTTATATTATTGGTTGCATGAAGCAATGTGGGGCCAAATAAAGGGAAACGAAAGGGATAACATTTTCTAAAACAAAAAAATACTACTGATAACAGTAAGGGGAGTAGGAAAAACAAAATAAGTAAAAAATTTTTTAAAAAAAAAAATACTTCTTTTCCCATCACTACACTAATTGTTGAAATGAAAAGCATACAAAAGTACTACCCAAATGAAAAAAATAATTTGTACATAACCCCTTAGAACTTAAGAGATTATAATGTTATTTTAAAATTTGACATTGTTCACTTACAATTTTAATTGCATGTTTGAAGGGGGTTTATAATAGCAGAAAATTCCCTTTTTTTCCCAAGATTAGTTTTTATTGATAAATTTTGGGTTTTAAAATTTATTCATGAATAGAGAACTACGAACATCAAAAGTTTTTGTTTTGTTTTTTTTTTTAAAAAGGGAAAAGTGTATTCATTTTTAAATGTGGGGGGGGGGGATGGGGGGGGGGGGGGGGCGGTTTGGAGAGGAAGGGGGACAACACAAAAGCCCGTCATGTCACATATTTAACAAAAGCCCTGATTTTGGGTGTAGGACACCCCACGAGACATGTCCCAACAAACATTTGTGTTGTTTAAAAGTGATAGGAACAGTTATGTGATGAAAAGGGGATTGCCACAACCACTTACCTAAGGGTGTGATAACATGGTTTGTGTGTGCGTGCGTGGGGCCCGTTGGGGGCTTTGCGTGCGTGCTTTTGGTTTTGGTGTGTGGGGTGGTGTGTGTGTGTGTGTGTGTGTGTGTGTGTGTATCAGGTGTGTGTGTGTGGTGTGGTGTGGTTTTTTGGTTGATCTTTTTTGTTCTTTTTAATCATGCATGCACGTCAGTTTCAATTCGCTTCTCCTCTCTCTCTCTCTCTCTCCTCTCCCCTCTCCTCCTCTTCTCTCTTTCCCCCCCCCCCCCTTTTTTTGTCTCCCCTCTCCCTCCCTCCCTTTCCCCCGACCCACCCAGTTCTATGCCGTGTCCCGTGTATTGTTTGTTGTGTGTTGTGTGTGTTGTGTGTGTTTTGGTATCGTTTTGTTCTGTGAAGTCAGCGGAACGTCGTTTCAGTTCATTTCTCCTCTCTCCCCTCCCCTCTCTCTTTTCCCTCTCTCTTCTTCTCTCTCTCTCCCTCCCTCTCTTCTTTTCCTCTCAGATCGTATGCCGTGTGCCGGTATTTAATTTTTAGTGGTGGTTGTGTGTGTGTGTGTGGGGTTTTGGTGTTGTTTTGGTGTGGGGTTGTGAGAGAGAGGAGAGAGAGGGGAAGAGAGAGGTGTGTGTGTGTGTGAGAGAGAGAGAGAGAGAGAGAGGAGAGAAGAAGAGTGTGTTTTTGGTGTGAGAGAGAGAGGAGAGAGAGAGAAAGGAAAAAAAGGAAGAGAGAGAGAGGAGAGAAGAGAGAAAAGGGGGAGAGAGAGAGAAAAATTTGTTCATTTATGAGTGCAAGCCATTGTCATGTGAAACATTTTCTTCTGATCATGCTTTTATTGATTTTGTATACATGTACAAAGCTACTGTGCAGTCAAGTTCTTAAATGTATTATAATCAGCCCCTCCCTCCCCCCTCCACTTCCCCCTCTCTCTCTCTCTCTGCAGCTTTTTTTGTTTTTTGTGTGTAAAAGGTATCCGTCATGCTGTTTTTTATGTATGTATTCTCAATCATCATCCCCCCCACCCCCAATCTCCCCCCCCCTCTCCCTTGCGACTCTCCTCTCTCTTCCTCTCTCTCATCCCTCTCTCTCCTCTTCTTCTCTTCTCCTCTCCCCCTCTCCCTCTCTTTTTTTTGCAGGGCCCCCGGGTGTACACTGTCATGTTTTTTTTTTTCCCTATTGTTTTTAAAAAGTGGTAAATTTCCGTGCATGTCTTGTGTTCATTTTTACCTAAACCCATTCCCCCTTCACTCTCTTTCTCGTTTCCTCTCTCTCTCTCCCTCTCTCTCTCTCTCCTCTCTTTCTCTCTCACAGACACACAGACACACACACCAAAACACACACAACACACACCACCCCACACCACACACATACCCCCAACACCACAACACAACCACACACCACACTCGACTTTGGGTTGCGCATTTTTCGTCAAGCGCTGGTTTTGTTTTTTTTTTTGTTTTTTCCCCTTAGTCGGGCGTAAAAGTTCTCCCAAACCCCACATCTGTAATTTTAAATTTTCATAATGAGGTTGACGGTAAGTTTTCCTTTATGTAAAATTTTGGAGTGCCGCGCAGGTGCAGCGTGTGCGCTTGTGTGTGTGTGTGTGTGTGTCGCATGCCGGCGCGCCCGGGCACGGGTACGTCGGCTTTCGGTATTGTAAGAATTCGTGTATTGAAGAAAAACCTTCGCAAAAAGCGTCACGGGTTTGTTTTTTGGACAAGACAACCCGTGTTCCGTGTACACTCCCTCCCTTGGCAGCCGTTGTGTAAACTTTGGTCAGTTTTTGGCGCGCAGACACAAAGCATTGTAGTTCCTTTTCCCTCCACGTTTTCAGTAAAAGCGCCTGGGGCCCTACTCCAGACACTCTAGGGTTTCGATACCAACCGCTGGGCCAAACATTAACAGCCCGGCTGGTTGGCTGCCGGAAAAAATTTTTTATTCTTTTTTTCCGTCCCACGATTTTGAAGAATTTGACCAAGGCGACTTAATCGCGAAACTGCCGGGGGCCATGAATTTTCCCTACCTCTCGAGTGTCTTCACCCTAAATGTCCACCGGGGGAATGGGTTCCCAACTTAGGACTTTTTCCCGGGAGAGTGCGAGGCACAACCAACTGTTCGAGCTTCGGGTTTTTCCCCCCCAAAATTTCGTTTAAAACCCCTTTTCCTTTTGATAAAAGAGTTGCCGTTCCCCCCGAAACGGGGGGGCTTCCAAGTTCTTCGCCCTGTTTGGGTGGGATCCGCTGCTGTAATCCTTCACCTTGTCGGGGCACACTCGCCACGCACCCCACTTTTTTTGGCTTCAAAGCGGTTTGAGGGCTCTTGCTTTTTTGGGGGGCACGAGGGGTTGCCACCTTGCACAGGCTTGAAGAGGTGGGTAGGGAGTTTCCCCCAATTGTCCCACCTCGAACTTCACCATTTACCATCAGAAAGGGATAGCTGGTTTGTCCCACGCCGACCCCCCCAAAACCCTGCCCTCAAATTATGGCGTCGACTAGGGATCAGTGCAGGGCCGCTTGGACTTGATCCTGCCTCAATACCCGACACCTCACACATGGTCCCGTTCAGCCAGCGGGGGACAATTTGGGGCAAAAAAGATTGCTGATGCGCCAAAACCCCTAATGGGCACTACACATCATAAACCCGGGTTTGCAATGGGGGAACTCTGGTTCCCCCGACAGGGTGGCCCCTGGCCACAACCCTGATCCACCCCTCAAAATTGAGCCTGCTCTCAGCTTGGGCACACATTTCTCAAGTGCTCAAAATCCACACTAAAAACCCCCGTTTATTACTTTGGGGGGACCCTTTTCCTTGACCGTGTAATTTAATACGGAACGGGGTTTTTTCTGGGGCGGTGTCGATGGCTTGGGCTCTTTTTGGGTCTAGCGTCAAAATGAAAAACCGCCGGGCGCCCGAAAATGCTTGGGCAAGGGTTATTGCCCTTGGAAGACGCGGACGGGCTTCTCCCATTTGATTTTTAAATTTGCAGCCCAACGTTTTCAGCTGCTCCAGCGGACAGCATCCTTATGGGAATCCGAGGCATCCCCCCAATATTTCAAGTTTCCTTAATCGCTCCCCAAACGGGGAGGAAGGTTTCGTCTGGGCCTTTAAAGCCAAAACCGACGACGGTGGACTCGGGCGTCATGGGAGCGTTTGGAAGGCGTTTTGAGATCCTCATGGGAACGGGGGGAAAGGGAAAGTTGACCAACGCCCCCTTTACCCCAACCCGGGAGACTCACTTCGGGTTATACTGCCTTTTGCCATCATCATGAAAAAAGGGTCTACCAAACCCCTCGAAGTTTTTCCAGGAACACGTTAGGCTTCCCGGGTTGGAACAAAGGAATGCGGACCCGGGGCGGCGAAACCCAATGCCCCTTACTCCGGGGTTCTCCTCTCTCGCTCCAAGGTCTGCTCTTGTACTTCAGTCCTTTGCTAAGGGGGACGTTGCTCTTCCTGGCTCGTCCGGGATCTTTTGGGGTCTCAGCCCTACTTTTTTCACCTCTTCTCTTCCTGCTGTTGGCTTTCTCTCTCTCTTCTCTTTCCTCTGCCTTCCACAGCCCTTCCGCTCCCCCTTTAATCTCTTCTCGTTCCCTGGCCTTCCCCGCCTTTCAGTTTCCTTCCTCTCAGCTCTCCTACGTGCCTCCCACCCTCTCATTTCCTTCTCTCCCCCTCTCCTACTCCTCTTCACGCCTCCCCCTACTTCTTCTCGGCTTCTCTCTTTCCCTCTCTCTATTTAAAACTCTCTCTCCCACTTCTTGGCCTCCGCTCCTCTCTCCCCCATTCTCCTAAACCCTTCCCCTCTCTACCCTCCCACCTAAATGACCCCTCTCTCTCTCACCCTCCTCACGGGCCTAAGGTCCCAAAATGTCAAGGATATCCACATCGGGGGGGCAAGGGGGTTCGTTGGACGGTGGGGGCCCAAAAGTATTGGGGAAAACCCTGGAGGTGTGGAAACAGGGGACGTTCACGGACTACTCGTCGGAGTATTTAAACCGAAGAGAAGGGGGTACGCCCGGCCACGGGGGTTTTTCCACCCCGGGCGGCGTCGAAAAGGGGTTTTAAACATGGTCGTCACACTCCCGGCAGGCAAAGGGAAAAAGAGCCCCTCCACAAAGCTTTCCCAGCCCGCTGGGGCAGCAAGACAGATCATCACTCCAAAACGTACCATGGTTTCCCCAACCCCCATTGATTCTCGGAAAAATAAGTTTCCGAACAGTGTACTAACCCCTTGCACTCACTTTTGACGAGCATACCACACAAAACTTGTTACCGCGAGTCCAGAGCTCGCAAGCCTAATGGGCCCCAACACAATGTAGATCAAAGCACGGTAAAACTAAACATAAATCCAAGTCAATGAAATGAACTAAACAACACCCATCGGGAGGCAAAGTTGGTTTCACCGGCACAAAAATAAATCACCCACACGGTGCGGACGTCGGCTAATGAATTACAACAACCCCGGGCCCTAACCATGAAGAAACATCAACAAAAAAAAAATACAGAAATGGAACCAGTAACGTCCAACCTTACCTGCACCCAAACCTGTTCACACAAAATAAACCTGGTAACACCAAGTCCTTCCCCAATGGTCAAGCACACACCCGAACCCCTCAAATAACCCGCCGAGCAATTGAACAGCTTAATAAGTTTTTTCCGTCCACACCAAATATTTCTTTATTCAAAAATAATTTTTGAATTTACCTTTAAAGCAACCCCTTTTCACATCATTAAAAAGGTAACTAACAATTTCCCAACAATACAACAAGCCAAACAAACACAAATAACCAATTCCGTCAAAAAAAAATATTTTGTCTGATTCCAAAGAAGGAAAAAACTGAAACCCGTCACCACGACGCACAGATTTTTACGGTAGGACGGCCCCAAAAAACGCGGGAATTTCCACGGTCAGCAACTCTCGATCTGCGAGGGGAAAATAATAACCAAACAAACAACTTTCACAAAAAAAACAATATAATGAATAAACAGCAAAGGGTCAGTCCACCTCCAAAGTTACCCCCCCACTACCAGGGGGAACCCCCCAAACCCCCCACAGCCTACCGTAAACACAATTTAACACAAACACTACGCCAAAAACAAGCAACACAAAAAAGGGACGCAAAAGGGCAAGAAAGGTCCAAAACGATCCCGGACGAGCCCCTAATTGTCACGGGGTGATGTATGTAATTGTTCAAGGGAAAACGCTTGCTCAATCCCAACCAATCCGCTAACCACCAAACATCAAAATTTAACACGGGAAATACGAGTACAAAAAAACGAAACTTTACGTCACAAAAAAAAAACGATGTTCACAAAAGTTACATACAAATAAGGAGGGGAACATTTATAAATTAAAAGGGGTTAAAAAATGGGAAGGGCACACCCAACACCACACACCCCCACCACACACGAACGCACACAACACAAAATAATCGAATCTCTCCCACTAACATCAGCCCCGGCCGGATTTGGGGGGGGCCAGGAAAATAGGTAGAGCCACAAGCAATCGAAGGGCAACAAGCTTAAAAAAAAAAAAGGAAAGCTTTCCAAAAAAAAGATCTCTCGAAAATTAAAAAAAGGGGGACCCCGGATTGCCAAAATGGGGAAACAAAGGGCAAAACCGTGGGATGAGACCGGATTCGGTTTAGAAGGGAAATTTTTGCAATGGATAATTAATAAGCAAGGCCAAACAAAGGGGAGCGTCTTGGGGAATACCCTTTGGGAAGGGGTATTCGGGGAAATTTCAACGCAAGGGCTGTAAAAAACACCAACTCTTTTTTAAAAACCCAACAGCAAGGGACAGTTCATCACGAAGATTTTAAACAATGCATGGGTTTAAAATTTGGCAACAGGGGTAAACGGGGAACCCCCGCACAAAAAAAAAAAAAAGCACCATACAGCGGCGAAACCCGGGGAAAACAATTATGTGGAAATGCCCAACACAACATCTGTCAGGCAACATACTATAATAGAATGAACAGCGCTCTGCGACAAAACTGTTTAACCCTTCCTTTTTTTCTGCAATAAAACGTGGTCCAGACTTACGGGCCGATCCCCCCCAAACCCAACCGTGTGAAGTCCTGTGCCCCACGAAGGAGGGCGGTTGTCCTCGGATGCAACCACGACGGATAGCGTCCTTTTCCTTCAAGGAGTAAGTTACACACAAAGAGCCGAAGGGCGAGGGGAAGGGGAAAACACCCAGCAGCACACAGGTTTGGGGGGGGCGTCCCACCTGACACAACCGGTAGGGGGGTCACCACGACCACGAAGCTGTGTGGTAGAGGGGGGATCCCGGCGCAACACAAAATGCAGGGGGCGGGTGAAAGTCCTCTCTCCCAAAAATGGTGCACGGCAGCAGGGCGCCCGTTTCCCACCCCGGGGGGGGAGTCCTTGGGGTTCCCCGGGGGAGGGGGGAGGGGGGGGAAAGGGCTGAAGACTGGGAAGAAAGGGGAGGGACATGTGGGCGAAGCAGAAAATGGAGGATTGGGTCAACCCTGGGGCAGCAGCAGCTGCGGGACCGGTGGGCAACAAGAAACCGGAAGGGGGGCGAGACCCCTACAGAGCAAGGTCACGGGGCCCGCCGGGGAACAGGAGGTCAGCCAGGGGGGGGAAGGGGAAAAAAACAAGGGAAAAAAAGTGAAACGAATAAACAAAAAAGTTTTTTTAAGAAGAAGTGGAAAAAAAAGTCCCGGAAAAACACAAAAGAGGGTTTCCCATATAAAATGGTGAAAGCAAAAACCCCCTAAGCAGACATCCTTACAGAGAGTAACAAGGCAGGCATGGGAGGCGCTTGCAATTTTTTACCCCAAAAGTATTAAAAACTTTCCCCCCTTCAACACTTTTCTACATACATATTCCCCAAAAGTTCACATCTTTTTGTCAAACACCCCCGGGGGGGCTTCTTGAAAAAAAAAACGAACATTCCCCCGGGCAACTTTTTCCCGTTAACAAAGGCCGGAAGCATTTAAAACCCCACAAAACTTGTGGGGGCTCTAAAAATTTACAAAAATGACAACAAAAATTTAAAAAAAAAAAACCCCCGTCCTTACCACGCATTTACAAGTACGACACTTAACACACAAACACGGGCAAACAGACCCCCGGGAAATTTGGACGGCACGCGACAACAACAGAACACAGCAAAAATATTTGGAAGGAAAATGGATAAAACGCCCTACTGTGTAAAAAAAAAAAAAATGGCCTAAAGTAAATGAAAAAATTTTAAAATTGGTAAAGCGAAAAGGTAAAAAATGATAAACAAAATAAAACTCAAACACAAAAGTAAATATTTAAAGAATTAAAATAATGGGTGGGGGGAAAAAACCCTTTTTTTAAAAAAGATTGGGAAAAAATAAAAAAAAAAGAAAAGAGATAGAACAACTAGCAATGTACTCACCAATAGACGTAAAGGGCTCCTTGGGACCGAAAAGTAAGCCCTGCACGGTCATCCCCGGGCAGGGGTAAAAATTTAAAAAAAAAAAAACTTTGCCTTAAGTAATCAGGGGTTCACGACTGGATATGGATCACAGGATACTACAAAACTGGACAAGCGACAGCACTCCTATGGGGTAAAATATTTGGTTCAAAACCAAAGGTAAAACCATGCCCAAAGCCCGAATATGGGCCCCAAAAAAAAAAAAGCGACGAAGTTTCCCCCCAAAGGCGAAACGGTGGGCTCCCCCAGGGATTGGATCCCCACAAAATCAGTTTAAAAAAAACCTGCATGCATAAGGGTTTCACACCGTTGTTTTCCCCCACTCTCCCCAACCCCAAACTCGACTCCCAGGCGGCTTCCAAAAAAAAAACCTGATCGGAGGTGAGAGAAGGCCACTCAGCCAAAGTTTTAACCCCCCCTGCAACCCCATCCACCGAAAACACTGACAATGCAGGATGGGAAAGGGGGTTCAGAGTTTAAAAGCTAAAAAAAACTCATTGGTTTTTCTTTTTAAAACAAGCACTCTGTTAAAATTACATTTTAACAAAATAAACCCCACCCAAAAACTTTCCCCCCCGCAAAACGGACCTTGAACAGACAGTTGGAGAAACAGCGTGCGTGACAAATAAATTTTAAAAACTTTTTTAACAAAAACCCCCCCCAAAAAGGGAAAAGGGGAAAGGGAGTATCCCTGTTTTAGGGGGGTTTCGAAGGGGACACGATTCAGATACTGGGACGACAGAGGCGGTTTTTGGGCTTCCGGCTCTGGGGAAGGGGCGGAGCCGGAAAAACCCCTTTCGCTTGAGCCCCTTTTTTGTCCAAAAGGCTTTTTAAGGTTGCAGGTGCCCTAGCCGTCAAAAGGTTCGAAATGGCTCATTCCTCATTTTAATTCGAAAAGAAAACAGCTGAACAGCTGCTGAAAACAAAAAAATTTGGGGGATAGGGGGATCAGGGTGACTCCCCCTAAACAGTTAAATCACCAAAGGGGTGATTCGCTGCGAGACTAACGGTGTCTCAAGGCAGAAATAAAAACGGAACTGGCGTCCCGGGGTGACGGAGGTGCGCAGGGGACAGCAAAAAAAGGGGCGAAAGGGGTGGCCCCCCCACCCCCTTTTTGACCTTTTCAACCCTGTGCTGGGCCCGGGCCAAAGTTGGCTACCCGAATCCCCTGTTCAGCGTATGCCCCTCCCCCTTTAGTTTCCGTGCCAAGGTTTTTACGTTTGAGACCGCTGTTTTTGGGGAGGAGGGTGCGGTGTTTTGCTGCAAGGGAACCCTGATGCCGGCAAAGATCCGGCACATTGTCAAAAAGCGGGGGCACCATCCCTCCTTCAAAAACTGCCCTCTCTGGATTCAGGAATCCACTATACACGGGTCAAAAAGAAAAGAAGATCTATTTTTGAAGCCCGAAAAAAGGTTGTGGATCAATCCGAAGTTTTCCTACGCTTCGGCCGAAAGAAAGTTCCCCCGTCAGTCTGCTGCCCGATGAGAATTCATTTTTCGAAACATTGCAATAAATCTGTCAGTTTTGGGGTACGGGCCACCACCTTCCCCCCAAAAAGAATGCCCCTGGTGGAGGCAAAAAAAACCGCCCCCCCTCAGATGCCCAGCAGTCTACAAACTGCTGCTGGAGTAAAAAAAACCCGCACCCCAACCTCGACTCCTCAGCCTGCCCCGGGGGCAAGGGGGTTCAACAACCCAGTGTGGAGATGGTGGAGATGGGAAGAAACCCCACCCTCTCCCAAATCCAGACCCCCACCACCCAAACTCCAGGGCCCTTTTTTCACCCTGCGGGCAAAACTGCCAGCAGGGCCAAAGACAACACAGTCCAGTTAAACTTAATAATAAATTCTCTCCATTGGACGCAACGTTTTAGGAGAATGACCTGACTTTTTCCTTTTGCCCCGCACCCTGGATAATCAAAATTTCCCTTGGAATACCGTGGTCTAAATTCCAAATTTGAGAAACTGCAGCTTTTTGTCAGCTCTAAAACCTTCCCCGTGGCTCTTCAAGAAACTCAAAAATTCAAAGCCGAAGACCCCTTTTTTTCGGGTTTTATTTTTTCAAAACCCGCAAACCATCTCGTTAGGACTGTCGGGGGGGTTGCCCCTTTTCCACACAAAACTCTGCTGTTAGCCTTTTCCCGTTACCCCCCTTCAGGTGTACTGGGAGAGTCACTGTCCACAAGACGTGACAATCGTTCTCTTTATTCCCCCCTTCTGTCCCGGTTGTCGTCAGATCTGTTCAGGTGTTTCCCCACTGATTGATTCGGAGTTTTGGAGAGATTAACATTTTTTTTTCTGATTTAAAATTTTCGGAAGAAAATTTTAACAAAGTTTCTGGGGTTTGTAACGATGTCGTTTAACGAGATTATAAAGGTTTTTTTTTTTTTTTTTTTTTTTTTTTTTAAAGATGGGGAGTTATTTTAACGTGGGGGCAGCCCGATATGGCCCTTTGCGGTCGGGGTGGGCATAAGCAAAAATATTTTCTTACTTACCCTGGTAAAACTTCATGACAAAACACGGAAACAAAGGGGGCGTATCCCCTGGAAGAAATTTAGACAGCTGCACAGGGAAAAAAAGGGGTGACACCCGGTAAGAACTTCATGCAACATCAAAACTAAGGGGAAAGGATCACCCCCGGAAAACTTGAGACAACAGTAAGGAAACAAGGGGGTGGTGTCACCCTGTAAAACTTAACAGCTGTACAGGAAAAATAAACGTGATCACCCGGGAAGAACTTCCAAAAACCTACACAGGAAAATCTTGTGACAGAATGGGGGTATCCCGAGAACGTGTGACAGTGGTGCAGGGAAAATAGAATGACCGTATTTAAAGTTGATTGAGTGTTTTTTTTTAAAGGGGGTGTTTAAAGAGGGGCGGTCCGGTGGTTTAGAAGGTGGGTTTTTAGGGGGTGGTTTATGATGGTGGTGTTTGTAGGGGGTGGTCGTCCTGGGTTTTTGAAGGTGGGTTGTAGGGGGTGGTTTTTGAATGGGGTTTGAGGGGGTGGGTTTTTGAATGTGTTTGTAGGGGGTGGTTTAGAAGGTGGGGTTTGTGGGGGGGGTTTATGAATGGGGGGTTTGTAGGGTGGTTAGTCCCTGGTGGGTTTTTGATGGGGTGTTTGTATGGGGTGGGTTTTGAATGGGGGGGTTTTGTAGGGGGTGTTTTATGAATTGGGGTGTTTGTAGGGGGTGGTCAGTCCTGGGTCTAGATGGTGGGTGTTTGTAGGGGGGGGTTTATGAAAGGTGGTGTTGAGGGGGGGTTTATGACTGTGGGGTTTTGTAGGGTGTTTAAGGTGGTTTATGAATGGTGGGGTTTGAGGGGGGGGTTTTTTGAATGGTGGTGTTTGAAGGGGTGCGCCCGGGGGTTTTATGAAAGGTGGGTTGTAGGGGGGGGTTTAGTCCTGGGGGCCCGGGGCTTGTCGGGGTCGTCAGCTTTTTCGCAGTGGGAGACCGTACTCAACTTGTCCAAAATACGGTGGCAAACGCGTGCGGGGGTTAATTTTGCTGCACGTTCATCGTACCCCTACGCAGCTCCCCCCCCCTGTAACCCTTTTCGTGCCACGTGTTTCGAAGAAAATGGCAAAAAAGATACTTTTGGTTTTTTTTGCGGGGAATTTTGACTCAAGGATTCACTGACCGACAAAACCTTTGATATTTTTGATGACGTGGGAATGTTTTCTAGTTGGGTTTTTTCGGCGAGAAGAAAATCGTTCCCGCGTCTGTTGGTATGAGTTGGAACCCCCTTTCCCGAGAGGAGGTTTCGCTACCTCCCTTGATGCAAAGGGTTGTTGCATTACGTTTTTCAACAGGGCATTTCAGCAAACGATTTGGGGGTTGTTAAAAATTTACCGACGACTTAGGAAGATTATTGCCCGATTCCCCCCAGTCTTGTCGAACGGCTGGGGGAAATTTTTAAGCTTCCGGGTTTAAGAGAAACAGATGGAAGATGACAGTTTTTTTCCCCCATTTCAGTTTTCCCCCGTGTAGGGCTGCACTGACTGTCACATATTTTAAATCATCGCCCTTGATTAAGAATTTGAAAACGTCAACCCCAAAAGGAAGCACACAATTTTGGCGCTCATCTGCAAGGAATGTGATCATAAACGGAAATTTTCCTTGGCCAGGTCATCATACTCTCCAATTTTTCGTGAAAGCAAACTCTTTCGGGAAATTTGAAGGGCGCAGAACCACTGCGGGGTCTTCCTGGGGGACAACATAATGTTACCCCCCGGCTCAGCTCCATTTCTAACCCTTTGAAGAGCAAAGAAAACTACAAGCTGCTCACTGTTCACTCGATGTGATTGAACGGACAAAAGGTGTACTGAAAGAAATGGCATTTTCCCATGGGAGTCAGGTATGTCATTTAACCACTTGTGTGCGTGCGTGCTGGAGTGGCGGCTAGTGTGTGGTGCAGATGCATGTAGCATTCTTTGCAAAGAGAAAAAAGTGTAGATAGGCGGAGGGGTTGGGTGTATGCGTAGTAGCATGTATGTAGTATTAAAGCGCTGCGCACTGTGTGTGTGTGTGTGGGAGAAGAGAAGAGAGAGAGAGAGAGAGAAGAGAGAGGGGAGGAGAGAGAGTCTGGTATTTGAAAAGCAAAATTTTAAAAAACACTTTAGTGTTGGAAAATTTTTCCCCGTGTTTTTTTTGTGTCTGTTGTACCATGCATTCTTTTCAAGGGTAAGGTGTTTATTTCAGTGCTTTACGATGAAGTGCTGGGGTGTTTAAAATTGCTTTTTTTTACTTCAGATCAACAGACTAGTTCCAAAACATTTCCTTCCACCCCTACTTTTTCATTTGCATTATGAATAATGGACTTTGAAGGAGAGAACATGTACAAATTTTAAATTTTTTTCAGTTGACTTATAATTTTGTTGCCCCAGATCAACCTGAGCAGTTGCAAGATAATAAAAGGCCCCATTGTTTTACACAACATTGCCACAAATTTGGGAAAAAAAACCGAACCTGCCAAGATGAAAAAACCCACGATGAAGAGAATGCACGATGATGACGAAGAGGATTCATATGTCTGGGGAAGGCGCCGGTCTGGCTGGCCCAAAAGGAAAAACCCGGGGGCCCGCGTACTTTTAATTGATGACGATTCTCGCACACTTTGCAGTACCCTCTTCAATGAAAAAAGGTTTTTTTTGGGTGTTTTTTGTGTTTTCCCCTTGGGGGAAGCTGTATATTCTAGTTTGAAATGATATAGTTTTAAAAGTAAAACCCCTCCACGTCAAAAACCAAAAAATGGGTGGGAAAAGGTTTACAAATTCACAGCTAATTTAACCCATTTAGTGTGGTGTGTTTGATTTTTTTTCTGCACAAAACACACAAACACAGAAAGACCAATCACCAACAGATTAAGAATTCACTATTTCTTTTTAATTTAAAATAAAGAAATTAAAAAGCAGGGGAGAGGGAAAGTTAGGGACAGAAATCCAAAGAAAAAATCAAAAAGCGTGACTACAATCAAGCACAGCTATTTACAACAGAAGAATCAAATCTTACCATGATGTGAACCTCTCTTCTATGACAGACGTGTCAAAGGATGAAAAGCAACTGTAGTAAAACCAAAAAATCAAATAAACTAAAAAAAAACCTTTACGTATTTATCTGTGCATTTAAAGAGAAAAACAAAATAATCAAACTTTAAACGGGGAAAGAAACCCTTTTTAAAGAACTTTTTGTGAAAACTTCAAATAAGTCAATAAACATAAAAAAACCTTTTACTGTTTTTTTGGTTTAATGAGAAAACAAAAATAGACCAAACTTTAAACCGGGGGAAAGAATCCTTTTGAATCGGTCCTAATTTAACTAAACTAAATTTACAGACTGCGTCCGCTAAGTCTAGAAGGGGAAATTTTGCTGTTTTATTTTTAAAATAATGGACTGCTCAGGGGAAGTGAAAGCAAGTTATGACTGCCGGGGGGCAAACCCCTTCTTCTCTGTTTTTCCCGTGCATAGAAAAGTTTTTCCCGTTGTAGTTGGGGATTTTGTCGTGAGAAAATTGTTTGGAGAGCAATCTTTTGCCCGTAAATTCCTTTTCCATTGTCATTTTTTTTATTTCAAGTTTGGGTTTTTTTTTTTCTACCCCACTGCCTTTTTTGTTGCTGCAACTCCCGCTCCAGGTCCTTTGTACTTCTTTTTGGGCCCTTGCTCCACCTTCTTTTCTTTAAGCCAAACACCTTTTAAGGCCCCCGTGTGCTCTGTCTTTTTTTCTTTCTGTTAGGCAAAGAAGGGGCACTTCAGTCTGGAGACGCTGGGAAAGTCACTTGTTGGGTGGAAAGGGGGAAAAACG
This sequence comes from Conus ventricosus, assembly GCA_018398815.1. Lineage (NCBI taxonomy): Eukaryota > Metazoa > Mollusca > Gastropoda > Neogastropoda > Conidae > Conus > Conus ventricosus. The sequence continues at coordinate 8,670,325 of CM031597.1, forward strand.
GTGATCCCTTCTGGGAATATAGGGCATTGATCCGCTTGGGAAGTAATAGGACGTGTGTCCCTTTCTTTGGGGGCCCCGTCCCTGAGACTGCTTCAGAGCTCTGAAAAAAAAGATGAAACCCCAGCTGTGGAACCCCCGTTGAAAATACATCCCTTGGTTTTCCATGAACCCTCGGTCACTAAAAGAGTTTCCCGTTTTACAAGGAAGTGTCATTTTGTGCGGACTTGTCCCTAATAACATCACGCTAAGTGGCGAGGTCAATGTATTAAGCGACAAAAACGCAAAACAATTGGAAAAAAATTCAATTTTTGCGGAAAAAGAAAATAGGTCAGTTAGGGCTTTTTTTTCCAATAAAAGATCAAAGCATAAGATTTTCTGGTTTTGCGGACCGTCACAAAAGTAAATAAACTCGTTAAATTCTCATTTGTTTCATCATACCACATCATACATGATCATCTCACCCCCATATCATCATCTCACTCATCATCATTTCTCGCACCATAATCATCACCTCATCGGGTTTTTTGTATGGTTAAAAATAAGGGAAACATACCATTTCCCCAAAACCGACCTCTGCAAAATCTGCTAGCCCTTGTGGACATCAGACTTTTCCCTTCTGAAAATTAAAAAAAACACACATCCCAACAATTGTCCTTCACTTACAATTACCAAATTAAGATTTTAGCTTTAATCTACAAATAAATAAATTTTGTTAAATTTGACTTAGGGGATCAATTTGATCTAATTTTATTTCTTATCTGAAAAAATTTTTTTCGTTCCCTTTGTTAAATTAAAAACATTCAAGAGCAATTTATTGTTTGGTTTTATTTTTGATCTAGTGAAAAAAACCCGCTTTTAAAATTTAGATTTATCAAAAACAACCCCACTTGATCTATTGAATCGTGTTTTGCAAAAATGCACCTACAAGAAATAGAGGGAAACCAACCCTGAGTGCAAAAACAATGATAACACATCCTATCTGAAAGGGGATTAAACAACGTTTAAATATTACCATATAAAAAATCCTTAAACCCCGGTAGGGCCATTTTAATGGCTACTATTGCCCCGCCTCCCCCCAAAGACACTCTCTGAGAGAAGAGAGAGAGAAAGAAAGAGAGAGAGAGAGAGAGAAAAGGTTTTCTTTCTTTAATGCCCTTTAAAAACTGTTGTCTCCCAAATGCCAACACGACAAACGTGCCACCACGGGATCTCGGGGGGAGGGCCCCCACCGTAGGTGGGTTTTTTTTCTTTGCTGGGGGCGAATCGCGCTCAAATTAAAAACCAACCCCTTCTTTTTTTCTTTTTGTGTTGGTTTGGGGTCTTTCCTGGCTTTTAGTGAGTGAATTCATCCCACAGTGTTCTTTTTTTTTTGATCGTCACGCTTGTTTAGTTTCAAAACAACGCATTTCCCTCTTTGATAAGTTCCAATAAAGCCCAATCCCCTTTTTAAAAATTGTAGTTTTTGCCTGGAACCTCCTGTTTGGGTGAAAAGCAATAACCGTGATGTGAAAAAAACCGAATCCCCGGGGTTTTTTTGTTTGCGCTAACTATTTTTTTCTTGACCAAGATAGGCTCCAAAACGTTTCCGTAACCCCGCAAACAACTAAAAGCGCCTGACCCGAAGTACCTTTGCGGAACTACTTTTGCGTTGGCTCCCCGCGTTCGTAAATTGAAAACGTACTACTTTCAGATACCACCCACAAGACCTCGGCCCCCGGTGTTTATGAATGGCGGGGGTTTGTAGGGGGTGGGCGTTCTGGGGTTTTGAATGGGGTTTTTTTAGGGGGGGTTTTTGAATGGTGGTGTTTTTTAGTGGTGGTCGCCGGTGGTTTATGAAAAGGGGGGTTTTTAGGGGGTGGTTTTTGATGGGGGTTTTGTAGGGGGGGGTCAACCGGGGGTTTTGAAAGGGGTGTTTGAGGGGGTGGTTTATGAACGGTGGTGTTTGTAGGGGGTGGTTTTTTTTAAATGGTGGGTTTTTAGGGGGTGGAAAAGAATTGGGGTGTTTATAGGGATTTTTTATAATGGTGGGTTTGTAGGGGGGTTTTTAAAAAAAGGTGTTTTTAGGGGGGGGTCATCCTGGTGGTTTTTGAATTGGTGTTTAAGGGTTGGTTTTTTAAAGGTGGGGTTTGTAGGGGTGATTTTAATGGGGGTGTTTTTAGGGTATGGTTTATGAATGGGGTGGTTTGTAGGGGGTGGTCAGTCCTGGTGGTTTATGAATGGGGGGTGTTTGTAGTGGGTGGTTTATGAATGGGGATGTTTGTCGGGGGTAGTCAGTCCTTTTGGTTTATGAATGGTGGTGTTTGTAGAGGGTGGTTTATGAATGGTGGTGTTTGTAGGGGGTAGTTTATGAATGGGGGTGTTTATGGGGGGTCGTTTATGAATGGTGGTGTTTGTAGGGGTGGTTTATGAATGGGGGTGTTTGTAGGGGGTGGTCAGTCCTGGTGGTTTATGAATGGTGGTGTTTGTAGAGGGTGGTTTATGAATGGTAGTGTTTGTAGAGGGTGGTTTTATGAATGGCGGTGTTTGTTGAGGGTGGTTTATGAATGGTGGTGTTTGTAGAGGGTGGTTTATGAATGGTGGTGTTTGTAGGGGGTGGTTTATGAATGGGGGTGTTTGTAGGGAGTGGTTTATGAATGGGGGTGTTTGTAGTGGGTGGTTTATGAATGGTGGTGTTTGTAGGAAGTGGTTTATGAATGGGGTGTTTGTAGAGGGTTGTTTATCAGTGGTGGGGTTTGTAGAGGGTGGTTTATTAATGGTGGTGTTTGTAGAGGGTGGTTTATGAATGGGGGTGTTTGTAGAGGGTGGTTATGAAAATGGTGGTGTTTGTAGGGGGTGGTTTATGAATGGGGGTGTTTCTAGGCAGTGGTTTATGAATGGGGGTGTTTGTAGGGGGTGGTCAGCCCTGGTGGTTTATGAATGGTGGTGTTTGTAGGGGGTGGTTTATGAATGGTGGTGTTTGTACGGAGTGGTTTATGAATGGGGGTGTTTGAAGTTATGAATGGGGGTGTTTGAAGGGGGTGGCCAGTCTGGTGGTTTATGAATGGTGGTGTTTGTAGGGGGTGTCAGTCCTGGTTGTTTATGAATGGTGGCGTTTGTAGGGGGTGGTTTATGAATGGTGGTATTTGTAGGGGGTGGTTTATGAATGGTGGTGTTTGTAGGGGGTGGTCAGTCCTAGTTGTTTATTAATGGGGATGTTTGTAGGGGGTGGTTTATGAATGGTGGTGTTTGTAGGGGGTGGTTTATGAATGGGGGCGTTTGTAGGGGGTGGTCAGTCCTGGTGGTTTATGACTGGTGGTGTTTGTAGGGGGTGGTTTATGAATGGCGGTGTTTGTAGGGGGTGGTCAGTCCTGGTGGTTTATGAATGGTGGTGTTTGTGGGGGGTGGTTTATGAATGGTGTGTTTGTGGGAGTGGTTTATGAATGGGGGTGTTTGTAGGGGGTGGTCAGTTTTGGTGGTGTTTGTAGGGGGTGTTTTGTCGGGGGTGGTTTATGAATGGTGGTGTTTGTAGGAGGTGATCAGTCCTCATGGTTTATGATTGGTGGTGTTTGTAGGGGGTGGATTATGAATGGGGGTGTTTGTAGGGGTGTCAGTCCTAGTGGTTTATGAATGGGGGTGTTTGTAGGGGGTGTCGGTCCTGGTGGTTTATGAATGGTGGTGTTTGTAGGGGGTGGTTTATGAATGGTGGTGTTTGTAGGGGGTCGTTTATGAATGGGGGTGTTTGTAGGGGGTGGTTTATGAATGGTGGTGTTTGTAGTGGGTGGTGTTATGAAGGTGGTGTTTGTAGGGGGTGGTTTATTGATGGGGGGGGTTTTTGTTTGGGGGTGGTTTATGAACTGGGGTGTGTGTATGGGGTGGTTTATGACTGGTGGTGTGTGAATGGGGTGGTTTTTGACTGGTGGTGTGTGAAGGGGGATGGTTTTTGACTGGTGGTGTGTGAAAGGGGTGGTTTTTGACTGGTGGTGTGTAAAGGGGGATGGTTTATGACTGGTGGTGTGTGAAGGGGGTGGTTTATGACTGGTGGTGTGTGAAGAAGGTTGTCGCCCTTATCAGGCCTTAGTGTGGCCAGACACCACAGAGGCAAAGATAAATTAACTGAAACTTTTTCCATCCATCTGTCTTTGTGCGTGATGTAGTGAAGGTGTGGATTTCGGAAGTGATGTGTTCACACACACCCTTTTTGCTTCTACTTCTCTCATAGGTCATCATGGCTACGAACAGAATTGATATTTTGGACTCTGCCTTGCTTCGACCTGGCCGTATTGACAGGAAAATTGAGTTTCCCCCCACCCAATGAGGAGGTGAGTTCTTTCTTTGTCGTAGTGAAATGGATCATTTGTGTTGTCCTTTAGCATTGAAGCATTTTTTTAAGAATACACGGAAGTATTTTGGAAGAACTTTTGGGGAATGGTTTCAAAGAAGACATGGAAACACTTGGGAAGAACACATGGAAACATTTGGGAAAGGAAACATGGAACTTTTGGAGGAAATTGGATGAACTTGTGGAAACGTTTTGCTGGAACGTGTAGAAATTTTTTGGAAAAACTCATAGAAATAATTCGGAGGAACACATGGAGACACTTGTGAACAACACATGGAAACCACTTGGGTAGAACAGATAAAACCACTTCGGTAGAACAGATAAAACCACTTGGGTAGAACAGATAAAACCACTTGGGTAGAACAGATAAAACCACTTGGGAAGAACTCATGGACATTTTTTGAATGCATGGAAACATTTGGGTAGAACAAGAAATATTTTGGAAGAATACATGCAAATATTTGAGAAGAACTTGTGGAAACATTTTGGAGGAACAAATGAAAAATATTTGGAAAGAACACTGCGAAATACCTCAGAGGAGTGCATGGAAATGTTTGGGATAAACACATATAAGGAGGGATATCACCTCATAGTTCTTATATCATGTTCTGTGTCACAGACTAGTATCATGTTCTCGTCTGTCAACCTTGTTCTTATGTCATGTTCTCTATCACAGCTTTGTTTTGATGTCATGTTCTCTATCACAGCCTTGTTCTAATGTCATGTTCTGTGTCACAGCCTTGTTGTAATGTCATGTTCTCTATCACAGCCTTGTTCTAATGTCATGTTCTGTGTCACAGCCTTGTTCTAATGTCATGTTCTGTGTCACAGCCTTGTTGTAATGTCATGTTCTGTGTCACAGCCTTGTTGTAATGTCATGTTCTGTGTCACAGCCTTGTTCTGATGTCATGTTCTCTGTCACAGCCTTGTTGTAATGTCATGTTCTGTGTCACAGCCTTGTAATGTCATGTTCTGTGTCACAGCCTTGTTCTAATGTCATGTTCTGTGTCACAGCCTTGTTCTGATGTCATGTTCTGTGTCACAGCCTTGTTCTGATGTCATGTTCTGTGTCACAGCCTTGTTGTAATGTCATGTTCTGTGTCACAGCCTTGTTCTAATGTCACGTTCTGTGTCACAGCCTTGTTCTAATGTCATGTTCTGTGTCACAGCCTTGATCTGATGTCAAGTTCTGTGTCACAGCCTTGTTGTAATGTCATGTTCTCTGTCAAACTTTGTGTTCTAATGTCATGTTCTGTGTCACAGCCTTGTTCTGATGTCATGTTCTGTGTCACAGCCTTGTTGTAATGTCATGTTCTGTGTCACAGTCTTGTTCTAATGTCATGTTCTGTGTCACAGTCTTGTTCTGAGTCATGTCATGTTCTGTGTCACAGCCTTGTTGTAATGTCATGTTCTGTGTCACAGTCTTGTTCTGATGTCATGTTCTGTGTCACAGTCCTGTTCTGATGTCATGTTCTGCGTCACAGTCTTATTCTGATGTCATGTTCTGTGTCACAGTCTTGTTCTAATGTCATGTTCTCTGTCACAGTCTTGTTCTAATGTGTGGGTGATGATCTCTAAGAGCCTTGTTCTAATGTGGTGGGTGATGATCTCTAAGGGCCTTGTTCTAATGTGGTGGGTGATGATCTCTAAAGGCCTTGTTCTAATGTGGTGGGTGATGATCTCTGAGGGCCTTGTTCTAATGTGGGTGATGATCTCTAAAGGCCTTGTTCTAATGTGGTGGGTGATGATCTCTAAAGGCCTTGTTCTAATGTGTAGGTGATGATCTCTAAGAGCCTTGTTCTAATGTGGTGGGTGATGATCTCTAAAGGCCTTGTTTTTAATGTGGTGGGTGATGATCTTAAAGGCCTTGTTCTAATGTGGTGGGTGATGATTTCTAAAGGCCTTGTTCTAATGTGGTGGGTGATGATCTCTGAGGGCCTTGTTCTAATGTAGTTGGTGATGATCTCTGATGGCCTTGTTCTAATGTGGTGGGTGATGATCTCTGAGTGCCTTGTTCTAATGTGGTGGGTGATGATCTCTGAGGGCCTTGTTTCTAATGTGGTGGGTGAGGATCTCTAAAGGCCTTGTTCTAATGTGGTGGGTGATGATCTCTAAAGGCCTTGTTCTAATGTGTGGGTGATGATCTCTGAGGACCTTGTTCTAATGTGGTGGGTGATGATCTCTGAGGGCCTTGTTCTAATGTGGTGGGTGATGATCTCCGAGGGCCTTGTTCTAATGTGTAGGTAGAGTGATTTTTATCTCTAAAGGCCTTGTTCTAATGTGGGTGGGTGGGTTTTTAAAGTGGGTTGATCATGAGGGCCTTGTTCTAAGGGCCTTGTTCTATGTATG